>QODF01000030.1:623684-723637 GCA_024372805.1 Oostethus manadensis
ATATATATATATATATATACATATATACATATATATATGTATATGTACATATATGCATATATATATACACACACACACAGTGTATAAGCACCATATAGTGTATACAGTATGTTGAGGTGATTCGTGATGCAGATGCACCCCCAGCATTGCACTTTCAAACATTCTCAATTGTCACACAAGTGTAATAAGAAGCAGATGATGCACTCTCCAGTCAAAAGAATCTTCATGATGTGCTCAAAGTGGAGAAGAAGAAGAGCTGAGTATAAACACAACGAGATGCACACTGCAGCTTGAAGAGCCAGACCAAGACAGACGTTCCCGAGGGTTTTGATTACAAAGTGGGTTTTTTCAGCAGCGCACTCAAAGAGGGAGTCTAATTGAAAGTAACACAACACACCAACTTTCATCTTTGTGAGCACTCACTGACGTCTCAAAAAAAAGAAAAAAGACACCTGATTTGTTTGCTAAAGTTGATAAAGCAAAATCACTTTTCAAATAAACTGGTCAAACAAGAAATATGCAGAGAGAAAATTGCTGTTTGTACAAGAACGACGGGACAGATGTAATCTGAGTTTGTCATCTTGCTAAATTAAAAGCGTGAGAGAAAGGCCACTGAGTTTCCATCCACACAGCCAATGAATGTGGACTCAGGTGCGCCACGTACTCGATGCTATGCGGAGCGGCGAGCAACGTGACGACAGATGTGAGTGGCGAGACGTGGGATTACACCTGAAGTGTGACGGAGCGAAACATCTGCATTGGGAATAGTGTGATTATTCCTGCATGTGACTCGGAAGTAATTCTTACTTCTGAACATGCAGGCAGAAGTTAGCCACTGCAAATAAAACCCGTTGAAGAAGCCTGTCGTGCCTCGTCTATGATTCATGCTGACAAGGCATTGGATTGAAATTGTATCAGTTGCTTGATATTGGTATCATATCGTAATTAAAAACGTTGTATCAGGACACCCGGAATGGTTATCATCACTCTTTTTGTCAGCACTGAGACCCTTCTTTGCAGGCGTTACCCCCCAAAAAATAAATAAAAAAACACATTAGAGCAGGGGTGTCCAAACTTTCTCCAGCAAGGGACGCATACAGAAAAATCAAAGAATACAGGGGGCCACTTTGATATTTTATACATATTTTTTATTTGATAAAAATGGTGAAAAAAAACCCTACAGAGGTATTTAAAGTAGGGCTGTCAAAAAAACCCTCTAATGGCGGTAAAAGAAACAATTAGCGAATGCACGTCATGTCACACCATGAAGGCACTATAGCATCCCCACAGAGTCTGACACTTTCATAACTTCATTCTGACCCGAACACATCAACAGCAGTGCAATTCCAACACCATCTATGTCTACGCGTCTCTAGTCCCCCGAGGAACGACACTTCATTGTCACAAGATGAGAGCAAGGTGTGTTCACATACACTTCGAATGTACTTGTATGTGCGGTCTAAACACAGAAATATGCAGTATATGAACATTCTTATCAGTCACTAACGCAAGTTTTACTGCAGAAGCACAATTTGTTGCATTTAAAAATGCTCGAAAATCCTGGAAAATACATCTTCACTAAATATCTTTGTGATTTTCCTGTTGATGAAATACAGTAAAAATAAGCATATTTCACACATAGTGGCAGTGTTTAATAATGAATAATTAATTTGATACTGTGATTAATTAGATTAAAATGTTTAATCATTTGACAGCCCTAATTTAAAGGCAACACTTTGTGTTATTAATCATTAATATCAAAACATTTTCTTTACATTGTGAGTTTGGCCTCAATTTCCCATTTTTGCTGTTTTTTTAGTGTTTAATTTTATTCCTCCAACGTGCCACGTTACAATAATAAGCAAGTCGCAGGCCAAAAATGGGCCTCGGGCGTGCACTTTGAATGATGAGACCTCTGATTGTTTGACATTGGAAGCATATTTTTCCAGAAAATAATAAGCGGCACAGAAAATGAATGAATGAATGAATGAACTACAAAATACACAATTGAATATATTTTTTGGTTTTTATAATTACCGTATTAAAAATAAAAAATTAAAATAAAAAAAAAGGGAAAAAAAAAGGAAAAAATTTTAAAAAAAAAATAAAAATAATAATTTTTACAACAAAAAAAAATAAAACCATAACAAGAAAAAAAACAAAGTAGTTGGAGACACTTCTTTAAGACGCACACACACACAAATGAAATGCATACACACAAGAGTGTGGAGGTAAATGGTTTGAGCATTTTCCCATCCACTCAGGTCAAGCGCTCCTCATATATTCTAAGCCTCTCTGTGCCTCACTGGTTTAAATGACTCTTATGGTAATTCTGGAGAAACTATACATTTAAAAGAGCCCATTTCTGGTGGCAAGGAGGAGATATGGGTGGTTTGGGTCAGAATAGTTTCCCTGCTGAGCAGCCCATTCAAATCAAGCCAGCCTGGCCTGCTTCTTTCTTCATTCATTGCTCGTTTAGTGATAAAAAAAGGAGGCAAGTGAGCCATCAGGCAGCTAAAATGCTGTGGTGGAATCACACGCTCTCCAGAAGCACACGGATCATCAGAAGGTCTATCACAGCGAGATCCAAGCCAGTAGCAGCGGCCCCCAATATAAAAGACTTTCATATAGAGTCACTCTTAATCTGTCCCTTCCTTTTACTGACACATTTTTCTCTCCTTTCCAATCTTATTCTGTCTCCCACCTCATCTTCTAATCCAGCCTGAGGGCAGAGGAGAGTGTGTGTGTGTGTGTGTGTGTGTGTGTGTGAGGGAGATGAGCCGGTTTTAGCCGTGCTCTAACCCCTGGCTCTACAGACACACCTTAAAGACAGGTCTGTGAACGTACACACACACACACACACACACACACAGGAAGCATCCCACACACACTGGCACGGTGAATGCCGGCTTTGCAAGGGTGCAAAGGTTGCGACCCGGGTAAGGGAGCGTCCCATGTATTAAACATAGAAGGATGAATCATCGACGAAACGGTAATGCAAACACCGATGAAAATATTCATGCCACCCGGCTGCGTTGTTCACCTCTTTTTTTCCTCTTTAACCGCATAAGATCCATGCGAGGTTAAAGAGGAGGTAAATGAGAGTGCAAGTCAGACAGCAACAAAAAACAGGAGAAGCACAGAGGTGAAGCATGAAATCAAGGTTGGCTTGTGTAATTTAGCTCTGGGATGGAGCTCGCTGGTTGGAGTCTCCTTGCCCTCAGGCCAGCCTGGAACACACACACACACACACACACACACACAGAAGTGCTGAAAGGCTTCAGAGAAAACAAATACAGTATATTGCAAATAATGTGCTGTACATGGCTTATCCTCGCCGGCCCTTTTCAGATCTCTTTGGGGACATTCTCACACTCTTATTTGCGTTCCGCTTGCTGATTATTTGCATTCCACATTCGGCTGTCCCTCGCCACATCGCAGTTCGGATTTCGCGGCTTGACTATCACAAACGCGTATTAATGAGTCGTGCTGTTTTGTGGCTGAACACGGCTTACTTATAATAATGGTTTTTGCCTTTGTCAAACATAAAAATGGCTACATGGCTAAAACCCTAAAATATAAAAAATTAAAAAGCCACCTTGGAACTGCGAATGTAGCGTTCGACATTCATTAACTGTCAGTAATTGTTCGATGAGACGAGCGCCAGACCTGATTGGCTGAACAATAGCCTTTTACTGCAGTTTTGAATTCCCCAAAAAGATGATGGGTGTGGCATTGCTTCTGCGTTACAGTGGGATGCAAGTATCAATGGTGTCGATTTCTACATCCATCTCCTTTGATTGTAGAAAACTGGCAATTTGTTGCTTTGTTGAAAGAACATTGAGTTCATCTGGTTCTTCTATGTTCTGGGCTGCCCTGGCATTTGTTCTGAGTGTAATCCACAGCCCTGTGAGGACCACATCGTTTATTTGAGCGTTCATTCGCACTCATTTCCCAATATGCGTAGTCTCTTCCCCTCACCCTCTTCCTTGGCCAACAGTGCAAGCCACGCCCCAAGTAACACTCATGCATGCACATTTTCGGTTTGCTGTCAGCTAATCATCGCAATTTTGTAAAGTGTGGCTGCTTCATTTGCTATCATTGAATGTATATCCTATCTTAACCACATTACTGGTCACTTCCCCGAGACTGCTTGTGTGTATGTGCATGCGCTACGTACGCATGCACGTGTGGATACGAGTCAGTGAGCAAAAGCCATGAACGGTAATTATTTAATACAAGTCAAACCAAATTTTAGAAAGTTTACCTCTGAATTAGGCTACTTTTTTTATTAAGACGGCTCTTTTCTAACACTATTGGCAATTGCTTAACTTTTAGCAGACTACTATCTGCAGCACGGATCATACAATTGTTTTATTCTTTTGTTATTCTTACCCGTAGCAGGGAAGTTCCATCATGTTGAATTCCCCAATTATTGCCCCAATTATTAATTCTAGTGTGGGGGATGCATCATGACTCAAATGGCTAACAAAAGCGATACAGTTGGGAAACTGTCTGTCCAAACGACTTTCTGGTTTATTTGTAAATTGTCTCAACGTACTGAAAGCGCTTTGACACTGTTTTTGCATTTCCATACTGATGACGCAGCATTAGGGGCAACTAGGGGTCAGTATCTTGCGCAACGATACTTCAACATGATTGTTGGGAGATGACTACCGTACCACCTGAGCCATGCCGCCCTTGGAGGCGGGTTCATGGAGGTTGACTTAAAGTGACAGGACTCAGAACCGTGCCATTTTTTTATTTATTCTGGTTTTCATCACTCCCTTTTATCACACTACTTCTCGGACTCTACTGTTTGCATTCTAGGGTCATCTATAAGAACAAGCTTGGCCCCAATGCAAGTAGACTGTATTAACAAAAAGTAGCAAAATAAATACTAAACCTTTGCTCATCAAAATGTTATGCTTTCTTTGTCAGCGCCTGTGGTAGACCCTTAATATGCTTTCACTGTTGGGTAATTTTTACATAACCATGCTACAAAACGATCAGAACAACGCTTGGCAACAACTACAGCTCTGTCTTTATACAACTCAGTGGATGGCAATAAAAGCAAGAAGTTGATTGGATGCAAGGAATTCAGGTTTCAGAAAGTGACTGGGGGGGGTGTCATGCTGGGGGTCGCTCCGTCCATAACATTTTACATTTTAGAGGAAGTGCGGCGACCAGAAGACAGCTGATAAGCATGGCGGTACACACACACGCTGTAGAGAGGACACGCACAAAAGACATAGCTGGTCTTCACACAGTCACACACAAGCATCTATAAAAGGCCTCATCCCATCATATCTGAGCCCACCTCATCACTGACCTCTCACCATAAAACTTTAACACACCTCGGTGTGTGTGAGAACACTCCACCGTATCATTACAGCCCCCTCTAATAGGCTTGTGTGTGTGTGTGCGTACTCTGCCTTTATTTGCTCTATGTTTCCTCTGCAGATGGAAGCTTTACAAGCCCAGCAGCCCGTTATTGGCCTCCTGTCACCGTCCCACTGAGCTGTGTTAAATCTATAAGCAGCTGACAGCTGGCCAGATATTGGAGGCCGCTCCAGGAATGAGGCGTGAGGTAAAGTGTCGCTATCAGCCAGCCAGGGGCTTTACAAGCTCGTCAAGAGACAATGCCAGTGATAATTATCATCACAACTTGCCCACAGACTGTAGATGTGCCCCCTAACCCCTGGTTCCACCAGTCAAGTAAGGAGCACCATACTTCTTACTTGTTTCCTGTACAAGACCAGTTGAGGCTACAGTGTTGCCTTGGTTAATGTCATTAATCCATTCCAGACGGTCCAACTCAAACCAAAACAGACTCTAACCGAAGCAAATGTTCCCCTGGAAAATAATGTAAATCCGTTTAATCCGTTCCAGACTCCCAGTCAACACATTTTATAGACAATAATTATACCTACGTACTGTATATACAAATGACAAATGAATGAACAACTGAACATTTTACATCATTTTCACCTAGTTTCATCGGAAACGATAACAAAGGTACCACTGTAGGTGTCAAAAGAGGCCATTGGTATTCCTCACTTTATACATACTAAATCCAACATGATTCAGTTTGATTTGAATAATATTTAAGATAAAGTGAAAATATTTTCTTTGAATGCTCACAATGTGGCCCATGTTTGAACTTGTTTGAGCTTAACTGTATGCACTTCATATTTAATACAGAGTAGGGAGTCATATGCATAGAAATGGTCTCATAATACAACATTATCTCCCTATTGTGTCTATTTTTCATATTCAGATATATTGTATGCCATTTTAATATAGTAACAATTGGCCGCACAAAGAAGCTCCGAGGAGACCAGCAGTTCTGTTGATCTATGTTTACTAGATAGCTGAAGTTGTGATTTTATTTTGAATGAGTCACTTACATTTTTCAGTGTTGGAATGATTTATAAAGTAAAAAAAAAAAAAAAAAAAATCATAATAAAGCAATAGTACACCCCTTGCCACAACGCACTTTGAATAGTTTCATGGTTTACTACATTCTATTAGTAGTAAAAAATATACACATTTAAGCGAATATTACATATTGTTTGTCTAAATTCTGCATTTTCAATCATAAGGCTGACCGAATGAACTAAAAAACAATGATAAGGCATTCAAAAGATGCATTCAATGACTAAACATGCACTGTTGTATTTTGCACTGGCCACAAGGCATCAGTAGTGTTACTGTCACAAGGATCAGACTTGATTGGCAGAACAACAGGCTTTTATTGCAAGTTTGAATTAACTCACAACAGGCACAATAATCCCTAATAGAAACACGGGCTACTTTTGCGGCCAATACCCACACAAAGCTGAAACTCAACTCTAGTCTACTGTATTGGGCATTACAAGTGTAAAGATGACTATAGGGTTGTTATTTCACACTTGGAAGACTCTAATAATGTAATCACTGGTAATCTCGAACAGTTTTTTTATGCTCTAACTACAAAAATATTCAACATATGAAAAAGGAATCCTACTTTGCGGAAACCTCGCGACTCTATGAGGATAAGCAGCATAGAAAGTTGATGGATGAACGGATACTATGCGGAAATTCACTTGACTGGATTTGGAAGAGAGGGAAATGAAGAATTACTATATCTCGTTAGGGATGCACTGTACAAGAGGGTGATCTGTTACAGTAACGTGGCCTGACTAATATCACAAGCATGTCTACTTTCACCATCACCTCAATTAATTCACACATGCATGCGGCCGCAATGCTTCCCGGAGCACACAGTGAACGCAAGATGCATTCATGGTTTGGGCCTTGCACATTACAAGCGATAATTGCCTATGCATATTTCCCCCATGTGCTCGCCGAGTGGCGCTCTATTGGATTCGAACCCCAGTTGCAAAAGCATTAATAGAAATTAAGTGCCAGGGAGAACCACTGGAGAGAGAGCGCGGTGGAGCCGGAATGGAGTCCATGTGAAAGATAAATACATTTCTCCGGGAGAGTGCCCCCGTTTATTGGTTTGTAAATGCTGTGTGATATGATGGGCCAACAAATGAGCACAGAGTGGGAAAAATGTGGATGAGAGAGAATTAGACTAAAGTTGTGATGTGGAACTTTCAAGAATCTTCAAAATGACAGCTGACATCCTGTAGAACAGATTGAATCGAGATGCCAGCCATTCCTTTTGCACTGTTTGTCCAGTAAATATCATCCCTCTTGGCTGGTGTCACAGAGATTACATACTGATCACACATGCAAATGCAAATGCACATATGCACACGACTTAATGGAAACTCACTCATCCCAGGCTGTCTAATGGGAATTGTAACAGAGAGGGGGGGTAGCTGTGGGGGTGGGCATGTCAGGAAGATTACAGGATGCTCGTGAAGGAGACAGACAGGTCTTTGGCAGCGTCACGCCCACGTTGACCTATGCAGGCATCATCTTCCAGCTTATATTACCAAACGCAACACTTTCTTGTCCACTAGGGGGCAAGGGCGAGCTTTGCCAGGGAGCCATATGAAGACGAGGTTTTACAACAACAAGCTGGAGTAACCGGTAGTCACGTGATCATGGTAAGTTAGCTCTGCTCTAATGAAGTTTTGCATTGTGCCTGGGAAGGCATTCAATCCACAATGCAATGCAAACGTTGCACAAGCAGCTCGTGTGATCAAATGCAAGGTCCCAACAATCTTGGGAGGACTACATGGCAATTGCCATTCAAGTCGTGGGGGTCTTTCAGCTAAGAGGCTGATCCCGTGTCAAGTGGAAGCCGGAGGAGATTTTCACTTGTCGGCTTAGGGAGAGGAGGACAGAGAAGAAGGGCTAGCAGGTCTGCGTCTGAACTCTACCTGAACTCCACATAACTTTCCCCCGTAGTCATTTAAACTCATTGAGGGATTGAGGAGGGGAGTTGGGGGTTTGGGGCTATACATCCTTTCAGGAGGATGTATGTAGGACGGAGAACAAACCATCTTTCATTAAAGATCCCTCATGGCACTTTTTACTCGCTTTGACCTTCGACTACGCAAAGCTCAACAAGTCTTCTTCCACCTCAACCACAAGATGCTTAAACCCATCGACCCTTATGGATTTATTCCTGTGTGCTCTTATTTCCCAATTGTGCCATAACAGCCGCATAAAAAAGAGGCCTATTTTCCACAGAGAAACTGCAAAATTGCACCATTGAAGATGTGACAAAAGATCCGGCATTTAGTCACTAACAAAGTTGCCTATTGCTGACTACACATCAGAGCAGGAGAAGTGAGGGACACTCCTGTCCTGGCATTGTGGCATCCCCTTTCACCATCCCACCTCTGCCATTTCCTCTGAAGGTGGAAAAACAGTCACCAGTCAATTTGAACAGAAAAGGTAACACGTAAAAGGTGGGAAAACTTTACGCAGGTAGTAAATCAGTGAGGAACTCTTCAGCTATCAACCCAACAAAACTCCACTCATGTCTACTTTTCTGACTTTCCACATAAAACCTTCTTCAGCACCCCCACTAAACCACAGCCCATCTACCTCTCCATCGCTACCCCTCCCACCAGTAGCCCATCATTCCCCTCCAACAATCCTGTTAGTAAGCTTGGCCATGCTTCCCAGTCTGCTGCCCACACAGTTCTCAGCGCCTCTTCATATTGGACACTCATACATTTATGGAGTGATATGTGGTGCACTTCTACCCTCTCAGACATACCAGATTACGTGTGTGGTGGGGGCATATTGGGGCGGTTGGATTGTTGGGGAAAAGATGAAAGTAGGCCATGTTTGGGCAAGAACGATCTGGTAATACCATTTGCCTTCAGGCCTTTTTGCAAAGTTTTATCTTCTGTTTTGGCCCACCTGCAAAAAGGCCAGCAGTTGGCGATCACTTTGCTCAGAAACATCATGCAACATATTTTTTTAATACAGTGTCTCTCCTTACATTCACCATTAAGTATTCACAGCACAGCAAACCCACATCCATTCATTTACTTCTCCTAAAATAGGAAGGTTTTCTGCAGAAAACTCACAACATTCATCATAAAGCAGAAATAATTTATAATTATGTGATATTACAGATCAAATGTACTGGATACATGCACGACTGTGAAAAAGCCCAGAGTTTTTATATGTTTGTCTTTATGCTTCACTGATAATGTTTTTTGTCACTTTTGCACTTTGTTCGGCAGACCTTGAATGCATCATACGATAATTGTTTGCATCAGAACCGTGTCAGAAACAGACAGTTTTATGGTTGTATCAATTACTAGCAGTTTTTCACAATTCGCTGGTGGTTATGGAATGTTACCGCTGCAAACTGCTGTACTCTAGCATATTGACACAGATATAAGACGGTAATTTTACTTTAGTAACAAGTCTGAAAAATGCAGGATGTTTGATATTCGGGATCTCAGGATTTATACATACACGCAAACCAGGAGGTGGGACCAAATGACTACTACACAAGCAACTGCTTCGGAAATAGTGTCTCAACAATTGTGCGAAATAGCAAAGAACAGAAAAGGCAATACAATGCTAATTTGAAGATAATGTTTTTTTGTTGTCTTGAAAAAGGGGCCTTACGTTTGAGTCAAGACAGTATTCAGTTTCATTAAGTACGTCTAAGTATCTCATTTGTCTAATGTGATTTTAAATCCTTCGTTCTATTAGCCATATAAGACAAAAAAAAAAACGAAAAAAAAAATAGTAATATTTTCTTCTGTATGCAAAACTTGTTGTTAGGCAGAACTGGTGACATACACTCATACACACTTGGGTTTAAAAAAAAAGTGTTTATTTCATACATGGTCTTTTGGATGCTTTATTTAGTTATTCTAACTTTATTCTAACATTGTTTAAACACTGCTCTGTCTTAAATATAAACCAGAATTTAAAAAATAGCATCACCTGGTGGGGCAAGGCACCACGTCACAATTGATTTTTCACCACTTTATTTGTCTCAGAGGTCATATAGTGTAGGTATATACTATATTGCATATACTACGAGTGTGTGTGGCTGCACAGTACTTAGGCACCCCTAAAGTGTGTGTGTGTGTGTGTGTGAGGCTTGACTGAGGTGTCACGAGTAATTTAAGGCCCTCTTTTGGCGCAACACCCGCTTTTCTCTGGTGATAAAGCACCGCCTCTATCACCTGTGAGCTTGCAGTCGCACCGTGTGCTTGTGTGTGTGTGAGTGCGTGTGCATGTGTGCGTTGTTCTCTAATTAGCACCTAAACACACATGAGAGTGCTAGAGCCAGACAGCAGATAAATCAGAGCAGGCTATAGGATCGTAACACACTAACAGAAGATATCAGCTCCACTGCAGCTTGATAAATTGACATAAACAGCTGGCTCATTTTTCCCTACCAAATTCAAAGATTCAAAATTTGGGTTTGCGTCGCCTTTTTAGATGACGACACTGTAAGTAATGAGACATGCAGTGTGTTTTTTTTGTTTTGGAACCACATTCATTTGTTAATACACTCCTGTATGTTTCCTCCCAATTACTAGCATTACTCAAAGTCAGAGACTCACCTGGCCCATTTTTCATCTCTCAATCTCATTCATTAATTTGAATATCCCAGCCCACATCAGAAGATGCGGAACCGAGGATGGCTCCTGATGTTGTGTCTTTTTTTCCCTCTCTTTGCAGGAGGGGGAGACAGGTCCCTGCAGTACACTATATGGACCTGTAACGGGGTGTTTTCCCGCCCCAGGGGAGTCTGGGAGAACGGGTCCCAGTGGAGGTTTGTTTAAATGCTAGGGGGAGAGTTTGCCCCACACTCGGCTCCTTTACACTAATGCATATGTCTGTGTTATTGATAGCAGGACTGCAAGCAAAAAATATGTATAAGCTTTTTTTATGCATTCCTTATGCAGTTGCTTGACATCTCATCACCCTCGGAGGTGAAGGCCTTGCATAGGAGCATACTATTAAGTTAGGAAAATCTGACTTTAGATTGTAAAAAACAACATCACAAAGCAGCATATGATTTATTTTAAGACATTTTCCTCATTTTTTGCCTGGGGTAGTGACGTGCGGTCAGGGGAGGCAGGTGAGGCAGAGCCTAGTCCATCGAACCGTATCATAAATGTATCTTCTGTATGATTCCAGTCATTTTGAACATTTTCCTTCGTGAAAATGACTGAATTTGGATGTTTCCTGATTAAATGCAGAGCAAAAACGTAAAATGAGGCTGCAGCGAATCTCTATTGTTGGCTTAGGTGCGCAAGCGGAGCTAACCATGTGAGAACACTGCACTCAGTGCACTGAGTTGGATGGCGATTTCTGTCGCCATGTTATACACCGTGACTTCCTACAATGTCTTTAATGTACGTGTGACATTGTTCTTCATGCTAATTGGATGATAATGTACAGTCGGCCCTCACTACATTGCAGTTCGAACTAGTGGTTTGCATGTTGGCTACACAGTCAGGAGAACTTGAGTTCAAATCTCCGTTGGACATCCTGTTCACCATGTGAGTGTGTGGGTACTCCATTCCAAAAACATGCATGTTAGTTTAATTGGTGACTCTAAATTTTCCATAGGTCATTTTCCCATGGAAGTTTTTCCTATTTTCTTATAAACATTAATTTCACTGTTGACTAGGGCGGCAGGTGACAAAATGTGACGCTGAATGTGCGCGCTCTGTTAGAAATGTCCGCGTAGACGTCCTAAAATATGCAATTTTTCATAGTATATGGGATGTATTTTCATTAGTATGCATGCTTGTTAGCTAGATGCCTTCTTCCTCTTTAAATTGGTATGGGATTTATACTATGGGAGTGTTGGACCACATCCAACTTGAAGCCTTTCAAACTCATGGATGGGAGCATCAGGACAAGATAAAAGGTACGTAGCGAGCGTTAAGTTTGTGCATGTTTGTGTTCTGGTTGAAATAGGGGCTTGTCATTTGGGAGCCACTGTTTTTCTGGCACGTGTTCCATTATTTCTTGCAATAAGCATGTTGATCAAACGGCACCTCGTAGCTTAAATAGCATCTGTGCAAACGTTACAGTATGTAGGATATTCATTCCCCTTTAATCTGTCTGCACATGAAATTTCATTCAGATCTGGTGGTGCGAAATAACGTCTTTAATATTTTGGTTAGAGAAGTGAATAAGGTATCAAATTAAAGATATTCATGTTTCATCAGATGGAGTTAATCATTCATCCTGAAGTGGTGGTTGCACTTTATTTAAATGAAACAGTAATGCATTTGCCATGAATTGTTGTTTATCTTTTTCTTTATATTCATAATAAATGTATACCTGATTCTCTTACAAAAAGCAAAAAGAGTTAAGGAAACTCCTCCTGCACTGTCCAGTGTTCAGGTTAAAATTTCACCGTCAGACCGCTTGAATTTTTGGCTAAAAAGTTACAGAATCGATTTAAAGTTACCGAATCGCTTTGTTCTAAATGAACCAATATCGTCCTTGAATTAAATCAACTCCTCTACTAATCGTGATACAAATCGAATTGTTGTCAAAACAAATCGAACCCCTAGTTCTCAGTTACAGTAGTGTTCTACTAGACTGACCACTAGGTGTCAGGAACGTCAATGAGACAACAGCCACCAAGTGTGCTGTTAATGATAATGTGGGGGGCTGTGTAATATCTTGTGTCTGTCTAAAATATCTTTGTCTATTATCTGTGAAATATTATGACAACTACATTGGGTAATACGAGTGTAATAACGACTATAAGGGTTTTATTTTATGTCTAGATGGCTCTAATAATACTAAAAAAGGGAAAATATTCAATTTATAAAGAAGCAATCATATTATGCGGAAACTCACTTATTGTGGTCGGGTCTGGAATCAATTAACCGCAATAAACGAGGGATGACTGAAATCAGAGTTTGGGGGTCACCTCACAAACTGTCTGTAGCCCTTGGACCCAAATCAGTCCCCAAATCCGTTCCTCCATTTTTCTTTAGGCCCATGTGTTCTTTGGCAAATTGTTACCTTTTCAACAAATGCCTTTTTTTTAACAAATTGACTTTACAGTGGATTCTTTAAATAGACTAGCTTCACACAGCCATCTAACTGTCACAGTACTTACAGGTAACTCCAGACTGTCTGTGATCATCCTGGAGCTGAGCATTGGCTAAGCCTTTTCCATTTTGTTTATTCTTCAATCCATTTTGATAGTTGTCTCTTAATTTCCTGCCACGTGTCTCTGGTTTTGCTCTACATTCTAAGCTACTGGAGATCATTTTTGCTGAACAGTCAAACATTTTTTCAACCTCTTCATAAGTTTTCCCCTCTCCAATCAACTTTTTAATCAAAGTACACTTTTAATAATACATTTTATTTGTTAGACGCCTTTCAAGGCACTCAAGGTCGCCTTACATAGTGACAAACCCAATAAAACAGTTAAAAACATAAAATACAATTAAAAACAAATACATGATAAAAAGACAGTTATGATCACAGTGCATAAGCTTTTCTAAACAGATGAGTTTTGAGTTTGGTTTTGAAGTGTGGGAGAGAGTCAGAGTTGCAGAGGTCAGAGGGGAGGGTGTTCCAGAGCTGGGGGGCAGAGCAACTGAAAGCTCTACTCCCCATGTTGACGAGCCGGGCTGGGGGTACAGTGAGCTGGAGAAAGGAGGAGGAGCGGAGTGACCGAGCGGGTGTAGCAATATGAAGGAGGTCGGTCAGGTATGGGGGGGCGAGGTGGTGTATGGCTTTGAAAGTGAGCAGAAGGATTTTGTAGTGGATGCGTTGTGTGATGGGGACCCAGTGGAGCTGTGGTAGGACTGGTGAGATGTGATTTATGGAGAGTGTGCACTTTTCTTCTGAACAATGTTTTGGAGGACCCGTTTCTCTCAAGCTTTCAAAAAGAAATGCTTGTTCAACAAGTTTCATCCTTAAATAGGGGCCACCTGATTCACACCTGTCTTTTTCACAAAAGTGATCACTGATCACTGATTGAATGCCACAAGGCTACTTTTTGAACACACCCCTTTCAACTAATTGCCCAATTGCTTAAACGCGTGCATATCATGAATGATGGGTCTTGTTTGTTTTCTGAGAATCTGCACCTACTGGTAACGTGTTGCCATGTAGCAATAAAAATATACTAATAACAGTGATTCATCTTAGTCACATTAGACTGCTATTATTTTGAACATGTCTCTGCCCGGTAGAGGAAATGAATGAATTTGACTGCCAAGATGGAGGATTATTTATCCAAGCTCAACAGAAGGTGATCAGACATTTACAACAAAGTAACAGCTTTTTCTGGAGAAGGATAGGGTGCATGCACTTCATACACAAATACAATGAACAAAGTACAAAACGGTGCCTGATTACACATCATTTACTGCGATAATATAGTTATGTGACATCACAATAATATTACAAAATACTGTATTAGTTTGTGGAGCAATATTATGAATTATGAATATTATGAAATTTGCACTGCAGCATACTGTGTTTCTGTTGAAACACTTCTCATTTTGTGTTGAAGTACTTAAAGGGCATGTTTATGATCATCACAGTATT
This sequence comes from Oostethus manadensis, assembly GCA_024372805.1. Taxonomy (NCBI): domain Eukaryota; kingdom Metazoa; phylum Chordata; class Actinopteri; order Syngnathiformes; family Syngnathidae; genus Oostethus; species Oostethus manadensis. The sequence continues at coordinate 638,670 of QODF01000030.1, forward strand.
TGGAAATGTTTTTCATGCTACCACCTTCTGTTCCCTCTTTGCTTTGCTTCTTTGTGGGGAGTGAATGAAAACACGACAATGGGATAGAACATGCTGCGAGTGAGCACTAACCACAAATAACAATGTGTACAGGCAAGAGACATAATGACAAAAAAAAAACAACTATCGCAGCCAGGGTAATCACTTTTTTGTTTAGTTTTTTACCCTTCTTAGAAGTGTAGAGGAACTAAAGTGAATGTGGACTCTTTCCTGACAATACATATTCACAGGGAAGTCCTTAGTGGCAGCTCCTGCTCGCTGCTGGCAAGGTTAGCTCTGTTTATGAAAGCATCAATTACACATATTTAATTTAGCAAGAGAAGAAAAAGCCACCGCTCTGACTGAATCCAGACCGAATGTCCCCCTGAGCACTGAGATAAATAGAGCAAGAGAAGGGAGGAGGAGATAGACAGATTTCATTAATTCCAACGTCCATCTAATTGGAGTCCTGTTGGAGCCTACAGCTAAGATGAAGTCCGAAACAAGTTCCGATAGAAAGAAAAAAGGGCCTTTAGGGAAAAAAGAGTTACTTATCTTGCGCAAAATCAAGAATACATGTGCAATATGGTCCCATGGGATGCCCCCAGCACCTCGAGTTGGATGGAAATTGGCCAGTCGAAATAATGAGATTGGAAGTCAAACTTTCTTATCAGGCAAAGAAATCTACATATATTTATAAGATATACATACTGTACTTATAAGAAAGTAGTGGCACTGAAATGCATGATCGCACCGTTTGAAACAAGCAGACGTAGCAAAAACATCCAAACTGTCATTTTGACATCAAAGGCGAGGTCACATGAAAATTATAGCACTTACGAATCGTCCAGTCAGGTTGCTGTGATGTCATCCATATCCAAGGGGGCATATTTGGATGGAGCTCCTGTTATTATAGCAGGTAAAATGGTGGTGGACTCTGGTTCTCTGTCTTTCTTCAAGGGAAAACCAAATGGCCCACCTATAAACTTGAGGTCTTACAAGTTTTACACTTTGAGACAGTCAAGCATGTAAAAAAAGGGAGCTGCAAGAGGTGCATGTGTGATGCAGCTTCACATTGTGGCTTTGTGATAGATAGATAGAGATAGATAGATAGAGATAACTAGCATGGCATGGCCCAGGTGGTAGTGTCGCTATCAGTGGTTCATCCTTTTATACTTGCATTACCCTTAAGATTGTCAAAAAAGACAGGGTGAATTTATTTGGACACTTTTTTGATTGTTCAGTAGTGTTAACAAAATAGCAGTCCAATTTGACTAACCAGATGAATCGCTGTTATTAGTATATTTTTTTTGCTACCTGTAGCTCGCAGTGGGTGCAGTAGATTCTCAGATTACAAACAAGACCCAGCATTCACTATATGCATGCTCTTAAAGCTGCGCAATTGGGCATTTGGTTGAAAGGAGTCAGTTCAATCAGTTCAAAAATAGCAGTGTGGCATTCAATCAGTGATCAGTGGCCAATTTTGTGAAAAAAAAACAGGTGTGAATTAGGTGGCCCTTTTTTAAGGATGAAAAGGAAAACGGGTCGTTAAGGACATTGTCCAGAAGAACAGCATACTTTAATTAAAAAGTTGATTTAAGAGGGGAAAACATTTGAAGAGGTGCAAAAAATGTTTGGCTGTTCAGCTAAAATGATCTCCAATGCCTTAAAATGGAGAGCAAAAACAGAGACACGTGGCAGAAAACGGAAGACAACAAAACAGATCAAAGAAAAACCAGAATGGCACAGGCTCAGCCAATGATCAGCTCCAAAGATAGTCTGGAGTTACTCGCAGGTACTGTGACAGTTAGAATTCGTCTGTGTGAAGCTAATCTATTTACAGGAATGCCCTGCAAAGTCCCTCTATTTAAAAAAAAGGCATGAGGAGAAGAGGTTACAATTTGCCAAACAACATATCAACTGGCCTGAAGAGAAATGGAGGACAATTTTGTGGACTGATGAGAGTAAAATTGTTTTTTTTTGGGGTCCAAGGGCCACAGACACCTTGTGAGACAGCCCTCAAACTCTGAATTCAACCACAGCACACTATGGTGTTGGGCCTATTTATTGCACAGCAGGGATCATGGATCAGGTTGCATATGTCCAAATACTTGAAGAGGTCATCTTGCCTTATGCTCAAGAGGACATGCCCTTGAAATGGATGTTTCAACAACACAATGACCCCAGAAATACTACTAAACAAGAAAAATCTTGTTTACAAACCAACAAAAAGAATGTTATAGAGAAGCCAGCCCAATCCCCAGACCTTAATCCAATCAAGAACTTGTGGGGTGACATAAAAAATGCTATTTCTGAAGCAAAAGCAAGACATGTTAATGAATTGTGGAATGTTGTTAAAGAATCTTGGAGTGGAACTACAAAAACAGAACAAAATAGTTTCTACAAAAGTTTTCAGTTTGTAAAGTTTTTTAAACAGCCCCTTTCAACTAATTATTATTTATTGATTCATATTAATAATGTTATTTATTTTTATTTAGCAATGTATTATTTATTTATCTTTTTATTCTCAAGTGATTAAGTTTATAACATGAGATTCTTGGAGAGCTGCTTGAAACCTAAATTTCTATTAGAGATGAATAAAGAATCTATCTATCTAATTGCACAGTTGCACAGCTATAAGAGCAAGCATATCATGAATGCTGGGTCTTGTTTGTATTCTGAGAATCCACCGCACCTACTGGTAACTTGTTTGGCATGGTTAGTCACATTGTACTGCTATAATTTTGAACACTGCCGTACATTTCATAAAGGTTTTATGATGCTGACGGTGTGACCTCGGTGCGGAGGATGGGCAACAACGCCTTGAAATACAAACAAATTGGAGGTTGACCAGCGTCCGTTGAGCAAAGAACACTAGAAGATCACAATGCAAAGTTGAAAAAAGCACATTATTGTAATTAGGGCTACAACTATTGCCACTCCCTCAGCTGCACAACATTTGTATACTTTACATTGACTGAAAAAACCTTTTGGTACAGTCTTGAAGTCCAATAATTTGTCCGGTGACCATAGTATTGTTCCTTGAATGGACTGTACCTCTGTGTTTAACAATGTAGAGGAGTCAAGGCTACAGGACAGTGAAGGGCAACAGCACACAGTAGCTTGGGTCTAACGTATACCAGTCATGTTCCAGTGTAACCGTGCAAGCCGATGGACAAACAATCTCGTTCAGGATGTTTAGTTGGCGTGTGCTGGCGAGCTTTGGCCTCTGCTGACTGTCAGCATGTTCCCGTCTCACCGCGAAGCCCTCCTCCGTGCTACAGCCGCACACCGCAGCCCTCATAGTGAAAATTATTAGTTTAATCGAATTCATCGCCATCCAGTGTCACCTCATCTCCATTTCCAGCGTAGCTCACAAAGACACACACGCACACATAGTATGACCTGCGCTGTACATCGCCTTCCCAGGAAGACATACACTGTTCACTGGCATTCCTTCAGCAATCCAATTAGGTTTGATTTCAATTCAATTACTGGACCGTTAGTGGAGCAGAGTGGAGATCTATTGAATGAACTTCACTCTGGAATTCCATTACTCCCAGTCCATATTCCGGATGAGAATATGTTATAGAAAAAAAGAGCAAGCGAGGGAGAGGTGGGCTGATATGAAGTATGTTTGCTGGGAATGAAGTGGAGAAGTGTAACAGTCTGCTGTCTGCTGCAGCGGCGCTTGTAGTCAAACTGGGAAATCAACAGCCGAGTGCAGAGGCTCGCACAGGAAGATATGCGCGGTGCAAACAGCAAAGTGTGAACCAATATCTTTTACCCTCATCACCTTCTTCAGCCGGCATCTTAGCAGCGTGTGCTATCACAGAATAAGCAATTGCAAATAAGCACCTGCACTATCGCTTCAATCATAAAACACCCAAAGTCAAAATCAGTACTATTTTAAAGCAAGGTTTTTTATTTATAGTGCCTAATAGTGTTTAATAGGCTAATAATAAAACTGTAACATCTTTGCAAATCCGTAATAGAGCTTTAAATGGCACTTTAAGTTAATTCTGAATAAAATGAAATATTATAAGATTATATAACATGTAACAGCTAAAAATGTGTTCAAATTCTATGCTAATAAAAAATCACTGCGTATAAAGTCAAATTAAGTTGAGCATAAATAAACAATAGCAATCTATATGTTTACAACGGGTAAGATTAAAACAAAATGAGTTAATTGTTAATTAATTATAATAAATTGCCGTACGGTACAATAGGAATATGGCCCATAGGACCATTACCATACTCTTAACTTTAAATATAAACACAAACAATTAATATTACTGTAGTTACTATGACTTTACTGCACAGAATGTATGATTTTATAATGAGCTAGTTACAAAAAGTTATGATGAAAATAAAATGCAGTTATGATAACAATAAACTCTACTGTAATTTGTGGGAAAAAATTAAAATGAAAATAAAATAATTACCATAAAGTTTCTGCATACCATGCACAACATTATAAAAAATGCATGTAAAATTAATTATTAAAAAAATAATACAGTCACGATTATCTAATTGTAATGCGTGAAAATGGTGAATTAATCACAAATTTATTATAATGCATAAAATATATGCATATAAATAAATAACAAATATCATATGAATAATATCTACAATAAACTCGCTAGTAGGGACGTTGACGTTAATGCTTAAAAAAAACTAACAACCAGCATATACTGTACTTTGTAATGTCAAGGTTTAACAAACTAGTAGCAACAACTTTTTGCAGCATCTTAGAGCATGAAGGAAAATTGTTTGGGTCACAAAAATAAAGGTTTATGTGTTTTGTATGTCAACAACATGCTGTTTATGGCACCATATCTGCACCAAAGCGAGGGCTTTTCTAACTTTTTTTTTTCTAGCACTCATATATTTTGTTTAGCCATTATCCATGAAAAGTCCATCAGCATCAATCAGTCACAACATAACGGTCACACACTTGAATGCCCAAATCTAACATGGTGAAAAGGCTATCAGCGTGTTGTTGTGGTTTTTTTAGTAGTGTGTGTGAAGCGCTGACACATCTGCTGCCTGCTCTATTGATTTTGTTGTCTTTTCCTAATGAGCCTTGCGTCATCCATCAGTGCTCCCATGCTCGCACTCAGCCAGGAGGACTGTATTAAGAAGGGACGAGGGACTATCACCTTGCCACCAGGCATATATATCACTGAAGGATTCCTGAACACCGCATTCAAAAAGGTATCAAGAGTAATAATAAAAAAAGAGAGAGGTGTGCTTGGCATGTGAGGCTTTGGAAGAGAATAAGTGCATCCTGACATGATTTCAGGCCCCTTAGCAACCGGCCTTTGACCCGGCAGACTTCTGCCTTTAGCACTACCTTGGCTTGTGTCATGAAAGTGTTATTACTTTGTGACTGCACATGCATGTGAGCTAGTCGGGGGGTGCTGACTGCCATGATGATAGCACCCATTACTGACTTACACCTTTTGGAGACTGACGATGAAACACTTGCACTACCCTCCTCCTCCTTCACAGGACTGCAAATGACGTTTTGATGTTGCATCCCTGCCTTAAAAGTGTGTTGCCACTCTCACAAATGTGTGTGTGTGGATTTATAGGGTAGTTAACAAACAGTCTTCGATATGGCCTAGATGTTCGTTTCTTGCCTCAATACAATTGCCGAGTGCTGAGCCTGTATTCTAAAAGCCATTTTGGCCTCCTTAATGCTTTCTCATCCAATTGACTTTCCATAGAAGCACAGTGCATCCCGCATCATTCTCCTCTAAATGTTATGTCCTGTCTTATATCTATCCATCACTCAGGGGCTCATGTGGATTCCTAATAGGTGGAAAATATTGGTGTCCTCCAAAGATTGTATGCTAAATGATGGGCAGTACCTTCCATAGCTCCCGTGTGTAGTGTGTTTAAATGTGCCCTAACAAAACCCAAAAGATCTTTAAATGTCACATGTATACCGTACAGTAAAATTTGTCTCCCAGCACAATTTCAACTAGGAACCCTCCAGTTACTGGACAACCTCTGCTTCAAAATCTGCACCATCTGGCTGAAATGGCGGCAGCTGTAGCATTACGCCACCAGGGACAAAACACTCACTGGCCACAACATTATGTAAACATACACAGAGTTGTAGTAAATATGTTGTCTTGACAAAAACAGCAGCAGCAACAATGAGTGGCACTTTACAATAATGATGTCCTTGGAGTGCAGGTTATTACAATATAACCTTTTTATGAATCATTAACAGAAAGTTATCATTTGCGTCCTTAAGTTTAAAGTGATCTCACTATATGACAAATTGTAATTAAGATAATAGAAACGTTCACTTTACTTTATTTATACAAGTCTGATAAAGTTGACTGCGGCTGCTTTAAACACATGTCACCTCTGTATTAAGAATACGTGTCCTACAGCGCAATATTTTGCATTTGCATTCACTGCGCCCATGAAGCATTGTTGAGGCCTACACTCATGGGGAAAAGTTTTGAGATTGACACAAATATACAAAGTCGGTTTTTATGATGGCATTTTGCATATACTCTTAAATGTTAGGAGGAGTGATAAGATGAACAGCAATTAATTGCAAAGTCCCTCTTTGTCATGAAAATGAATTTAATCCCAAAAACATTTCCACTGAATTTCAGCCCTGACACAAACGGACCAGCTGAAATCAAGTTAGTGATTCTTTGGTTAACCTTGGTGAGAGTGTTGACAAGACTGAGTCTGTCATGCTGACTGATTGAGAATAACAGAATAAAAACTTTACAAAAGGAGGGTAGTGCTTGAAATCTTTATTTTTCCTAACCATTTATACCCGCAAAAAAATGGCTTCAAGGATATTGCTGCGTGTAGGAAGGTTCCTGAACCAGCCATTTAACAGTTCATTAAGAACTTTCAGTAGAGAGGTTCCATTGTTGTGAGGGAGGCTGCAAAGCGCCCAAGAAAGTCCAGCAAGTGTTAAAAGTTGATTTAGCTGTGAGATTGGGGCATCACCAGTACCGCTCAGAAATGGTAGCAGGTAAGCATGAGTGGCCGAGGGGTGAAAAAGGGTGCAAAGTAGCCACTTCACTCCAGGAATTCTGCAAAAGTATTTAGTCCAAATCCAAGTATTGGACACCTGAAGACTGGGATGAAAAATTTTTTCTGATTGCTTGGGGCACCCAGAATAAAACTTATCCAGAAAAGAAAAACTGCTCGCTACCATACCAACAGTAAACCATCCTGAAATCATTCATGTGTGGTATTCCTTCTCAGCCAAGGGACAACGCTCACTCACATTTTTTCTCAAGAACACAGCCATGGATAAAGGATGGTACCAAAACATCACCCGAAAGCATCTACTCGCAAACCTCCAAGAACAGTTGAGTGACAACCAATGACTTTTCCAAAGTCAAAAATGATGACTAACAACAGAGTAATGTAGTAACATCGGGAAAAAAAGATATAAAAACAGATAAACCGAAAACGTTGTTCATCCTCGTGCACGCACAGTTGATGCCGTGCAGCCACATGCGATGGTTTGCAGTTGGTATAAAAAGACTTGGCTGCATGCTGTCTCGTCATGAGACTGTCATGTGCCACAAAAACAGTTGAATCCAAATCAAACAAACTATGCCAGCAAATTCACCGCAACAGGCAAAGCTTTATACACCCCAAACACACACATGCACAGCACACGCATGCACAAGCACTTTGGGACACAAACACACTGCTTGTGCAGTCAAAGGCTGCTGTTGAGCAGCAAAACAACAGCACCACTCATCTACTGTGCTCTTCTTGTAAATTTTGCTCTTTCTGCTCGCTGCTGAGAGGAGTCCTCTGTGCTTTTGTGAAAAGAGGAAGGAGGGAACGGAGCAAGAACACAGTAGAGAGAAGTTGCTCTGTGTGCCGGCATGTGTGAAACCGCTAAGCCACTGTGCCTCCATGAAGACTCAAACTGCATGTGTTTTGTGTTTGTGTGTTTCTCATGTTATGTTTATACACTTTTGCAAGGTTTGCACACAATGTTGACTAAACGTGCACTAAATCATAATAAGTTACACATATGCTGCATATAAAACAAGACTGCAAAACCACATTTTTGGTTCCCTTGCACTGATGGGATTATGTGGTTTGGAATCACTGCTGGTTGAAACAAATTGGGCGGTGTGACCACATGGCCTCGGTGGATGCCACTTGAAGCTTGGACACATGCGGTCTCAGTGGCCTAAAGCCATCCCTACGTGCATCCACACATTCCGTGAAGTATATCATGCAGTTGAAAGCTAAAAGCGTTTTGAATAAGCTGGTATTGTATTTTCACACTCCATGAGCACACTCCGTTCTCCATTTATTACAGACGGGCAAAGTTGCACTTTATTTCGACATCCGATTTGCTGTAGTGCATTCAGTCGACCACTGATTTGTTTGGCTGTTTTGTCATAGCGAAAATATAACATAAAAATAATCTATTCAATGGTTAGAGTGAACTCATAACATTGGAACATTTTTACCATCATTCAAGGGTAAAAAGCAACTGACCACTGTTCAAATGTAAAGCTATTTTAATGTTTAATTGGTTCCAGACCTGCCCGAAAGTGAATTTCTGTGAAGATTCCTTAGTTCAAAATAAAATATTCTACCTGTTTATGACATAAATATGTATTTTTAACATTAGAGCCCTCTAGACATAAAATAACACCCCTACAGTCACCTTTCCACTCTTATGAAGCATTATAATTGACATCATCTGTGAATATATGCCGTTTGGCATGCATTACAACTGCAACAGTAGCGGGATTATTATGCCTAATTCAAACCTGCAATAAAAATCTGTGGTCCCGGAATCAAGTCGGGTCTTGCCAAACATTACAGCAGTGGTTCCCAAACTTTTTTTGCCGTGCCCCCCTTTTGGAGATAAAATTATTTGAACACACTCTAAGTGGCAAAAAAATCCATAAACAAGGCGTTTTGTTATTAAAGCCCGCTGGGTTCTAAGGTAGAGAAAAAAGTAGCAGCTTGTAGTCCAAAAAATACGATAATAATGAAAAGTGTGCATGGTAGCCCTGCGCCCCCCTGTCATAATGCAAGACGCCTCCTAGGGGGCGCGCCCCCCAGTTTGAAAACCACTACATTACAGTAACATCACCTAGTGACCAGTATAGAATACCACATATTATCACATTTTTGAATGTTTCTTCTGATGAATTTTTATTTGTATTTGAGTTCATTGAGCTATTGTTACGCTTGAAAATGTTTCATTGAGACAAAACAGTACATAGAATTTGCTTAAATATCTCAAACATGAGAGCGCGATTATGATTATGAATTAATATATCGTTACATATTAATTAACATATTTTTGAAAAACGGTGATAGCTGAGCAGCAAAATTCCCAGTGCAAAGTGGCAAAGACAACCGTATAACCATAATAATTAATTAATATTAATTTAATGAACAATGCATGCACACAAGTGTAAAAATATGTTGAACAACTTTTATGTTAAAATGTTAAAATAGTAAATGTAACAGATTTATGTCAGATGAGGCATGCACATAAGTGTAAAAGGAAATGAACCACTCTCAGCCGCATATTTAAGGCGCGCTGTGTTTTTGACTTTTCTAGGGAAGACGTTTCTTCTATTCAAGTCAATACTATACTTTAATCTCCCAATATGGAGAGTTGTACTGCATATTATTACATCTTCATTATTTGTTTAAAATATAATGTAACTATAAAGCGTTATTTCAAAAAAAATAGTTAACCAAAGCAGCACAAAATTCTCATATCGATGCACTAAAGGTTACAAAGAATACCACTTGAGACTAATATTACGTTGCTAATTACTCATGGGACGCCCACTAAACCACATTTGACTTAATTTGTCATATTTTGGTGGCTGTCTGAGTCAAATGATGCCACAACAATGAACTGTTTTGTGGACGCGGAAAATATACTGTTTGCAAACAACACTGAATACAACTTTCAATGGTTACGGTTTGTGTAAGTCCCCACGTGATGTAATGTAATGACGCCCTGAAGCCATGAAAACCGTGTGTGTGCATCCCTTACGCTTCTAAAAAGAGAAAAGAACAAAGGGACTTCAGTCCAGGATGAAAACATCAACTAAATAAGATGAACTTGCCTAATGGACACACTTATTTTCATTATTTTGCATCATTGCAGAAGAAGCTACTAAAGAAATTGCCTTGTGTCTTTGTTTTTTCTAAGAGTTGTCTGACTTGCTGCAAATTAAAACCACCACAGGACTTTTTGTTTTGATGTGTTCGTTTATTGCAAAGGGACACTTGTTTGCTCTTACATGCCCGTGAAATTGAGATCAATCCACCTTGAGAAGGATGAATAAATCAATGATATAGATGGACGGGCCTCTCTGTTTTAATCTAGCCTTCCTCATTAACATTGGTGTAAATATGTAAATGAGAGGAGACAGCATGGAAATATACAAGCCTATTACACAATTAGCATGACTGCTTGATTGAGTAATATAAAGTGACTTTATAATGTTGGCATACGCTTTAAAATTCATTTACTGTGACAGTAATTGTCTTTACTGCACATCCACTTCAATCTGTAGTTTTCGCTCTGTTTTCACATTGAGAAGATGCCTTGCAAGCAACATCAGCAACCAATGCTACATCTAATCCCAACCTCCTCTGCTGATGACCCAAGAGCCAGATAGCATCTAAATCTGCCCAATAATTGCAATGCAGATGATGATCAAATGAGATGGAGAGAGAGTGACAGCGAGGTTTCGACATGATTACAGCATAGCCCTCCAGGGAGCCATATCTTTAGATTTAGATTAAACCGTGCTCGTCCAACGGAAAGCGCCCCTCTTTAATACGGCTGTATATCAGGCGCCCGCATAAAATCTGAGGTTCCATCAAGTTCACGAGCAGTCCATGAGGAGCTTGATGGAATGGAGAAAGATTGGATGAGTACTGATGTGAGAGAAGCCAGCAGAGCGACACGTAACAGACATTTTGACGTCGGAAACACGCTGTTCTTTTAGAAATATGGATTCAAAAGGATTGATCTCAATATCAAAGTCGCTCACATGATAACCTATGGCTGCGGGCGACTCAAACTGATTCACCTTGAGAAACACATAACTTTCTATTGTCCTGAACCGCAGTAACAACTTTGGACTATAATGCAGTCTTAAGGTGTGTGTTCTGGCAGTAGGATGCATTCCTGCAGGACTTCTTTCATGGCCATATGGCCGAGTGCATGTACCACAAAGCAGCCCCCAAAACAGCTGGCCCAAGACTGTGGAAACCTCAAAAGACAACCTTTTATTAAAAAGAACATTTTGATAACTCTGGCAGATACCAACAATCACTGATCTCATGCATTAAACACATGACCTCAGACACTACAGTGCCAAAAGTGTTCACACACCAGGTCATAAGACCTACAATAATATAAATATACGTGTTGTTGGTCTTCTTATCTATTCATTCAGATTTATAAATTCAAAAGCCGAATGGGGTGTCCTGATTTGACTACAGTAATCTGTCGCAACATCAGGCTTGGAATGTCCCACTCTATCACCATTTCTCAAATATATATTGATACATCAACACCGCTTTGTGGTTGAACATGGACTATCAGTCAAGGAAATGTTACATATGTTTGTCTAAATGCACAAAAATAGTTACATTAACTAAATTACAAATAGAAGTCAACCAAAAGATGCATACTGTCCAGAACAGCAAGTAAAAAAGAGCATAATGGTACTCTCCCAATACTAACATGTATGAATCTATATTCTGTCTTATTGATGCCTTCTGTTCTCCTATCATGTATTATGTGTATGTACATGTATGTGTATTTATATGGGTAATACAAGTGTAAAGGTGGCTTATAGGGGTGTTATTTTATGTTTTGAGGGCTTTAATAATGTTTAAAAGATTGTGAACAGGTTTTTATGTTGTAACCACAAAAATATTTCATTTAAAAAGAAACCTTACTTCGCAGAATTTCCCTTATCACGGTAAGGTCTGGAACCTATTAACCATGAAAAACGAGGGATTAGTATATATGTATTTGCCTCTTTGTCTACTCTCAAACTGATGCACACAGAAGGGTGAACATTTGGCAAATCTTGCACTAATTGGACTGACAAGCACAAGCCTGTAAATTTTGAGCAAAATTGGTTGAAAAACATGGCCAAAGCAAAATGTCTCCTCAAGGCTGGACATCTGGACTGTCCATAAATCTACAGTATTTTTTTTAAATGGTGATACAAGTTTGAGGATATCTGTATTACTTATCCCTGCGATTGACTGGCGACCAATCCAGGGTGTACCCCGCCTCTCGCCCAAAGCCAGCTGGGATAAGCTCCAGCATCCCCCGTGACCCTAATGAGGATAAGCGGTACAGAAAATGAATAAATGTATTACTTATATGCTAGTATGTCTTTCAAAGCATTTTAGCGCCACAAACGACATTAGAGCAAACCAACAGATTCATTCATTTTCTATACCGCTTATCCTCATTAGGGTTGCGGGTATGCTGGAGCCTATCCCAGCTGACTTTGGGCGGCAGGCGGGGTACACTTTGGACCGGTCGCCAGTCAGTTGCAGAACAGACATACAACCATTCACACCTATGGACAATTTAGTCGCCAATTAAGCTAACATGCATGTTGTTGGAATGTGGGAGGAAACCGGAATACCCGGAGAAAAACCCACGCGCGCACTTGGAGAACATACAAACTCCACACAGAGATGCCCAACGGAGATTCGAACCCAGAACCTCCTGACTATGAGGCCAACATGCTACCCAGTCAGCCACCGTGCAGCCCAAACCAACAGAATGATATTCCAAAAAAATTATTCATTTCTTGGATACATTTTGTGTTAAAGTGCATTTTTATAACAGATGGGTCATTTTTAGCTGGGAATGACCTGGTGTAACATTATGCATGTTTCTCAAGACAGACATATACAATGTTCTACATCTATAGTTTTTTCTCAAACTTTCAACCCGTCTTATTGAGTACTGAGACTAATACAGTACTACCCAGAAAATTTGAATATCCTGAAAAGGTTGTTGTATTTCTGCAATTCAACTTGAATGGTGAATTCGGCATATTACATAATTCAATACTATGCAAATCAATATATTTCAAGTTTTATTTTCTTTGGATTTTGCTGATCAGGTCTTGCAGGGTGAAGAAAAATCAAATTTTCTGAGTTTGCGGGTTTGTGGTTTTTATAAGCTGAAAATCTTAATCAGCAAATTTACAATACGGAGTTTGAGATATGTCAATTTGCGGAGCGTGAAGCTTCTGGGATGAGACTCAGCACCTCCAAATCCGAGGCCATGGTTCTCAGTCGGAAACGGGTGGACTGTACCCTCCGGGTTGGGAGTGAGGTCTTACCTCAGGTGGAGGAGTTCAAGTATCTCGGGTTATTGTTCACGAGTGAGGGAAGGTTGGAGCGTGAGATCGACAGACGGATCGGTGCAGCATCTGCAGTAATGCGGTCGCTGTACCGGACCGTCGTGGTGAAGAGAGAGCTGAGCCGGAAGGCAAAGCTCTCTGTTTACCGATCGATCTACGTTCCCACCCTCACCTATGGTCATGAGTTATGGATCATGAGCGAAAGAACGAGATCGCGGATACAAGCGGCGGAAATGAGTTTTTCCTTCGTAGGGTGGCTGGACTCACCCTAAGAGATAGGGTGAGGAGCTCGGCCATCCGGGAGGGGCTCAGAGTAGAGCCGCTGCTCCTTCACATCGAGAGGAGCCAGTCGAGGTGGCTCGGGCATCTAGTCCGGATGCCTCCCGGGCGCCTCCCTGGTGAGGTGTTTTGGGCATGCCCAGCCGGGAGAAGGCCCCCGGGAAAGACCTAGGACATGCTGGAGGGACTATGTCTCACAGCTGGCCTGGGAACGCCTTGGTGTCTTCCCGATGGAGCTGGAAGAGGTCGCTAGGGACCGGGAAGTCTGGACTTCCCTACTGAAGCTGCTGCCCCCGCGACCCGGACCCGGATAAGTGGAGGAAAATGGATGGATAGTATGAATTATAAGCGTTTTTGGTGAATGGATTAGAGTTTTTATGTCATCACTACTAACCGACTAATTAATATGGGATAGGGCTTAGCCAGTTAGCTCCAGATGAATGTTGGTGATGGTTTTTTGTACAGTTTTGGGATTTCAACTTCATGACAACATTTGGACAAGGTAGGTTTCTTTCCATTGAACAAATTAAAGTAAAAAAAAACATGTTTGGATGGGTTTGGTTTGATTTCACTTCACATCTAACCTCAGAGATGCTTCTAAGGACACACAATAAAATCCCAGAGAAAATCATCCCAGAAGAACCGAACGACAATGTTACAAATTTCTTCCCATTTTACTTCCTGTAGTTGTAATCGACACACGTCTCAATACATTTGTTTAGTTGCTATGTCTCACTGCCGGGCGCCACAACTAGTGAAGTGAACCACACAGCCTACGAGCAAGCCTGCACTGGCTTCCACATCTTCTAAGAAAGAGATCACATGAGCATGCTCTTTCACATGCAACACATTAGCGGCATGTCCACAGAGAAGCAACTGTGGCCCGAGCGAGCAAACCAGTGAGGAATTTTTCTGCTGACGAGCACAAAAACAATACATGGTTCTGTCTGCTGTAGGAACAACACCGGATACTGTACAGTACATCACACTGGCCTCAAGATTGGATTTAGACTCTTGACAGGGGAAATGGACCTGAACCGGTACATTGTTCAGCTCTCCATAACCAAGACAATATACGAAGACACGTCTCACATAGCGCAGTATTAAGACACAAAGCTACTTTTCCCACTGCTCTTCCATCATCCATCTTTTGTCTCATTTTGGCTCTCCCAAAGAAAAAAACATGTTTTAGAAGGTGTCGGCCAATCAATATAGCAATGAAAGCCGTTGTTTTGAGTCCTAATATACTACATGCACACCAACAGAAGAGTAATGACTACTATCCACGGCACTGTAACACTCATGAATTATACTTTATTGGCTGCACTTGGCCAGATATATGACTCTCTCACCTGCTCATATGTATTCTGGTGCTGACATTTCATACATGCATGAACACACACACACACACACACACACTTTTAGGTAAGGGAAACACTGCTATTGTATAAACTGCCATGACCTGAGGCTCTACCGGCTTCTGAGAAAAAAAAAAGCTTTGAAAATAACAGAACAAGATTTTCCAATCAATACGTGCTTCTCTTGTTTTCCATTCTGAACGCCACTTGATGACCCAACGCCATTAGAACCGAGTGGCGACAAGCTCGATACGCCGAGCGGCACACCAGCAGAGACGTTGTTCTCCTGCAGGGGTTTATAAAGGAAAGGGGGGATTGTTCTTGCGTAGTTTCTTTTTACTCATTTATGTCCCGATCGGTGCTCAAACGCTGTCCATGAACTGAAGACACATAGCAAGCGTGACGCTGAGAAGCCTTGACCACAGAACACAATGCTCTCTGCTTCACTGCTTGAATCAATGTTTAATGAGCTTCTGCCAACAAAGAAAAAAACAAGAAAGACAAGGACACACAGGGCGGTACACGCACTTTATGGATGAGTATTGGGACTAGTCTTTACTATGACTACTCTTCTGGAAAGACAGAGGTCCCTGACTGGTTTGGTGTCACCTGATCACAATTATTTTCAAAAGGAAACATAACAAAGAAGGTCACAAATGTTAGACTTTGGATCATTATCTGTCTCCGTCATTTCCTTTTACCATTATTCCGAGAAAATTTGGTGTTCACCTCATCGGATTCTCAATCTGGTTCTTTCATTTCATGCAAAAACAGTGGAGGCTTGTTTTAAATGTTTCATCGAAAATGTATGATTCTTTATGACACCTGGCTGACAAGGAACAGCATCACATGCAGCATCAGGAAGAACAAGCGGTGCACTGCTTTATCCAAGGATGCTTGGACACGATTAAGACAAGAATTGAAAGATCAAACAAGCAAGGCTGGCAGACTACCACTCTACCACCTGAAACATGCCATCCCTTGATTCTACACTGGACAAACACTCTTGCATTTTTGTGCACAAGGTGGACATGTGGTATTGGAGTTCTACTAAATGGAATGTTTTATTAGATGTTGTCTAAGAAAGAAAGTCCACTAAACACTCACACGTGATGAAACATCTGGCTGCGAAGAGGACATGAGGTGTGATATGCTTAGGATCACCCCACTTTTTTTATGCAAGATAACCTTTGTTTTATTTGTTAAAAAAAAAAAAAATCTGATTTCCTGAATTGTTTTTAAATGTTTTGGGGCAAATGACTCACATACCTGGCTGCAAAGTGAACATGCGATGTGGTATGCTTGGGATCTTTCCCATTACTCAGAAATAAGCTCCAAAAAATCTGATGCCAGAAAATTGTGGGTTCTTTTAGATGTTGACAAATGGATGACTGAAGAACCACTACAAAGCCCACACTGACTCTTTACACCCAACTCCTACATGGCTAAGGAAGTGAACTAATGACGTGACAGAGGAGCTCCATGCAAATGGCCAACATCTGTCACAGCGCAAACTCCACGCCATATATTTATTTGCTGATCCTACTTAATATTTGTGCATATTACTGGTTTGTTGGAGGCGGACAGTGATGCATGTTCCTGCATGACGCTGTACAAAAGAAAAGCAATCTTGTGCCCCCCTCAGATGCTGCTTCTTCTAAATGCATATTTTGTGCTGGCTTTGCAACCCAGCTGAAGGTCAGACGAAAGTACGGTGCCTTTATTGTGGAAATCAGAGAAACGCATTTGTTGGGAGTTAATGTGCCCCGCATTTATCACCGACACAATAAGGAAGGCTAGATAGTATATCTCACGCAATGTGGAGGGAACACATTAAATGTGGTGTTGTGACGGTTGCAGCCAGGTTTTTATCTCAGGGGCTTATTTAGCTTTATCTTCATCATCGTTGTCACTCCGTGACTTTTAGATACTGAATATTCAAGGTGCCCGCTGATTTCCTTTCAACTCATTCCGCCATGTAAATGCATGTTTATAAATCTGGACTAAAACTTTAATAACTCCCATCTGTCTCTTATCTTTAAAAATGAGCCGCTCAGATATTAAGCCCTCCCCAGACAACCCATTTGGCATTTAGCTGTCATCCTTTTTACACCTTGGCCTTCTATTTTTCCATAAGCGAAGCTGGGGTCAAACTGCCGAATTTGTGTTTTTTCCTGCCTCTGATCCAGTGTCAGCCTTCAGATGTGATCCTGCACCGACACGGGGCTGTCGGAGGTGCCCCCAGTGTTGACTGGCAGGCCTTGGAAGTGGGGAACCGATGTTCAGTCTGCCTGCCTGCTACTCTGACACATCCAGACAGATAGATCACTGAGGGCCATGACAGCTCGTTATTGCTGGAGTTGATAGAAGTTCACCATTGGGATTTGTATCAAAGCTGGAATGTTTGTGTGAGTGTGTGTGTGTGTGTGTGTGTGTGTGTGTGTGTCAGCAAGTATAGAAGCGTAGATGAGAGGTGAGCACACTAGGGAGAGGACGGCAGTGACATTCTGTCTTGAAATGTGAGGAAAGAATCCTTACTCTGCTCTCCAAAAACAGATTTAAAACCACACGAAGAAGCCAACTCTTACTCCATTATTGTCACATTGGCAAAAAACTGCATCATCTCGCAAATACAGTATTTAATTGGGAAAGCACCTACAATGCTCACCCTATGCCCAAACTTCCAAATAAAATACAATATCACAGTATTAACACATTTTTTCCCCTGAAGTGCATATTGTATAAATACAAAGCCTTTCTCTTATTTAGGTGACTGAATTATTTAGGTGATTAATAACAATAATGAGACCGAATGAATGAAACCGCACATAATACAGTCTGCAAAGGAGATTTGCGGGGCGCCCTAAAATGCTTTGGAAGACATGCCAGCAAACATGGAATACAGATACAGATATCCTCAACAATTCTCTTATCGTCCCTGAAAAGTCATTTTCAACCAGTCTAGGTCTCACATGCTTGCCGGTCTTTTAAAAGTGTGTCCAAAATTTCATGATTTGGCTAAATACTCAAAACGTTAGTGAGCTTTTACTTTTACTCAGCCCTGTGAGAAATTTGCAGTCAAGTCATACTTTGGGGTTTAAGATCAGCGCCACCATGTAGTGTATTTGTCAGAAAAAACGGGCAACATAGTTGCCATAAATGCCAACAGGACGTGATAAAAATATGTTACAATCGCAGGTGGATCCACGTACAGGACACACGCTATGTCGTACGCCAACTGGTAAATGTGGAAATGAGGCAACATTTTTGGGCGAGTTTCTGACATAAACCAAAAAATATGCTAACTGAGGCGTATGCTAACCAAGGTCATACTGTATTGATATCGTGCTGTGACTTTTATCATACATGCCCACGTTAGACTACATTATATATATTACTTATATACAGTATATTTATATATGCTGGGATAGGCTCCAGCATACCCTAACGAGGATAAGCGGCATAGAAAATGAATGAATGAATATGTATGTAATATACACACACACAGTATATTTATATATAATTATATGATTGTGATTTTTTTATAAACTTGATTCGCACTCCCTATACGTCTGTGCGAAAGACATAATCATCTTCCTTGTGCCACATAATCTCGACCAACAATCAGCCCTTTTCATGTGATAGCCGAGGCAAATAGTCGCTTTCATGCTCAAAACACTGACACCCATTGATCCCGGCAACATCTTCCACAATGACTCTGCTTATTATTGCTCTTGCACCCTGTGACACACATAGACAAGTATGTTTACGTGGGTGACCTGACTTCTTCAGTACAGGTCATTCAAAGTGTTAGGTCAATCGCATGGTTGATATCCTACCTAGTGGGTGTCTATTGGCTGGGTATTGTTTTTGCTCTGTTTAATAAAGTTAAGGATGAAAATATTGGAACAGTAGAGTACTGTTCAGCAGGAGAGTGATGAGTCATTTTCTGTCTGGATCTGTGATACATATATAACCGTCTTAAGAAGGAGACAGAACATTCTGCTGTTACTGAGCACCAAAACTGACCCAGATCTTCAAGAATTGACCATGTTTTTCCTTGTCTCGTATAATATTTTCACATGGCACAACTTTTCCTGTAGCCTATGAACATGCTGACATTCTGCTGACTGACTTACATGAGAGGCTTTCTGCTAATTCAAAAGATGGCCCTTTTAATGCTGTCTGACTGAAGTGCATCTAAGGACAATTAAGTCATAAAAAAAAACCAAATGGCACTATTCATTTTTGCGTTATTGATTCTCTGTAAATTGTACATTTAAACTTGTTTGTACATGTGGATGTCCCACCTCAGTGCCCAGCAGGCAAAAAAAAGAAAACAATACCATACATGTTTGAATGCTCTTCAGTTTTTTCCAATCACAACCTAACACAAACTTCCAGGAAGTCCCCTTCATGTTTTCCTAACCCACCTCAATGATCTCAGGATCTTTGCCTGGACCATAAACGCCTCACAGGGAGACGGCCAAGCAATATTGATTGTCTTTTTACCGCCCTCAATGTCGAGCAGCCAGGGGGTTTCCTGCGCTCATAAAGCTTTCAATATTTTTTTCATGAATAAATTCAACTTGCCTCATCTTGTTTATCTGATTGTGTCGCTGTGCTGTGCGTTAGTGGGTCTGAAAGATGGAATGACATGAACAGATGCAGGGGCGACAAAAGTGTGACAACGAGATCCAGATAGCAACAAATGCATTTATGCTTATCAATTAAGTAACATGCAAATAGCACAAATGCCTGCAGTTCAAAAGGCAACAACGGTACAATCCAATGCATACCACATCACATGACAACTTGTGGGACCAAGAACAAGGCGGGAGATTTTCCATTACTGCAGAAAGTATATATTCTTCTTCCGCGCTATGGCTCGCATGTGTGGCTCTCAGTAGCGCCATTGGCCTGCTTTTCCAGTTATTCTGTGTGCAGTCATTGGGCGGTCTACATGTCAATCATTAGACAGAATTTATTGGCAAACCTCTTGACTAATTTACAAAAGGCGATAAAGGAAACAATTTGGCCAACGTGCATGACACCGCAAAACTAACAGGTCATAATTCAAAGCACACCACATCACATGTCCACTTTCTGAGGCCTGGAAGATGCAATTTTTCAAAAATCTGGTATTTACATTACCACAGTAGGCAGCATCTTTCTGCTGCCAAGTCTGTCCGCAGTATCATGGCCCGACCTTCTCAGTCACTGTGGAATTCCAATTATTATGGAATATATAATTTCACCAGTTTAAAGCAGCACAAATCAATGGTGAAATATTTGCAACTGACCTTTCAGTGTTTATGTCATAATAACTAATAAAAAAAAATTAAATAGAACGTACGCCTGTTAATATTAATGAAATATGGTCACCTTCTTCATAGAGGCAAAATGTATAAGTTTGCGTATAAAAAGGCATTCTAAAGGTTTGTTTGTTGTTTTTATTTTTTATTTAATGCAATAAAAAATCCTCTTAATATAATCTGCTCTCTAGGTATTTTTATTTTTACATATAATTGGAACACACATTTATCACAATCAAAGAAATCCCTAGTGGATGAGTAACAATGCACATTTTTTTATCACTGGCTTTTCTTTATGTGTGCATATTGCTTTTGGGAGCCAAGACTGTCAAGGCAAGAAAAACCTGGTGGCTTTAACAAGAAATACTGCTGATATCTTATATTTCAGGTGAACAATAGTTAGCTTTTGGCGTTCCCATCAGCATTGCGCTTATCACATTAGCCTCCCTGTCCCATCACGCTTTCAAGGCTTGTTTGCGTGACGTCCCAAATGTGTGTGTCTACATACTAATACCCATCAGTATTCATATGCATAGAACAGACAGTGGTCTGGCTGTGGAAGTAAGATAACAGGAACAGTTCACCTTTGAGAAAGACTGGAAGGGGACAAATCTTTAAGCACTTGACCCCCACGCCCTGCTAAAGAAAATGGCTAAGTATGTAATTTAAAAGTGTGAAATGTGATTGCATGTTTTTGAGCAGTAAAACCACTTGCAAAACCATTTGGAGATTTTCCGTGCGTCTTGATAAGGAGACTTTGAAGAAGCAATTTCATGTGATGTTAGGCCAAATCCATTCCCCCGAAGCCTTTAAGCTGGCGCTGAAATCTCGCTGGTGTGAGGAGTTTGTGTCTTACTGATCGGCTAAGCCGTGCTCTTCTTTAGCCGCCTCTATTCACCGCAAAGCAAACCCCTTATTTGGCCTCACCTCACACACCTCCCTTCAAGTCACAAGTCAGGGCGGCAAATGACAGCAAGACGGGCTTACTGTGGAGGGAAGTGCCAAACGCTGAGGTGCCAGCAAAGGCCTTTTTGCGATTTGCTTCTCTAATCATTCAAGTTGAAGTTAGCACAATGGCGTGAAAATTTCAGATCAACCTAAATTTCCTGGAAGAAAATATGCCTTCAGTCATCGTGCGTGGTATCACACGAGTCACCAGAAAATATCACAAGACTTCAGCTCAGTGAGCATCTCAAGGACTAACTTAACAACAAAAAGGTCCTGGAAAAGTGTGCTGATAACCATAGAGCTGGGAATGGAATTGTATTGCAAAGTGTCTGACTGCTCAGTGCAGTATCGGCAATAACAATGTTTCAAGATACACACATGAATACATGATATACTAAAGTGTGCAACTATATTGCATTTATTAAAAGCGACCCGACTCGGTGGTTTCCTGTCTAGAGGGCACCAAAGTTTGAAGTTACTGCTAGCACTATAATCCACCTTTTCCTGCTTGGAGTATATTGATGTAACACACACACACAAGTTTGTTTTTTGCAATTTGGCCAAGTTTAGCGACTAACGTTGAATGTGTAGCCTATCATCACAACATGAATGCAAATTCTTGATTTCCTCTCTGAGACTGCCTTTATGTGTGTACACGCCAAGGACATGTACTGTACGTGTAAGGTCGTCCCTCGTGTATTGTGGTTAATTACTATTGAATATTCATATTCAATAGGAATTAACAGAATGCTTTCATTATTAGAGCATAGAACACCTGTTTATGACTTTTCAAATAGGCTGCAGCTATTACCATTATTAGTGCCATGCAGACATAAAATAACCACCTTATAGTCAGATTTGCACTCCTATTATTCTTTGTTTTCACCACATTTTGCAACTTTAATGTTCGCACATGGACTTTGCACATGGCAACCAACCGAGCTATCTAGCCTCCAATTTATTTGTTCTAAACTTGAGAAACTTAAGTAAGGAGCAAACGCGTGGGTTTCACACCAACCTCTCAGTAGCTCAACCAATATCTTCAAGCACATGCAAAGGTAAATTGCTCATGAGCTTGAGGTTAGTTAAAACCACAAAGGAGAACCCAAAAGGAGGTTGCCTACAGCCCAATTTATGTCAGTGATTTTTTGACCAGTCGTTAATTACAGATCTTGGTGGTTATTTGCTTTTGTAGGCTAAGCACCTAGCGACTACACCAGTTAGCAGCTAAATTAATAGAGGCATTAATTGGACCATTTACAATTTAAGCAATAAAACCCCACCAGGTGGCAGTGTTGCGCTGCAAACACGTTCCTCTCTCCTCTCCATCATGCATCATGTCAGGAGAGTAGTTTTACTTTATTTTAGTTTCATTATAAAGCGGCTAACTACTCTTTACGTGTATGACAGTAAAATCTTCCACTTAAAACATCTCATAGATTTTATGATGATGGCAGTTTGAACTCAGTACACCTTGGAAGTCAAGCAGCGTTACTTTAGAGAGTCGACTGTGAAGCAGTACAGTATAGCTGTAATAACATTTGTTGATTCTTTGTACTCAAATCCATATCCCTCACAGGCTTTGCACATAGTTTTTAATTAATCAGCTCCAAAGCTGCCATAAGAACACAGAGCCTGTTCCAGTTCTCTTTAAGCTTTCCCTGTAGAAGAACTCTATATGGTTCTCACAAGTCTCCCTTCCTGCTCTCCAACAACTCGTTTTGACATGGCAGGGCATTGCAGCTGCAAACAATGATTACGGGTCGCTTGCATGAAACAACAAGCAGCAGCAGCAAGTCATCAATCATCTAGCAAAAGATTACATTTAGCACAGTTTACAATGTTAAAAAAGGAGAGGACCGAGGGGAGAGGGTTACAAATGACATTACATGTTGCGCCTTGTCTCTTTGCTGTCTGGGCGATGGAGGGAGGGAGAGGTCACATGGTTAAGTGAGGTTAGACAGTGTGAGAGAACGTCACACGCTGCAGACTTTAATGCCAGCACAGCCGCCGCAGGGAGCAAACATTACGGTAAACCTGATGAACTCATGTTATCTAATCCCTACTGGAATAGTCGCTCGCTCTCTCTATTTGGCTCATGCCTTCAACCTAAATAGAGCGCCTGCATGCTACTCATTTCCCCCCCTCTTTTCTATTGCAGTGCAAGACTGATGAATCTTTTATCCCCGTCAGCGATCATGACACTGTGGCTGAGGCTACGGCGCCAGCATTAATATCAATAATTGATGCTATCAGAGCGAACACAAGGAGGCTGTTATGAGGGCCTTCAAAGTGGACACTTACACACACATAGGAGGAATTATCACATAAAACGGGTCTTATGTTGCACAACGATGGTCCTCAGTACAAAAAAGATTGGGTTATTTGTAAATAAATGACATCCATTTTCTACGGCGCTTATCCTCATTAGGGTAATACAGGTAAAATGTAGAGAACACAATTTTTACACATTCATGTTTTTATGCTGCAATGATAATGTTCGTGTTGGGATGGAGATGTCACACTTTGTTTAGCGGTCCTTCACCACACCATAGTGTACTGTGACCGTCTACACCATGACTCTGATTCCATGCGTTCATTGATCTTCTCATTCTCGTTCATTAGGGGTGAGTAGCTATATAGTTTACACTTAAAATGGAATAAGTGCGTGAGATAATCCTGGATCATAGCTAGTTAACGTCTGTTGCTAGGGAACAATGGCAACTGAAGAGAGAAGGGGGGGGGGGGGGTTCTGACGCTGAATCTAATCTAATAACAGTCACATTTTTTGCAAATGTTTGAACCGAAACATCAACGTCAATCTGGCAGAACGGCAAGGTGGTAAAAATTAACATTTTTACGTGCATATCAATGGGTTGCAGACTTTTAACACCTGTGAATAGCTGAGATCTACTGTAACAATGAATAGTGCACATGAAATAAAAGCCATTAAGGAAGCAATCAAGACCTCTCAACGAGGCCAAAACAGAATGGAATGTTCTGAACCCCCGTTTCTATGCCAGTTTTGTACTGAGTACAACAATGATGCTCAAAGGAAGTGGGTCTCTCACAATCTGTGTTTTGGTGTTGTTTGAGTTTGTATGTTGTTGGTTTTTCCTTAGTTTTCATGTTTTTTACTTGCCTGCCCTGATTGTTGTCCATTTGTTAATTGCGCGCACCTGTGTCTCGTTAAGTGCCTTGGTATTTAGGTTCAGGTGTGTGCACCCTTAGGGCTCATTGTCGCCAGTGCTAGTTGTTTCTTTTCTCTTGTATTTGACTTTGGCCACTTCCAACATTTCCCAAGCCAATTGCAGATTTGCAACCTCATCCTCTTCCTTGTCACCATTTTTGTCTTCTGTCTCGTCTTCTTCGTCCTCGTCATCCTCGGATTCCTCTTCAGATTTGGAGTTGCCATCGCCTTGGGCCGCCTCATTCTTCTCACCATTCTGCTCTTCGGCCTCTGGCACACTTCCTCACACCGGCGGAACCCCTCCGGGAGTCGGCTGGGATGGTGACACAGGCGAAGCCGGTGGGACCCCTCCGGGGGTCGGCCGGCGCGCAACCTAGGCAGGACTGGAACCTTGGGCGCCACTGGAGGCACTGGAGCCGATGCTGGAGGCAGAAGGCGGATCCCAGACGCCGCCCAAGCCCGCCACAGGAGCCAGGGAAGGGTGGAGGGAGGCTTGGAGGAAGGCACGGGACTCACCGCGTCGACGTTCCCGGGTCGGCACCGCAGGGTTTCTCCGTCGCCGGCGTGGGTGTGGCGGATCCCGGCCACACCCACGCGGATCCCACACCATGTCCTCCAGTTCATCCGGTGTGAATTTTGCAGTCTCCTCCTCCATCGCCTTGAATATTTGCAGAGTCCAAAAGTCGCTCTCCGAGAGGTTGAATTCATCTGGTCGGCTCATTCTGTCACGTTTCCGTTGTCTCGGCATGGTGTACGACCCCGAGGATGCAGAGAGCTGGACGTCAGGCAGGTAAGGTTGGTGGAATCTTGAATAAAGATGCTGCGAAGCGGCGGCAGGTACATGGAGGCAACACGAAGCAAAGAAAAGAAACAACTAGCACTGGCGACAATGAGCTGACAACTAAGGGTGCACACACCTAAACTTAAATAACAAGGCACTTAACTAGACACAGGTGCGCGTAATTAACAAATGGACAACAATCAGGGCAGGCAGGGAAAAAACATGAAAACTAAGGAAAAAAACAACAACAACAACAAAGGCATACAAACACAAACAACACCAAACTGTCCCGCACACCGGGGTCGGTTGCGAGGGGTGCTAGAGCCTATCCCGGCTGACTTCGGGGAAGAGGGGAGGTACACCCTGGACTGGTCGCCAGTCAAACTAGTGGAGACTCAATCAATAGCACCCCCTTTGGTTGAAGCCAAGTCGGGGTAGACTGGAGACCATGCCATCTGAACTGCGCTGGTCACCAGTGAATGGCATTATTTTATTATCAGATAAATTTAAAGGGATCATCCTTTCAGACGTTATAAAACAATCAATCTAAAATTTTAGTCAAGAAGTTCAAACAAGTCCATGCAGTTGAAAAATAGCCTCCTTGGCTGATAAGGACAAAATTCTGTCCCTGAGCTCTATATGCATGTATGTGTGTGGGTGGGTGTGCACGTGAGTGTGTGTTATGTACCCTCATCTTTCATTTGCACGGTCAAAACATTCAAGTTCAGTAATTGGCTGGACATACGCGCCATAACTCAAGCCACATTTACCTCAGTGCTGCATGGCCCCAGGCAAGGTCTGAGCATAGATTAACAAAACTGTCTGCACACTCGCCTCTCATCTATGGTGCTGGGGCTTTTAATGTGGAAACCAATAGTTTCAGGGTCATATGATCTCAGACAGCATGTCTAGATGTATTAGTCAACGCCACTGGAGTTACGGGCAGCGGGGAGGATGGAGACACTGACTGGCAGAGGCTTAAAACGTAAACAGAAAAACATTTTTGAAATAAAAAGAAATAGTAATTGGTCAAATTATGCAATAGCAAGAAAGCCCTGCACTCAACCTCAACAGTCGTCTTCCATGCCGTCACCCAAAGACAAAGACACACTGTTAATTAAAACAGTCCTCAGTAATCTGCACTGACTGCATCCCAGTCTTCCACGCGCCATTTGACAAAGGCACAACAACCCATGCATTAATGAAGGTATAATCATCCGTATAGCTGGAGAAGAAAGATTGATTGTTAATAGTTTTATGAGTGATAAACAAATCAATCGATCAATCCAACGGTGCTCTTACATGGCTTCCCAAACAGTTGGGAATAATTTGTCGTCTTGCCATGTTAACCCTTCCAAGCGTGGAGGATGTGGATTAATTGTGAGCGGGGCGTATTTCTCTGGCATGCAGAAATGATTAACGCCGCAGTTAGGGCCGGGCCACAAACATAACAGCTGCAGTAAACGTCCCAATGAATGATTTCGCCTTGTGCACCACACGTAGATGACATACGTACGATCCCATGCAAACCTAAATGTAATTCACAAATGTTCCTTTTTTTGCACAGTTTGGGGAGGCCTGAAAATGTCCCAACTGAGGCCAGATCGCGTGGCCATCTGCAACAGCCCATCTGGGATAGTCTATCATAAATGTTGATTTGGCCAGGAAGCTGCACTCGGCTAGATGCGCTGCACTCTGCCAAACGTGGCGACTGCCAAGACGAGGGGGAAATATTCGCACACTTTTTCCCAGCTAATTGTCAAACATCATCATTAGGAGGAGATCAGTATGCCAGAAATGGATTTGCATCTGACAACAAGCGAAACTTTGGTCGGATTAACTGCCGAGTCGCATTTCTCAGCAGGGACGGGAGTGTGCACATATATCATTCATCTCATGTCTGTGCTTGTATTTAACTCATGGCACAGGCTCATAAATTAGTTTTGTCATCTACTAGTTTTCCTGTCTAATGTTGTAATACAATATTGTACATTGTTTATGCTGTCCAATTGCTTACAACAATAAACATGACACACTATAATGCCTTGCCATAAAAATCCAATACATTATACAGGAAAGGTCTCGTTGAAATGACACAATTAGTCCAATAAAAGGCCAGTAGCATTTCACCCTCCACCTGTCAGATAAAGTAAATCCTCAAAAGTTATCTGGCATTTTTTAGTATAGAGATTATTATTAACATTAATGTTAGTTACTTCCTGGGTACCAATGTCCAAATGGCGCGCTCAACTACATTTTGCGCACCGCTAAAAAAAACACTTAATTTCAAGGTATGGCTG
The DNA here is from genome assembly GCA_024372805.1 of Oostethus manadensis. NCBI lineage: Eukaryota > Metazoa > Chordata > Actinopteri > Syngnathiformes > Syngnathidae > Oostethus > Oostethus manadensis. Next base: position 666,271 of record QODF01000030.1, read on the forward strand.
GTGTCAATTTATAGCATCTCACGTTATTGATACCTTTTTGCAAAGGTGTGCAGCATAATCCAACACACAGACTCAATAATCCAATTCAAATACAACAAGTCCCACAAACCAATGCATTGGTACCTCATTCCTTATGGACATCATACTGCCTCTGGCCTGCGTACCTTTATCGGTTCGTAAATCTAAATGACATGGATTCATATCTGCACTCTGATTTATACCTGTAGTGGGGGGGGGTGTAAACCGAAAGAGGGTGTGGTTTAATTGTAAATTGGTGGGACTTAAATTGGCATGAATGAAATTGACATGATTTGATCAGAAGTTGCTATATTTATTGTTTTTTTTTAACTATTTACTTTCAACTATTTATTAGCCTTAAATTTGAGATTCAAATAGTGTGTGCAGGTGAGCGATCTGTAAGACTATTATTTAATTATTTTGTAATGATCTTTGTGAAGTCGGTGATTCAGGCAAACATTGAGTGATGGCAAATGGAAATAATCTGTCCGCCTTGTTTACTGTATTTTTCGCAAACCACCATGTTCAGTACTACTAGCAAAGTTTTCCCACTGACTTTATATCACCAGCCAACTTAAAAGCAAGCAGATGAAAAAAAAAAAACACCTGCAGTATCCAAAACAATACGACCTGGTGAAGCTCTAACTTGTAAAATACACTGCGTACGTGACAAAACAAGATTACCAAGTAACTTTAAGCGCTTCGTACGTCCACGGACGCACCGTGGCTGCTCACACAGCATATCCGACAGTAATGCACCTTGCCTGTTATGGAGAGCGGCTCTTCCCGCTGCACACTCTGGTTCACCCAAAGACGATAGCCATGGGTGCCCTAGGAAGCCAGTACGCCCATCTTGCAAACAAACTGAGTGGGCTGCACAAGTCTTGTTCAATGCCCACACATCCGCAGTGAGTAAAACGCACGGCAGCAGTACATGAAGTGCACCCAGGACGCACAGCGCATGAGTCGCACGGCACACTCAAGATCTAAAAGCTACCAACGGAGGCCAAGCGGCAGTCACATGGGTATCACGAACAACTTGCTTCAAGGGCAGTCCCTGTGTGTGACTGGCCAATTACGGAGCGTGAAGAGTAAAAACAGAAAAAGTTATCCAATGAGCACATTCCTTCATCATGATTACGGATGTTCCTGATTCATGCTCATACTCTGTAAAAATGCATTATTCCTAAGGACATTCGTCTAAAAGGAGTACCACGGCTCGTTAACCGATTTTGGCCAACATATTGTCCATACATTATGTGAGACCTCTGAGTCGTATTCTAAATGGTTGAAAAATATAAAGAGTATAAAGAGTATAACATTGGAGCTTTAAGTGTATCATCAGTCCTACTAATCAATAAGGTGCATTCTTGATGACATGACACCAAACTGTCGGAACCACTTGTCTCCAAAACTACAGGTCTGATCCCAGCAGCAAGTCGGAGTGGAAAGGCGGGGCCAAGTTGGTGTTGACGCGAGTCAAAGTGACAAACACATCACGTCATACATGAAGATCCATTGCAAACTGCTGAACGCAAGTCCTCCGCTCTTGACACCTTTAGTTTCACTCGAGTGTCATCATCTTGCTTGCTCCTCCTTTCCTCACCTTACCTGAACCATCATCCTTGATCACTTCCTGTTGCAGGCCCTCCTCCTCTCATGCCACACACACACACAAGAAGGGAGGCCACAGAAGAAAAGCTGTTCACACCAACAGTTTGTGAAAGTTCACACTCAAAAAGGACCCGGGGGCAATGTTCTATTGATTGCACCCAATCAATGCTGCTCTGCTGTGTTTAAAACACAGAATTAGCTCTACACACTGGGTGGAAGACTAATTAAACGCTCCACAAAGAGATGGAGACTAATCAGTGGGCCAAATATGGCCTGCTTTCATGAATAGTTCATCTGAAATGGTTTGCATTCATAAAAATCATGATCATGACCTCAACCGACTTCACGCCGCTGCAGCAATGTGAGCTTCTCAAAGCAAGTGTGGGTGTGTGTGTAGGCTCCTCCGGGTGTGTTCATTGTTTGCATCATGCTAACAACTCTTTTCAAACTGTAGAGAACTTGTTTGTGTCCAGTCCTGCCAAATACCTAATAATATTATGACATAACGATTTAACTTTTGTAATCAAATTCACTTGCATGAGCTTTCCAGTAATGGAAGCATCTTTCATGCAGTATGAATCACCGCTTTGCAACACCTTGGAGAGAAGGCCTCTATTATTAACAATGGGAAAACTTCCCTGCATTCTCTAAATCATTTTAATTGCCAAGTGCCGAGGCACTTGCAACATTTGAGTGACTTTTAAAAGAGGGAATATGTCGTTAAGACAGCAGATACACAAATAATAAACATATAATGCCAATATAATAAAGATGCATGGAGTTGTTTTGCGTTTACTGCCTGCATTGATTCAATCAGCACTTTGTGATTGCTGCCTATACCATCAAATTGTACTTTGCCGCTCAACACAAATCATACACTATTTCCTCCAGGCATAACAAAGGACAAGAATTGTGTTATTACCTGTGCAAATGACCACCTCTTTAAAAAGCCTTCTCGTACATGCTAAAAGTTTCTACTTTCATTACAGGCCATAATATTCATTAATTCTCTGAGCACTTTTACACAAACTGTTGAACATGAAATGCATGGGGATGCACCACGGACCACCACACATCCCACCAGTTGTTTCTACTGACTTGGACCCATTAGATGTTATTACTGCGCCAAAAGATATAGTCTAATACCTCAGTGCATTGTCAGTCTAATTGCTTCTGACTGAGACTGTCATAATACACGCACACCTATTACAATCAGCGTTGCAGAAACCTTCCATACCACTGACGGAGAAATACTGAGACACACAATTGGTGCATTGTTCTCACTCTCACAATCTCACAAACTCTAACTGCTACACAAACTTAACTTTCACTCACTAGAGGGGCACGGAGACTGCTATATGGACTGTGTACTTTCATTCTTTCTATATTATAATTTAAACGGATTGTGCGTTAACTATACGTCTGCCACTATTGGAGGGGGTGGTGGTGGTGGGGGCTCCCAAATGTAAGCAACAAACACATGATTTCCACAGAAAGGCTGGAAAAGATCTAGTAGCCTTGTTTCCACCCTGCAGTGCACCAGCATGGTTCATATAGGCGTGTTTTGTCATTTCAGAGATGTGCACACACAGCCTGACATAAGGAGCCAACTAAGCCACACACATTTAGCTTTTGATTAACATCAGAGAGTGATAGATGAGTAAATTGTCCCTGGCGTTATGTTGCACTGTGGCCTCCCCACTGACTGACTGACTGACTGTCGTTCCATTCATCTCAGCCCACTTCGCCTCCTCCCTTCTGCAGTGATGTGCACACACCTACACATACACAGACACACACCTCAGTGCCAAGCCTTGCAGCTCCCCTGGCACCATGCTGCAAAATAACACCTTTCAATGCCTCCTCCTCCTCCTTCCCTCGCTCCACACTGCTCCCCTTTCCCTCTCCCAGCATGGCAGAGCAGCATGTTTGATTTTACGGGAGCGAACGCCGCTAGTGTTTGACCTTTGTGGCTTCTCAAGGCCAAAACTTGATATTTCTGGATATTCCTGGCCAATGCTATTTTCAGTGTGGCTTGCTCACTCATCCTGTATTTGCACTGAAGAGCATATGAGTCAGTCAGTACCCATGCAAAGACTGAATGAAGGATTTATCTCCTTATAATTGAATAAATTTACATTAATTATTTACCAGATATACCAAACATCAATTATGCAATATATCATCTTGAGATACATATACTGTATATACATATATATGTGTGTATACACACACACACACACGCACACACACATACACATATAGTAGAACCTCAAGTGACAAAAGTAATTTGTTCCGGAGGTGCTTTCGTGTCTTGCAGTTTCATATTATGACAAGATTTACCATATAAAAGGCGTAATACCTTCCAGGCCCCTCAAACAGTGTCACATAAAGTATAAATATTTTCCACTTTATACACACATCCTCATCACAATGTGACTAACCAGATTAATCATGGTTATTAGTATAGTTTTATTGCTACATGTGAAACAAGTTACCAGTAGGTGCAGTAGATTCTCAGAAAACATACAAGAACCAGCATTCATGACGTGCATGCTCTTAAGGCTGCGCAATAGGGCAATTATCGTAGTTGAAAGAGGTGTGTTAAAAAAAAATAGCAGTGTCTGCTGTTCACTTTACAAACTCAAATCTATTTAGTACAAACTTTTTTGTTTCTAGGATTTGGCAACCGTGTTAACCACTGAACAAATATTTAGTTGCATGAGCACAGTTTTTTAGAACTGCTTCGCATCATCCAACTTGTGGCACCTTTCAACTGTTATTCCATTCTAAGATTATTTTACAACATTCCACAATTCAATAACCAATCAATTACCATTTCTTAGTTTTGCTTCAAAAACAGCATTTTTGATGTGACCACACACGTTCTCCAGTCGATAAAAGTCCGGGTATTGGCCTGCCCGCTCCATAACAACATAACAAGATTTTGCTCATTTACGAGGTCATTGTCTTGTTGAAACACTCATTTCAAGGGCATGTCCTCTTCAGCATAAGGCAAAATGACCTCTTCAAGTATTTTGACAAATGCAAACTGATCCATGATCCCAGATATTGGATAAATAGACCCAACACCATAGTAGAAGAAACACGTGCATATATGATGCTTGCACCACCATGCTTTACTGTCTTCACTGTGTACTTTGGCTTGAATTTAGAGTTTGAGGGTTATCTCAAAAATAAACATTTTACTTTTTTTTTCAGATGGACTTTGCAGAGGGTTCTTGTAAATAAATCAGCTTCACACAGACATTGTCTGTCACAGTACTTACAAGTAACTTCAGACTGTTTTTGATCATCCCAGAGCTGATCATTGGTTGATCCTTTGCCAATTTGGTTGTTCTTTGATCCATTTTGATAGTTGTCTTCCATTTTCTGCCACGTGTCTCTGGTTTTGCCCTCCATTTTAAGGCAATGGAAATCATTTTAGCTGAACAGCCAAAATTTTTTTGCACCTTTCATAAGTTTTCCCCTCTCCAATCAACTTTTTAATTAAAATACGCTGTTCTTCTGAACAATGTCTTGACCAACCCATTTTTTCTCAGGCCTTCAAAGAGAAATGCATGTTCAACAAGCGCTGGTTTTATCCATAAATAGCGGCCACCTGAGTCACGTCACGTCACTTCCAACTAATTGCCCATTTGTACAGCCTTAAGAGCGTGCATATTATAAATGCTGGGTCCTGTTTGTTTTAAGAGAATCTACTGCAGCTACTGGTAACGTTTCCCATGTAGCAATAAAAATATACTAATAACAGTGATTAATCTGGTTAGTCCAACTGTACATACATATATACACATATTTATACATACATGCGTATAATAAGTAATTAACATAATATATGTATTTACATTTGTATTAAAATTTCTTTTAGATTTTCTTGCTCGATTTAAAAGGAAAACTGCATTTTCCCCCCCATTATCCACAACCCTGTAAGACATGAACACGTGTCTTTCTCACTGTCACTGTAGCTTTGTTTTGATCTGTTTTTCTATCATTAGAAAACACAAAAAAAGAAAAACGTGTGTTCATACAGTATCTCATACAGTATCATATAGGAAGAGTGAATGATGGGCAAAATCCCCCCAAAAGTGCCATTTGCCTTCAAATAATGCAAATAATGTTATCTTATTCTCACATACAGATGTTGTGATTTATAGTAGATGTATTTATTTTAGACCAGTACATGAATTAGGGCTTTTGGGTGATATTATGGCAAAATATCACAATTCATGAATCATGAATCCTGTTGCTATCTGGTAGTCCGAAAATGTTGTCGTCGACTTTTGTCGACAGTGAAACAGTTGGAGTTCTGTTAGTAAATCAATACAATGGAAATGCCAACAGTGCTAACCAGGTAGCATGCTGACATCTTGAATGCACATAGCATACTGTGCAAAAACTGCAATATATTTTGCTAGTGGACAGGTCCAAGCGCTAGAGCTCAATAAGGCATGTAGAATGCCAACAACAAACTATTTTAATAAGTCTACCTTGGTCAAATCTGTTACGTACTGACTTTTGTACAGGCTATTTAGCTGCATTTGTGTGTCAAATTTCACGTTAACTGGACTGAAGCAGTTAGTGGCGTGCCTTGCCCAAGTTTTCAACAAAAAAAAAAGACAATGCAACATTGGCCAATGTTGAGCCATACCAAAAAAGTATACACATTTCCTCTTCCTGCCATGCACTTTGCAAGCCAGCCCCCCCCTCCCTCCCACCCCACCAATGCAGTGATGACAGTTTTATCAGTTTAACCATGCACTCCACTGTCCAGGACTGGGCTTTTTTCCAGTTGTATCTACTGCGGTTTGCTTTAGCTGTGCCAGGCTAAAAAAAAAAAATCTGAAAGCAGACACTAACAAGAGCCCCTTGTGCTGCTATTATGCAGATCTAGCAGAGCTACTAGCATCAGCATGCGTGAGCTGTGCACTGAAACCTGTCCAATTTTAGCATATGGAACTCAACCACTGACACCTATTTCCCTGACACCTCCAGGCGTCCAAAAACAATCTGACTATTATGTGTTCTGGGCCATGAAGCTAGAGCATGGTTTTAAATATAACCCAAAATTACAGCATACATCATATGAATGAGATACACATCTGCTTGCGACAACATGGAATCATCAAATGTGTAAGCGCCGCCTTCACACAAAGAGTTAACTTAAAGAGCCGCCTTTGTGCACTCACGTCATTCTGAATAAGAGGTATAATGTTCAGGTCAATAAAGCATAAACTCTAATACCATCTAATTACATTACCCCATCACCGGATCAAAGTTTGCTGTTCTACATTTAAACATAGAATTCGGGATTTGTATTATTTTGTTTTTATAAGGGTGCTGAATTTGCAAATCATATTTAAGACGTCCTCCCTGCAGGCTCACATCATTGTTTGCTTTAGCCGGCTAACGTTCTCCCCGTGTATTTATAGGTGCGGAGGCCAAGAGAAAGACCACAACGGTTCCATAAATAAGCTGCAGCAAGCGTGGCCCGGTCGTTACACAGGCCATTACCTGGAGACGCCTCGCAGGGAGGCAGGCAGGCCTCGGCCTCACAGTCCAAGAGACACGTCTGCATTAATAACAACGGATAGTCTCTTGACAGACACAACTTTAGGTACACCTGCAAGATCGGATCTGTGCCTGCGTTTGCAAATGTTACGATGCTCAAATTTTCTTTGACAGTCAGAAGAAAAGGACAAAAGTAGGCTACCTACATATGTCTACCTCAAGTAGATGTGTTTGACACGGTACGACACAAATTCCAATCTCCATCAATTTCAGTGGCTACGTAAAATAATGGTTCAGTATTATTATTTACTATAATTTATATCTAAAACGTGATTGTTAAGGTGAAACATATAATGAAGTAACTTTTGGCCCACCATGTACTACTACGACTCTGTTAGTGTTCTTAGAACTGTTTTTGAACACTAGTGGGACTGTTTAGCTGACATGTTTCTTGGTCCAAAGCCAGTCATATCAGTTGCCAGTTGTTGCACTTTCACTGCAACAAGGTCAAAAGTGAGATTGAGGAGAGAACCCCAATGATCTTCCACTGCACAGTGCTGGCAAGGTTTGCCAGAGGAAATTGCAAAAAGTCCCTCAGTCATTACAATCAATGGAGAATAATAGTATTTGGGTTTACCCAAGAAAATACAACAGAATGGGCCTCTGCAGCAAAGTGGAAATTGTGGAGCGTGACAATGCAATATGCTGAGTTCAGGCACAGCAAATAGCCAAGCTAACATCAGCTTTTGTGTATATTGTTGAAATTTCTAGCAGTGTATCCTCAAATATTTGCATGACCAGTGAGCCACCAGTGAGCAATGGTAATGTTACCCATACTAAACCGAATCTAGAAATAGTTCCTTCTTTTGCCAACACACATGGAAAATGGACCATGCGTTGGAAAAGAGGCTACTGTGACGTCTTTCCAAGGCAGCACACAGCCTCTAGAGGGCATGTTTGCATGGTATCTGAAGATCTGGGAGGTGCTTCTCATATTTTGTCATTTTTTTTGTCAGCGCAGTTCTACATCACTGCACACAACCATACACTTATTAAATTCATACCTATCTGGAATTTTGGATGTAGCTCTTTACAGGTGTACAAAATGAAGGCCCTTGGTTTTCATGGTGACAGGAGCCTATGCGCATTCATGTTATATTCATAAAACAAAACCAAATGCACTGTGTGTGTGCCTTTGAGGATGTTAACTGCTTCAGCGGAAGATATTTTTACCATCATCCCACATGTCTGTCACGTCTTTTTTGCTTTCATGCACACTAGCTGCCACGCGTTCTCCATCTCCATCTTTCTGTGAACTTTTGGCCTCATAGATCCTGTTGGAACCTCACACAGATGCCCCCTGGCTCTTGGAAATAAATGTGGCAAAAACATCACACACATGCAGCCGTGCCGTTATACATCAGCAGCAGTAGGGCTCCTATGTGTGTGTTATATATATGTGTGTGTGTGTGCTTGCGCTTATCTGTGCCCTCACAGACGCTGTGTAAAAAGTCAGTCAGCAGCAGCAGAAGCCACAGCCAGCCAGCCAGCCAGCCAGCCAGCTCTCTGGCAGCCAGACCTCAGCACATGGAGGAAACTGCACCCTGCAACACAAACAAGCCGGCAGCCACACCAGAACGTCCACTCCGATTGCTAATCCTGGCACCTCCCTGTTAGGTAGAACCCGGCAACACCCATTCCCACTTTTTATTTTTTATTTTTTTAAATATAGCTTTGCTGATGAAATATTCAAAAGCATTGTTTCACTAGCGCCATTCGTTCTAAATATTGCTGCGCTCATTTGCTGGGTGGCGACAGTGATGATTCCATAAAGCATATGAATGGAGAGAGTTGTCATGTGGACAGAGAGCTCATCATCCTAAATCAGGGGGGACTGGCACAATGGGGGTTCCAGCAGAGCGACTATAACTACTAATTTGCCTCAGAGTGGCCCTATCCACATCATAACTATTACATGAAGACATATATATTCACTATTTCCTGAGTCTGTGTCTGCAATCATAGACAATGTGGTATGACGCAGGATATATATCTTTGCATGATGTGGCGGGATTGTCTCCAATGCATGCAATTCAAATGTGCAACATTTCCATGACTGCTCATCACTGGCACAGTAGTAAACTCGTATAGCAAATAAGACAATAATTGCTATCATAACCTCTCGTTTTCTCGCTGACATGTCATTTTTACATTTTTTTTTTTTACTGCATAAGACACTTCCAAAGGCAGAAATAAACGAAAGTGTGCAATTCTACAATTTTCCTTCTCCGATCTTGACTGAGTTTGCCATTGTTATGAACATTTCAATGATTGCAATCATACAAATAATTTTATGAATGCAAAAAGAAACTACCAGTTACAGTCATTATTACTAAGTTATTAGGACTTAATATTGTTATTATTATTGAATGATTTAAGTGAATGCACGTACAGTGGACACATTGTCTCTGTGCTGGCTGCTCAGTACAACATGGCTATCAATCACCTGCTAAAACGATGAGATGGACAGAAAGCAAACCTGGAAGCTAACCTCCCTCTGGACATTCGCTAGTGTGTCAGTCATGAGAGTACATACTATCTAATATTAGCTCACGTTTAAGGACCAGCCCCTCATCCACGTGAACAAAAGCTATAAGTGTATTCTGTTGCTATATGGTGTCAATACAACATGAGTTGAAAGCTGCATGGCCCAAAACCTCCTCGGTATAGACCAGCAAAGATCAGCATGAACAAAGCACTCATTGTAACAGTCCAACAAGACTTGCTTTTCATTATGAACATATAGATCCCATAGCGTGACTGAAACGGAAGTGAGGCTCCGGCCACGTATGGCGTGGAGGCTGCCAATCCGGCCCACACTCTTCTTTTACGGAGCGCGACCACAGTCATTACGAGACGTAATGAATTAGTCACGGCCAATGTGAAAAGAGATAGGGAAGAGGGGGCAAAACGGGACAAACTGAGATGGAAATGATGGAGATTGGCAGAGGAGTAAAATGGATTGGATAGAGCGCTCTACGGCTGAGCAGAGCTGAAGCCTTACAGCTGCAATGGGAGATAATAAAAAGTGATTACAGAATAAAGAAGACAATCAACAAGGGTTCTCTCATTCCGGGCTTGAAAAGGTAGCAGTGATATGATTAATGCTGCCACTGAATTTGCTCCACAAGAACAAAAGTGAGGCTGTTTTTTAGGACTTCTTTGTACTTCTCTCTGTATGTTTATTAATTTCCTCCCCGGGTTGTCTTCTAACGTAGGAGACAAACAGGATGTCTGTGGGAGGACGAATGAGAGGGGGTAAAATCTGACGAGGAAGTTTGTGTGTGTGTGTGCGTGTGTGTGTGTGTGTTTTAATCCCAGGAAGGACTTCCTCTGAGCGCAGGCAGCTTGGGAGTTCCGTGGGAGTTTAAAGACGAAGCAGGAACAAGCAAAGGAAGAGGGAAAATAACGGAAGGCGAAGGAGACTGCGAGGTGGAAGAGAGTGACGAAGAACGATTAAATCCCACTCTTTAAACACACACACACGGAAACCACCCACCACGGCGGTACACTGACGTCACCATACAAGCTGAGGAGGAGGATTAGACTCCCTAAAAGTTACAATAGACCTCCAAGTTTACAGACACAGAATGAACACTGAAGGACTCATTATGACTAATTGTGTGGATAAAGTTGCAAGATTCCAACCGGTTAGTGTGAGAAAAGAATATGCAAGAATCCAGTAACGAGTGGGGAAATACCCTAGAAGTCATGCAATGCACTATTTAGCTATCCATATTTTAACCAAAAAAACTTTATTACTTAACAGTGGAACCTCAAGAAACGAAATGTGTTTGTTCCGTAGGGGTTTTTGTGTCTGGGAATCTTTGTATCATGAGGCATGATTTACCAATGAAATGGCGTAATTCGTTCCAAACATCCAAAACAGTCGTATAAAGTGTGAATATTGTACCCACCCGAAAAAAATATGTTCATTAATGATAACACAATCATTTACATGTACATGAATGTTAAAAAAACAGTGATAAATTAATAAAAGCAGTGAAAAACAACAACATGTCATGAATAATGACACTTTCTCACAAATAAACAAAGACTATGCTTAACGGGGATGAAATCCGAAGCAACTGTGCATAAAAGACTCATTGCCAAGCTCGTGGTCTGGCCCTTGTCACTTGTGTTTGCATGTGAGATGAACTTGTATTACCCAATGATCATTTTTGCAATTCTCGCTTACACAATCAAAGACGTCAATAGGATTGATTAACCATTTATTTACAATTAGCGATTTGGGGACAGATGAGGTGATGGAGACGGCGCGACAGTCAATACAGATTAAAATGTATATGTGCTTATTCAGATATTAACTTTAAACAGCATCCCAGAAAGCACAGATCTCGCAGTAGGTCCCGCTGTGTTGTAATAAAGGCCAGTGTGGCATCAAGATCATTTTAAAGCTATTATTTTTGTGTGTGTTTTATATACAGTATATTTAAAAGACAAAAGTACAGGAGTCACTTTGTCTAATATTGAACATATCAACTTTCAACCTTGAAGGTTTTTTTTGGTTTTTATGAGCTGGTTATGTAACCGTACGGTACCACATGTTAGCCTGTAATTACACTATAGGGAAAAAGTGTGGTTGGTAAAACGCTGCGTAACATATACCCCAAACTCCCTTATTCCCTCAAAGCCATGTGTCAGGCAGAGCGCTGCACCACACGCACGGCCAATCATATGTCTGCTTACTCATCATCACTAGGCCACATCTGAGAGGACGCATGCACACAACACACTTGTCTGGCAGCCAAATGTGCACAAATCACAGCATGAAGACCAACACCAAAAAGACCAGAGGCCACTGGCGACATCCCATAATACCGCTATCCCCCTCCCACCTTCCTCATTGAATGCCCATAGTTATAAAACATCAGTGCCTCAGAAGTGTGACTGCACAAAGAACAATGTCTTTGCAACACAGACACTAATTTCATAAAAAAGAATATATCAAAAAGTCATCAAAACTGCTTGAAATAAGTTTTATAAGAAACATATCTGCTGAGAATCAAGCGAGGTTCAACACAATTTGCAATTGCACCACTTTTTGCAACCACACATCAAATTGTTGTCACTTCTGCTGCAGGACAGTAATATGCACCTCGTAAATTGCACCAGTAGCTTTGACTGCTGACAACTGCTAATTGTAAATGTCAGTCGTGCGTGTCTCGCCGTGGCACGCACACAATTAAAACTCACTTCGTTCTATTCAAATTTGCGAACAGCTCTTACAAACGTGAAAATGTATGTTTGAGAAAAAGATATACTATGGCTGAAGCTTAGCCAATCATACTGTGGCACTGACATGTCAATTGTCCCTGATGTTTACTACATATACATACACACATACCCATATATACATTATATACATATGTATATATACACACACATACATGTATACATACATTCATATACACCCATACACGTATATACACATACATACATACATGTACAGTACATACACACACACACATCAAAAATGCTGTTTCTGAGGCAAAACCAAGAAATGTTAATGAATTGTGGAATGTTTTTAAAGTGCCACAAAATGTGAAGCAGCTATAAAAAGTTGTGCTCATGCAACTAAACGTTAGTTTAGTGGCTCACAGGGTTGCCAAATCCTAGAAACAAAAAAGCTTGTACAAAATACGATAGTGGAGTCTGTAACGTCAACAGCAGACACAGCTTTTTGTTTATTTATTTATTTAATAAACACACCCCTTTCGACTAATTACCCAATTGCACAGCCATAAGAGCATGCATGTCATCATTGCTGGGTCTTGTTTGTTTTCTGAGACTCTATTGCACCTACTGGTAACTTGTTTGCCATGTAGCAATACAAATATTTTAACAACAGTGATGAATTGGTTAGTCACACTGTACTACTACTATTTTGCACACTTCTGCATGTCTTAAGGTTTAAGTCCATGTTCTGCAAATTCTCGATCTCCAAATGTTTCTTCCTCTTTAAACTATTGACACATGGCTCAGATCGTTGCTATAATCACGTTGAACGCCCTATGTCTCGTACACCGCTATGTTTGTGTAGCTTAGGCGTGTTACCCTGACGACGTCACATCCAGACATGAGTCTGGGATTCGACAACCAATTCACCATGACTGCTGCCATAAACTACAAATGTAATTTTTGCTAATTTACTGTTTGCTTTCAACAAATTGTACAACATAGTACAATTGCAATTACAATTAATATTAATAATATAATAATAATCTATTGAAGTATAGTGTCAGGTACCCTGTAAAAATCTGGTCGCTACTACATCAGGTCATCAATGAAAATAGTTTTCTTTCAGAACATTGACATGTACTAAACAGGTAGGTTTTATTGTATCCATGTAATTACATATGACTTTTTTCACCTTCTCTACCTTTCATTTGTCTCCTTGGTAGTGTAAATATTGCCCTCTCCCTCTGGATTCATTTTCTACGCCACTGAGACTGCCATTTAGGTACCAAAATATGGTACCTTTGGATTTTGCGTGAATCGGTGCTCGGTAGTACCAACAGAATTTGGTCGGCGTCAATAACAGTATCGAATTCAGTACCCATCCCCAATCATGACAGACTGCTGCTGATAGTTAGTTTGGTGGCATCAAAGCATTTGTCATTCAATTGACCAATACAAGAAAAACATTCTACATGACTTTAAATGAAACCTTATTTGATTACTTTATTTGGAATTGGCTTGCGACCAGTCCAGGGTGTACCTGCTGTAAGTCAGCTGGGATAGGCTTCAGCATACCCCAGCACCCTAAAGAGAATTACGCGTCATACAAAATGAATGAATGATTACTGAATGAGTGAGATTACCAATTTGGTAATCTGGGGGGCTCTGTGGCAATGAATGTCATGTGAATTGTTATAAAACTTGATATTTACTGTTTAATGGCATTTTAAGGCTAAAGTGTTTGGATCAAGTAAACATAAATATGCATAATAGTGATTTCTCTTCTTTCATGTTTGGTGTTACATTTCTTACAGCTAGTGACAAGAATTACCTTTCTCTCATGACAATGATTACAGGTTGTCAGCCATGCTTTTACTGGAGCTGATGGCTAATTTCACTCTCTTAACATGGTTAAGAGATGAGGACGAGATTGGCACACACGCACACACAAATCCGGACGTCGCACACTCTTGAGCACCCGAGGGTGCTACGACATACGTTCACACGCTGATAGACAAACAAATCAAGTGTTGTGTCCATTAGAGTTGAGTAATCAACAAGGCCTACACAAGAGCATTATGGGTAATTTGTGTCTCCAACATCGCATCCAATTATTCCTGTGTACAGTCCTGAGCACATGGCGTATAATTGCATATGGAAATTAATGAGATTCAAAAGGAAATAGAGGAAAAGCGCAGTCCATCTGAATGAGCAGCTAAAAGACGTTTATGATGTTAGGGACTGTGCGGGAAAGAATGCTTTCCTCTGAGGAGGGGATGAGCAAACACAAAGATTAGCCTGATCACAAACATTCGCAAAAGTTAATTCATTCTTGCTCAAATTTGTTGACGTCACAGTGCATCTTTTCAAAGGTTGATCCCTGCAGATACAAAGGTTCAGTTTACGGATGAGCTGGCTTCATTCCAAAAAAAAAAACAACGCTGTGGGACACCACGTGTCCTGAGGCGGGAGCAAGAGCACAAAACAGTAGGGGAGCCAGAGGGGTGACGTTCCCCTGAAATCCCACCCTCCCCAATCCTACCACTCTCAGGTAACCTTTCGGCATCAATAAAAGGGGCTCTTGGCTTTCGCCACAAAAACAAGCCATCATCGGCTTAACCTGTGACCTCTGCTCTTCCCAGTGTCATTCATTCCCTCGTCGCTTTTTTGTCATCTGTGGAAAAATAGAGGGATGGATTATGACGAGGTTGAGCGTGTTGGCGCAGGCCTCTCCCATTAAGTTGACCTCACCCTTCTTTCCGTTCCCATCCCTCCCACCTCGTTCTCTCTTTATTTATATTCCACTTTTGTCCAGCCCAATCCCCTTATGGTCTCTGCTGCTTGGCTCCTTGCTCAGAGGTTTTGGCTGCAGAGGGGGGCACACAATAAGAGTAATTAGATACCCAACCAAAAATGTTACTGAAACAATCAGATACATATAAAAAGACAATTTAATGCTACATTACACCTTTTGCATTTACCCAGTTTACACATTTGATATGACATGTAAGATCTAGATCAGGGGTCACAAACTCAATTTACCTTGGGGCCACATGAGGTGGAGTCTGGCTGAGGCTGGGCCGCAGCTTCGGCGCACATTCACGCACACACAATTTTATTTTATTTATCCAATCCTCTTAAATGTTTTTTTTAAACACAAAATAAAAGACAAGGAGCCTGGTGTAAACAAGTTTATAACATTCCCCGGGTACATCCTTTCTTTAGTAGTCAATTTGTATGGAACATACTATACTGTTAACTGTATAACTGTTTCCTCTACAAAACTACTAATAAAACAATCAATGAACAACAGCTATTTAAATCAGTAATAAATTTAAGTTTTCAGTTAAATTGTCCAGTTCTTTAACATCAGTCAATAGGTTTTTCTGATAATGGCTTCTCTTGCCTACTTTTTATTGCTAGTGACATGGCAGTGCTTCCTCTCACATAGCTGAGCCACATTTTTTAGAAAGACATGTTTGGGTCTGTGGCATGCACAGTATTTTAATACACTTGGCGTGTTGTGTTTAGCTAATGCACGAAGAGCGGAGCAGCCATATAAATGGCCCTGAGATCAATTCCACTCTTACACCCCCCGGCGTAGGCTGCGCGGCAGGATTTAAAAAATAAATAAATAAATAAAAATAAATGAAACATAAGCAAGGAATCCACTAATGCGATCTGCACTGTGAACCACACCAGATCCATGCGAGGGCACGCCCCAACCAGACAGAATGCACTGTGCGTCACAACCCCCATATACTACCATGCCATCCAAGCGCCTTTTTTCCCCCATTTAACATAGGAGCGGATTGGGGCCACGACGCGTGGCGTGCTCAGCGCGACTACCCCACCCCAACACAGATCCGACTGGACTCAGAGTTCCCCGCGCTTCTTTTATCTTGCCACCCACATCACTTTGATTTATTTGGAGAAAAAGATAAACCATACATGTTGTTTAATATCACGCTGGGCAGTAACTTAAAACACTTTTTAGGACGTGCAAAGCGAGCTGGGACAAATGTCCACGCCTACCTAGCCAGTCACAGAAGAAAAATCTCCATGGCAACGCCCCTGAGTGAGTTATACCCCACTGTGATTGGTTGGTCAGCCCTGCACACAACACTGTGCCATTCGTATTGTAGCGTTGCTGGGAGCACTTCCTGCTTCCCAGTGTCCTTTGCGGGATTGTCTTACAAGTGTCTGTTTATGACAGCGTGAGTGAGACTGTCATGTTGAGTATTGACATCCCGCGCGGTTCAGTTGAGAACTTTAATCTTACTCTTCACTTAAATAAATACTTGCTTATCCTTCACTCCTTTGTGGGGGCCGCGCATTAACAAAAATTTCATATAAAGAGGCCACATGTTTTGTGGCCCCCCTCTTTATATGAAATTGTAAGTAATGTTTGAGCCCCTGGTTTAAGAACCCAATCTGGATTATAATATTGATTAGATGTTTTTCCAAGCATCCATCCATTTTCTATACTGTTTATCCTCATTAGTGTGGCGGGCATGCTGGAGCCTACCCCAGCTGACTTCAGGGTACTCCATGGACTGGTCGTTGTTCCAAGTATGTTTTATTAAAATAAGTTTAACATGCTGTTTTGAATGTCTCTTGGCTTTCTTGACCCCCGCCATATTGCATGCACCTTGTTTTTATACTTGTGACAAGAACGTCTGTACCTAATCACCTTTGTCTGGTGTTTTATTGCTAACATTGAATTTGCTTTATCTTTGGCTTCGGACACCAAAGCATATGCTTCACAGCACATGTTTTGAAGTAACTTAATTTCAGAACATATGTTTGTGAGGAGTGTTTGTCCCCTTCACCTTTGCCAAGTGTTTTACTGTTTTGAACGTCTCTTCTGCTTTTGACACTAGAGCAAAAAAATGGACCTTGCAAGTAGCTAGAGCTTATGAAGTCCACTTCTGTTTGCAACAACCTTTTTACACCTTTTACATTTGTCAGGTTTGACTCATTTTTCCCTGTTTTGACTCCACCGCATATTCAAGAGGTCTTGTTATGAAGGTAACTATTTCCACATTTAAACCTCACAAGACGTATAATGAAGTCAGCTTCTTCTTACGCTTGTGACAAGAACATTTGTACCCTTTTACCTTTGAGAAGTGTTTTACTGTTTTTAAAGAGAATTAATAGTAAATAAAGTGATTTACAATAGAAAATAAATTTTAGTTAACCTCTTTTGTGGCAATGACCTTTGTACCCTTTTGCTTTTGTCAAGTGTTTTGTTCTTTTTATAATCCTTTTTGACACCATACAAAATATCCGGTTATGCAGTTAATTCCTTTATTTGTTTGTACCTTTGTCAAGGGTTTTTATTGATCAGACTTTATTTTTGAGACCATAGCATACGGAAGGCATTTGTGTAAAACGTGCTAGTTAATACGAATGTTAGATAACCATATCAACACTTGGAGCTGGCGGTAGAAACGTACCTTTGAAATCAACTTGACTTTGTCATGTTTTTTTTACACTTGTGACAAGAATGTTTTTACCATTTCACCTTTGTCAAATGCTTCACTGTTTTTCACATTTTAAAATGTCCATTAACAAAGTTAACTTCTTTTTACAATTGTGACAAAAACCTTTTTATCTTTACCAAGTGTGTTTTTTTTTAAACATTTTCAAAGACATTTTGTTATGAAGTTAAACTTCTTTATACACTTGGGACAAGAACATTTCTACCCTTTCATACATTTTGTTATAAAAGTTCATTTCTTTTACATTTTTCCTTTTGTCTTTGTCAAGTGTTTTGTCTTTTTGGCACCATACAAGACATTTGGTTATGCAGTTACCTGCAGTAAATTGCTTTTTTTAAAATCACATTTGTACCCTTTTATCTTAGTCTAATGTTGTCCCGTTGTTAACCTTTTAAGAAGTATTTTGGTGAAGTTCACTTCTTTCCTCACTTGTGACAAGAAGTAATTTGGACCATTTTAGGTTTGTCAAGTGTATTGTCGTTTATAGACATTTAGGACGTCTTGTTGCGAAGTTATTATTATTATTATTATTTTTTTACACTCGAGACAACACTGTTGTCATGTGTTTTACTGTTTTAAAGTTTCATTTACTTTGAGACTACAGCAAATACTAGATATCTTGTGTTTCCCATAGTGTCAAAAGTAAACGTCCTTTTACACTTTACATTTGTACCGTTTTACCTTAGTCAAGCCTTTTCCCATTTTGAAATTTAAGAAGTTAAGTTTTTTTATACTTAAGAACATTTCTACCATTTCACGTTTGTCATATGTTTTACTGTTTTTCACCTTTTAACACATACTTTAACAAAGTTAATTTCTTTTTACACTTGTGACAAGAACATGTATACCCTTTTACCTTTACCAAGTGTTTTTTTTAACCTTTTAAGAGATTTTGTTATGGAGTTTAACTTCTTTTTACACTTGGGAAAAGAAGATTTGTACTCTTTGTCAAGCATTTTCCCATTTGAACCTTTTCAGATACCCTTTTAGGAAGATACCTTCTTTTTACAAGAACATTTGTACACTTTTACCTTAGTCAAGTGTTTTGCCATTTTTAACCTTTTAAGACATCTTGTTATCAAGTTAACCTCTTTTTATGCTTGGGACAAGAACATTTGTACCATTTCACTTTTGTCAAGTGTTTTTCCACTTTTTGTGACATCTTGTTATGACGTTAACTTATTTTCTCACTGGGGTGAGAACAACAATGTTTGTCCCTTTTTGCATTTGTCAAGCGATGTATTGCTAAAATGCATTTTCCTTTTTCTTGTTTGACACCATAGCATATGCCAGACATTTGGCTACAGGGTCTTTGACATGTGTAATACATCCTAGCTAATGTATTTTTTTTTTAAAAAAAAAAAAAAAAAAATAAAAAAAAAAAAAAATAAAAAAAAAATAAAAAATATAAAAATAAAAGAAATTTTTATCACCAATTTTAAAATAACAAAAAAAAAACAAATAACAAAACACACACACCACAACTCCAACAACAAAGCCAATCAAAGTAACTATAACGAGCATCCCGAGACTTTTATTTGCAAATTCAAAATACAGGCCAGGGAAGTAGGTCAACGTAGGGCTGGTGTTATGCAACACTGAAAGAAATGAAGCGCAATAACTTCCTTTTGCAGAGAACATACCTTCGGTGATTTGCGTGGCTTTTCCCGCTTTTTTTTCGCTTTTCCGCTTGACGGCATTGTTTGTTTCCTTATTTCGAGCCACACAAAATACACAGGACAGAACATAATGAACTTACACTATAAACACGAACAATTTGTCTAGAAAAGGACAAGGGATGACCTTTGGACATGTCAGCAAGAGCAACATATGAGTAACATGTCTCAACACACACAACATCTCCCAAAACAAGTCCAAAGTAGGGCAAGATCGGGCTGTTAATAAGTAGCAACAAAGAAAAGGAAGCGCTGACAGTACTGACTACTAGCACAGTAAAGGAAGACGAGGGGGTTGGTGTTTCTGCCTGTCTGTCTGTTGGTTGGTTGGTTGGTTGGTTCTGCCACTAAGTTAATTTTTCATAAAAAACAACATGCATTCGAAACTTACCGTGACACCTTTCCGGCGTCCATGGTCAGAAAGGGCAACGTCATTGGGGCGTCTTAAAAGGCGTCATTGGCGGGTAAATTTAGATGACGCAATCACCATTGGTTACGTAAACTCACCGTCATTACGCAAGCTGTACAGAAGCGAAACGGTTCTACGCATGCGCAGAACGGATCTCATTCCGGTTGACCTACTTTTCGGAAGGCACGTGTTGGGCAAGCCGATTTGTACGAGGAATAGACATATATAATAGATGCCGCCTACGACTACGATACGTCAACGTCGCCGCCATCTTGGATGTGGAAGGATAGGCTGAAACTAATACAATATATATATATACAATATATATATATATATACTGTATATATTGCATTGTTATCATTTTAATGCAATGCAACTCTAATTGTCTTGAGTAAACAGTACTTTTAAATGAGTACAGTTTTTTTGTTGGCTAGTCCACCCACCTATGAGTAGATCTTTTTCTCTTTGGGAAACCTTCATAGTATGACAAAAGCTAGTGATGCAAAAAAATGACAAGAATCTTCGGAGCAACTGAATAAAATAAAAATGACGACTTCATTTTTTGAAGGTGGGTTTGAACTTGCTAATCATTATTTATGCTCTGGTAATGTAAGATTGTTCTTGTTCCTGTTCCTTTACGACTGTGTATCTTTGAACTGAGTTGTTAAATTATTAGCTGTGTATGTTTTGATGAAACCTCTTTACTACCATAAGAATAACAAATTAAAATGAATGATTTAATTGTGCGCATGAATACAGTACGTTCCACAACATCTGCAAATGATGCTCTCAAGACAAAGTTATAGTGGCCAAATCATGCAGTCTATGCAACAAATACTATCAAAGGTAATTGTTAAGTCTTACCTGTGAAAGCTTATTATTCCCTGGGATTTGTACACTTCTATGCAGTACACGAAGGAGGCATCTTGAGCTCCTTTGTAATGACTTTTTAGCTTGTGCTCTCATGATGTGATACATATGTCCGGCGGAAACCTTCCTCATTACACGTTTATCAGCACAACCCCGGCTGTCATCTAAATCAGCCACAAATTTCTTCACCGTACAATGATCACGCTTACGTTTTTCTGAATGATTGAGTTTTCTGAATGATGTTTTCATGCCTGTCCAAGGCATTGCAATATTTGACGCTTGTTGTCAGCAGAGATCCCTTTTCTTTCCCATATTGCTTAAAATCTGTGGCATGCTTAATGATGTGGAACACCATTTTTAAACTTTAGATCTGCATAGATAGCAAAAACCAAGTGATATGAAATGAAAGCGTTATTGCTTTCAGCCTGACAAAACACACAACGCTATATATGCTAATTAGCCATTTAATAAAAATGTCTAATTAATGCTATGCAAATGAGACAGGGCCATTATCGGACAGGTTTGATACGGGGATGGATGGGTATTGAACATACTCGAGGAAGCTGACATCCTTGACAACACACACACACACACACAGGAAATCAATTTGGTTAATTGTCAAAAATGCAAACATGTAAATTGAAGTCATGCTTTGCCTCGACCGCTGCACCTCACCAAACGTCCCTGGAGCACACATTTATGCACACACACACACACGCTCACGCACGTACATACACACTCCTCTTATCTCATCAACCCTTTAATGTCGTTGGTATTCAGTGTTCTGTCCTCTGACACAATGCATGCCACTAATTACCAATTCCCTTGATAAGAGCGCTGCCCATAGAATACATGATGGCAGATGAAGGCTGTGCAAGTGAGGGCGGCAATTATTGAACATTCTGACTACGCACCACTTTGAAAATTGGCTTTCAATCAACACTCCGGTCGACTGCTTTTATTCGGCCGCCCTGCCATGGCTGAGAGCGAGTGAACAGCTGCCATGCCAGCTAATGGCACAAGACAATTACCTGACACCATCCTTCATGATATGAGAAGTGTTCCCGTTCTCGCAACATGTTGTAAAAACAGCATTCACCATTAGTCAGTGATGCTGGCATGACTTAAAACAAAATACAAGGATTGTATCAGACAAAAGATTTTGTTTTCTTTCCATCCTCTTTTTTTTTCTCTTTGAGGTGAAACTTAATTGAATTTGTATGCTAATGAAGGCTGTGCATAGCTAACGAGCTCAGTGTGCGACCCATTAACACGTTGAATGATTGTTATGCCCGGGGCAAGAATCACCTATAGGAGCTGCAAACACAAAGACAAAGAGCCAATCTGAATACATTACGCATTCATTTACATGTTCATCTACATTACATACGTGTGGCGCTGATATTTGGCCCCCACTTGTTCCGCCTTGAAGGTTCTTTGGGGTGCAAAGAAAGAAATGTGTCAAGACGAAGTGGTCATTCAGACATGGCGACAATGATTTTCCGCACCATGCCGTCATTGAGCATTTTAGCTCAATGAGCTCTCACTTCGTGCAAGACAAGGAGCTGGTGTGATTCCCTTGCTCGGCCCCTCATCACCATGACAATGTGTGAAGCACAGTGAGACCACTTGCCTATTACTACGACAAAACAGCTCTTTAAATAACCGTTCAGTGAGAGAAGGACAAGAAAAACAATATTGTGTGTTATGACAGTCACTTATCCCCATCAGAACACACACACATAGCAAGGGCAGTGTTTCCCATTTTGGTATTTATTATTAAATACATTTGGAAAGGAATTGGAACATAAAGGTTTGGCACTCCCTGCTTGCTCCTGCTTATAAATACAAGGACTGTCTGTGAATGAAGCTGGCTGTTCCAACTCTGTACAGTAGATGGCATTGGAACTCTGAACCCACCTCACGCGCACCGGGTTTGCCAAGGAATAAGAAGATGTAGCAGGAGGGATCAGTGTTGCCAATTTAGCGATATCTGCAGCCTTCCATCTCTCCAGGACCTGTACGTCTCCAGAACTCGGGGGCGAGCAGGCCGGATACTTGCTGACCCTTCCCACCCTGGACATGGACTATTTTAGCCACTCCCCTCTGGCAGAAGGTTACGGTCCATTCCGACCAGAACCTCTCGCCACAAGAACAGTTTCTTTCCTGCTGCTGTTGAACTCATGAACACTTTACAACATTTGCACTATGCTCACTTTATAACCAGTATTTTTGGCACCTTATAATACCTGCACTAAAAACACCCTCATGCCTTTACTTATCAGTGATTTCACCTTTTTACTCAGGGTTCTATGTTTAGTTAGTTCTATGTTTATTTAATGCTCTATGTTTACTTAGAATTCTACGTCGCACTGAGTCGCCAAAGAAAGTTCCTAGTTTGTGAATTGTTCACTTACAATGGCAATAAAGTTTTTCTTATTCTGATTCTGATCTGGCGCTATTTAGGCAAGTATTTAGACCCCTCTAGATTCTGTTTTTTGAAAAAAAACAGACCAGCGTCAAATCTAGCAACTTTTTCTGGTCTTATTTGACACTTTTGGAGACTGACGTGAAAGCACGTGTTGCTAAAAGCACTCACCATCTAGAAGCACTCACAGCGAGCTCCGTCTTGCTTGTGACGTAAAAAAAAAAAACAACCACGAACGGAAGCAACGCAAGAAGCTTCATTTGTATTTCTAAACAAATCGGTCTTCCTTCTCGTGTTTTCCTCACTTTATTTCTCTCACATTCATAAAAATGAAATAAACTTGCATCATGACCAATTATGCAAACTAATCAATGATATCATCTAGGGCAACACATAACATTTTCAGGAGCAAAAAATCGTTTGACACGTGAACAAAAATCACTAGAGCTCTAATTGGCTTCCACTGGACGTTTCACATAAGACCCATAAGGCCTCCATCCTGGTGGTCTCCATCTCAAAAGAAAAACTTGAGTGACGTTTGCCTGAGAGAATGTGACCAAAATGGGGATGAGTTTTAGAAATCGGTCCTCTGGACTGATAATACCAAGCTTGAGCTGTTAGGGTATATGGTGGCTGCTTTTGACGGGTGAAGGAAGGATGAGGCGTTCAACCGTAAACATACGCCCTCCCACAGCGATGCTTGGTGGTGGGAGTATAATGTTGTGGGGCTGTTTTGCTGCTACAGGCTTCAGGAAGTCTTATTCAGGTGCACGGAACCATGTAAAAAGAAAATCATATTTTGAAGAATGACGTCAAGACGTCTGCTGTCAGTCTAGGCTTAGGTCTTTGCCGGGTCTTCCAACAAGACAATGACATCATCATTGGTCCAGAAGAACACCAAAATCAGGGAACTGGAGTGGCCCTCTCACAGCCCAGATCTCAGTGCTATGGAGAAATTGTGGCTGCAGCTCGGTCCATGCTCGGTGGCCAAGCATTTGTATGATCTTCAAACATTTGCCATGGAAGAATGAGCTAAAAGCCCTTAGAAGACATGTGCCGCAAACTACCAGAAAATATTATTTTCAGTTTTCATTTCCCTGAGCTGTTGGAATATATTTGCAAGTAAGTTAAGCAATTTAGGAGGTTAAATAACTTTAAATAATAGTTCATTTGCAGGGATGTCCAATATTGGCTTTTTTGACGATAGTGATATGCCAATAACTTTCAATTTCCAATTCTGATATCAACCTATACCGATATCACATGTCCTGCTGTGGAATTGACACAAAGTCCTTAGCTAGTGAGCAGTCAAGCTCAACATGTTTAAAAACCAGGTATCTGTTGTGAAGCTCATGGATACAGCAAACAACATTTTACAACACCAGGAAGCAAACATCTCACAGAAATACTCGTGATTGACATGGCAAAGTTTCCGGCGTCTTGCACGATAGAAATCAATAGATCAATATGCTACGTGATTTTCCAATTAATGGCTTTTGCCCTGGGAATTGGAATACGTTTTGGTTCCACCTGGCAAAACCAGCGCATTGCAAATCGCAAGTTTAATATCCGAAGGAGACACGTGGAAATAATTCCAAACCACAGAGTAAGCTTGTTACTGAAGCCACCAACGCTTGTTTACACGGTTCACAACATGGTTTGATGAGGTCATCATTTCGGGAGCCCTTAGGCCTATATACAGCAGTTTTTAAAATCAGTTTTCAATATAGGGACAAAAACCCAACACCAATATTTACTGATATTACATTTTCATGTCAATATCGGGCCGCACGGTGGCTGAGTGGTTAGCACATTGGCCACACAGTCAGGAGATCTGGAAGACCTGGGTTCAAATCTCCGTTGGGCATCTCTGTGTGGAGTTTGCATGTTCTCCCCGTGCGTGCGTGGGTTTTCTCCGGGTACTCCGGTTTCCTCCCACATTCCAAAAACATGCATGTTAGGTTAATTGGCGACTCTAAAATTGTCCATCGGTATGAATGTGAGTGTGAATGGTTGTTTGTCTATATGTGCCCTGCGATTGACTGGCGACCAGTCCAGGGTGTACCCCGCCTCTCGCCCAAAGCCAGCTGGAATAGGCTCCAGCATCCCCGTGACCCTAATGAGGATAAGCGGTACAGAAAATGAATGAATGAATGAATGAATGTCAATATCGATGGGCCGATTTTATCGGACATCTCTAGTAGTTTGTCTTACAGTATGAACATTTATTATTCATAGTAACATGTACACAGTCTGCAAAGTTGCCGAGTGGCATTATGTGGACAAAAGTATGGACAATTACAAAAATGAAATCAAATTTTGACATTCTCAAAGATTTGAATGTGATGCCATGCCCTGCGCTCATGTTTGCACCCCTTGTCATGCTGGAATTGTCTAAAATGTCATGGTGAGATGAAGAATAACTAACTAGCCCAAACCGTGATTGATTTACTAATTGATTAAGAAGTGAGCCCTAATCTTTCTGTGTATATTACATAGCACACAAAAATTAAGGCTTCCTTGCTTCTTAAGTCTAGACACCTATGATCTCCTGGGGTTTCACTCATATTGTTCTAGACACAAATGAGCTTAATTGCCACATAAGAGTTTCATAATGCACACACCCTCAGCACATCAAACAGAATATGAAGGACACGGAAAGTTCACATCAACCTGCACTCTTTCTCTCGCTTCGTCAGCAGTTATATACGTTCATTACTGCTGCCTGGGTATGTATTGACATGACTCGACCATGTGCATGCAGCTAGCGGAGCGAGGGCGTGTTAGTCCAGCCTAGGGTCAGTGGGATGATAAGGTTAAGGAGGGTGGCAGCGACTCAGGCATGCAGTAAAAGAAGGGAGAGAGATGGAGAATTCATCACTCACAGTCAGTAAATAATTGCAGTATGCTTCTTTTAAGTGCATGGACAGTGCATGGAAGAAGGAACTCGGTGAGCACATGTGTCAGTTAATCATCCACCCAGTTGCTGGTAAAACAGCAGTCATGGTTCCTGCAGTCAAACCCTTAGCCACAATAACGCCACAACAAACTTATTTAACGCTCAGACAGCCTTAAAGGTGTAAATCCTCATCATTTTTAAAGGTGTCCAGGCAGGGATTAGCCAACTTCCTTCTTTAAGTCTCATAAAAAAAAATAAAAAAAACCTGACTCAGCTTCAGATTACTGCTGATGCTCATCTCTAATAACCTAATCTCCTCTTCAAGTCTCATTTTGAGATTAACCCCCCAGGGTGTCAGCCTCACTCGGCCTTGAATGTTTTGAAGAGATAACCAAATGAATAGAAAAGGATCTCTCAGAGAAGAATATACGTGAATAAGTCGGGGAAATCATCATTTCCTGGACTGCACAATGAGCACACACGCGGACCGAGGCTGCCCTTCCTGGATCAACATGATTCATGTTTGTTGTGAGGCATGCTACAAAAAAAAAAAAAAGCTCCCACATCTTCAGTTTAAAGCAGTTTGATGGTGTTCCTGGCAAGTCAAATCAAGAATTATTAGGGTTGCAATGATACAGTATCTGAGACTGATTAATGCTGCTGTTGCCATTCATTCCATGTCACCTCATCAGGCTAATTGAGCCAAGTGGACCTGCTTGCATTACCGGTCACATCAAATGGAGCTGATCGACCCAAAGGGGAATTGCATCATACAGAGCACTACTTATGGAGGTTGACATGTTGGTTTAGCCACAATCAACACACTGGGGCTCACCGGTACATAGTTTAAGATGAGTAGAAAAAGATTTGCAAAATAATTTGCAGATTTGCAAAATATGGACATGGCATTTGAGACACGCCCTAATCAGGAAATTCATCTTCATTGTATATGATATATACTGTATATACATATAAGATATATGTATATTGTGTCATATACGATGGAAGGTTAAAACTTCACTTTAAGTCACCTTGATGTTTTGGTGCTACTTTGAAAAAAATACATGCAAGTTTGCATGATTGCTGCGATGCAGTACTAACAAACTTTTGACTTTTTATAGCCTAGAACTGTTGAATGCATCGTGTATCTTGCTAGCACCTCACATTTCAGCATCCATTTTTATTACAGTATCTCCTCTCAAGGGACAATACTACAACATTGCTTGTATTGCAGTAAGGATTTACTACCGACTGAAAATGACAACTCATGCAACAGGCATCATTGTCTAAACAGCTGGCAACACAAGTGCATCTATATGTAGTTACAGGGGTATGCAAAAGTTTGGGCACCCCCGATCATTTTCCATGCAAGAACACCTCACCAGGGAGGCGTCCAGAAGGCATCCGGACTAGATGCCCCAGCCACCTCAACTGGGTCCTCTCGTTGTGAAGGAGCAGCGACTCTACTCTGAGCTCCTTTCGGATGACAGAGTTTATCACCCCATCTCTTAGTCCAGCCGAAGTCCAGCCACATTCTGGAGGAAATTCATTTTGGCCACTTGTATCCGCAATCTCTTTCGGTCACCAGTCAAAGCCTATTAATAGGTGAAGGTAGGGTAGGTAAGGTAAGGCTTCTGACTCAGCTCTGTTTTAGTTTTGTCTTCCCCATGATGGTCCGTATTACTGCAGACGCTGCTCCCATTTACCTGTCAATCTCATGCTTCATCCTTGTCTCACTCGCAAACAAAAACTCAAGACACTTCACGTTATGACAACACAACCATGACATCAATGTGCACGTGTGCTGCGTCACGTAGAGCTAACAACACCCATATTGAGCCGACAAGGAACGCACTTTGTCCTGTATTACTGGGAGAATCAACACACGTCTGTAGAACCTCAACGGTTTTTGTTTGACAGCTTGACACAGACTGTACCAATCGATGCCAGTGTGTTTGATCACTCCCTTGTCAAAACTAATGGTGTTGGACTTCTCAATGCATCTTTGTTTACATGCTTTGCCTCGCTGTACACAGCTGCCTAGTTTCCTGTCTTTACACTCCAAAAGTGACTTCTTACCACAGTGACATTTTGTTTTCAAAACAAACAAGCAATGCGGTTAGTTTGGAGCTAGTTTTTGTCCCACGGGAAAGTGGATATTATGTCCATCGGGTATCCATGAACTTTTTCAAGGGTCTATTGTTGTCATTATACTATTTATTTCTTGTTGTCCAAACACTTTTTTTGTGTTGCTGTTTAATGAAAATAACCAGTTTGCCACAGACTCTTGGAATTGTCTAAGTCGACCCAGGCCAATAGCACACATCATACATAAATTGAAAAATGTGACTGAGATCGGTCGTTCTCACTCGACAATGATTGGTATTGGAATCGGCAGCATAAAACCTTGATTGGAACATCCCTAAACACAACATTTGGATATTCACACATTATTGGATGCACAGGAGATCGCTTTATAGCTGTAATTAATAGTTAGATTTCACTCCTCCACAGGTTGAAGTTACATTATGTCACCCTGCACTACTACAGTAGAGGAAATCAAGTACCCTATGATCCAGACACTCGACCCCCAATTACAGTCAGCGTGGGCAGGCTTTGAAATACCAGGATGCCTAGTGTAAATATGTAAAACATGCCACAACACATTTTTCAGGCACGTTTTTCCAACAGGACAATGCCATCAAACGCTCACACGATCCCGATCGAGCCGCATCACACACACCAGCGGTCAGCTGGCCGCTATTTAGAGGAGATAATTGAGTGTGTTTACATAGACCTGAATACAGTGACACTTCATATGAGCAAACATAAAGGCTGATCAAACATGCGAACAGGCCAAAGCAAGAAGGCTGATTTGCTTTGTTGCGTGTGATCCTCCATGTGTGAGAAAGCGTCGCTTCGAGCTTTGTAGCCATTAATGGGACTCACTGATCAAATGTGCTTTGATCGGCGTCTGCGGTGTGAGCGTGACGGCGACTCTGTTGACCCCCCCTAACACACACACACACACACACTCCCTCCTCGTACATCAGTGCCATATGCACCGATGCACATTACAAACAAACTTTTCTTCTTAAAACTTTTTCAGTCAAGATATAATTCTGTTTTTGACATACTTTGGGGCGACTGAGGATGTTTTTGATAAAAGAATGGCAGTTTAAAGTGGGAAACAAAGCAGAGTTGTGACCAAAAAGTCCTGAATCTACAAGACTTTAAAGATTATCATACAATTATTTCTTTTTCAATTATTTTATTGTTCCGTATTATGGTAAATATGCCTCAAAATCAACAGGACTCTTGATCACAAGTCTTCCAGTCTCACCAGTGACCCCACATACAGTACTTTAAAGCACCTTTGGCGAAATGCTGTTTAAAATTAATCGTGGTCAATAATCTCTGAAAAAATGCAAATAACTATCAACATGTAAAAGTAGTGATTTATTTTTTTAGCTTTTATCTTGAATTTATCTTTTTATCTAATCACATTACATCAGGGGCTGCACGGTGGATGAATGGGTAGCATGCTGGCCTCACAGTCAGGAGGTTCTGGGTTCAAATCTCCGTTGGGCATGTCTGTGTGGAGTTTGCATGTTCTCCCTGTGCGTGGGTTTTCTCCCACCTCCCAAATACATGCATGTTAGGTTAATTGGCGACCCTTAATTGTCCATTAGAGTGTGAATGGTTTGACTGGTGACCAGTCCAGGGTGTACCCCGCCTCCCGCCCAAAGTCAGCTGGGATAGGCTCCAGCATACCCGCGACCCTAATGAGGATAAGCGGCATAGAAAATGAATGAATGAATGACATTACATCAGCTGTCCTTCAACAATAGGAGCATTTTTGCTAAAATGGTCACTAGCAAACAAGTAAAGAAAAAACTGGAAGAATCAAGAAAAAAAGAGCAGAAAAATAAACAAACACAACTTTTTCAAACTAGCTTCAGTTATGTTTTAATGTGAAATGTTTTTAGTTCATACAAAGAGAGAAGAAACAATGTCTGGGGTCACAAGAAAAATCCAGAAATTTAAAAAAAAAACCATTTTTTTGTAGAGAAAGCCAAATTCTGTTCTCTGAGGGGAGGCTTGCTGTGGCAAACTTTGAAGACCACTGTTTTATAGGAAACACGTTCACGTTCACGTCAGACTGTGCTGACTTCCAGTTCGTTTTAGAGTTGGTTTCATCTTTTTATCATTTGTACTAACTTCCAGTTTATTTTTAATTTTATATCATTTGCTAGCACCATCTTATTTTCACATAAAAACAATTTAATTTAATTTAATTTAATTGCATTATGTCTGTTTTATTTCAGTGGGCTTCTAAATACACTGGACATGGCAAGACATGGACTGATTTGACCATTGGTAACTTTAGGGTCATAGATATTTAAAAGAATTAGGGTTCTTCCTAATTCTTTTTAATTAGCAGAAAGCAGCATTAGATTCAAACAACTGGACTGGTCATAATAAGAGGACGCAGACTCTAAGAAGGCTTTTGTTGTGTGCATTAAGAAAAAGGAAAAGGCAACCCACGGAAAGACCTATATTTCCTTGTAAGCTCAGAGAGCAGCTGCCACAGGATGTGGACTTGTTGTCCCATCATGTGGACCCTGATGAGTGAGCTGGGCTAACACGTGGGCCCTCAGCACTCTACTTATCCTACTAACTGAGCAACAAGCAGACACATGTCAGGATGTGAGGTGCGGGTAAGGGGAAGTAAGAATAATTCCCAATCCAAAACAATTAAAAACACCGCTCTAATGGTGGCACCAACATGGATAGATTACATCCTTAGGGATTCCATCTTCCCGGCTTGATGGAGTGAACTTTCACTGGAGTCTGAGAGGAGGTAAATCAGCCTGACCCGGGCACATTCACAAGATTTGGAACGCTTTCAAAAAGCTTCCAAGGGACAAAGGCAGAAAGAGCCTAAACACAGGAAGAGAAATAGATGAGGAGGAGAGGGAGGGAGGTGATGAATGGTTCCCCCCCCACACACACACCTCCTCCTCCTCTTCTCCAAGGAGGATGACTGCATCCTCCTTTGGGAGGAGGCAGCCATTCATGTGTCTCGGCGACAGCCAATGGGAAAGCATGGATTTGGTTCATATGCGAGTTTACTGGGACGCAGTCGGCGCAACAGAGGAGGCGGTGGGCCAATCAGAATGAGCTGCAACATCTGGAGGATCAGCCAATGAGCTCGCAGTCTGATCTCTGGTACCAGTTGACAGTTAGACAGGCTGTATCTAATTACGCTGTGCGTGTGTGTGCGTGTGTGTGCGTGTGTGTGTGTGTGCGCGCGCGCGCTCTTGGCTTTCTGTCTTTGTGCAGCATAACCCCTGACATCCCACTTTTTTTCGGGGAACATTTATGGGGACAAATACGAGGCCGAGCACAGAAAATGCACTCTGGCAAAGGGATATGTACTTAAGTTAAAAAAATCCTGGTCAAAGTGTTTACGTGTGAGCAAAAGAACAATGTAACATTGTATATGCATTAGTACAGAATGTGTATTTTTACACTTCCTGCAGTTCCCCACAGTATTGAGGCCCTCTTATTGTCCCTGCAGCTTCACCCCCACTCAGACTGTAGTAAAACAGACACGAGCAGGTGTCAATAGCAGACAATGTAAGCACGCACTGTACACCTCCAAGCAGCGCAACTGAGCCTTAGCAGCAAAGAGAAGCGGGTGACAAATGAGGTTTACTGTTGGCCTTTTGCTGTTTTGACTGCGTTTGTCTGGGTGCTAAGTGATTTACACACGCACACACAAACCAGTGCTACTCAGGTGTCGCCCGACGACACTGCTTGCTTGCAAATTTTTGACTTGCTTGAGTGGAAAATCACATGATGCAACTAACGGGATCTTGAAAGCAAAAGTGGACGTCCAAACGATTTTATGAGCTTTCTGGCTTGAATTAGGTAGACCGAGCATATGAGCATGGGGACGCCCATGGCAATGCGTGTTGTGTTACCATTTGTGTTAATGCTAACAATACAGCAGTCTTGTCTGCAGTGATAGTACAATTTTAATGGGACATCAATTATTTTATGAGACAAGCTATGCTTACTGTGTTTGAATATTGCATTATGTATTTTGGAGCGTGTAACTACCAGTGTAATGCTTGTATAAATGTTTCAGTATGTAATGTCATGTCATACTTTTTTTTGTGACATAATACTATAATATTAAGTAATGGCACCACTGTCAGAAAGCTCTTTAAATATAATGAATTCATATTAATGATATTCATTTTCACAAAACATACATGTGTAGGGTTTGGTTAATAATATTACAATATATACTGTATTTTACACATTATATGGAAAGAAAACAAATGCTGAGTGACAATACTAGCTTTTTCTTATACACTATGTATTTATCTAAGATTTTTTTCTAGCTTATGTTTTCTCTTGTCTTAAATAGGCTCTATATTTATGCTGTATCTTATAACATGTATGTCACAATGATGGTCATGTGATACATACTAGCAACATGGCCCAGGAAGTGGAGTGGCCATGCAGTAATCACATGCTTGAACCTGTGGAGGCACATGTATAAGAGTTCAATCAAGTGCACATGCTCGTGCACGTGTTCACTTGTCTCCCTGAGTGGTGTAGTCATTTTGACTTTGATCGGTGACAGTGTACAGAAGTGCCTCATCCTAGCGTGACAATACACAGTTTGTTGGGGCCATGTGTAATTAAAACAGATAGGCCTTTTGCATATGTTGGCCCCAGCATGTCACAGTCTGATTCCATCTGGGCCAGGATTTTGCTTTTAATTAATCGCCTCCTGCTTTGCATCCTTTCCTCACTCTTCATCCATTGTTTCCTTCTTGGACTCTCACATGGTGCCTCACTATTAGAACGATGAAGTGTTGCGCTCTGCAGTGAGTAAAGTGCAGCGGAGCTTCTGATGCGCCAATTGAGTAATGCAAGGCTGTTGTTGTTATTCTTTGATCAGACCGGCAGGAATAACAATCTATAATTCATACCGCTCAGTCTAGTCTGGGGAAGACGAGGCCCTGCACTTTTAATTATTGATCAAACACAACACATTTAATATCAATCACTTGGAGCAAGGGCAGGAGTGAGCAAAAGTCAGAAGAGCATCTCAGCGCTGTTGTCCAACCCCTTCCCCTTCTATGAAACCAAAAATGAAATACATGACTCTCAACCCTGCGGTGGTGCTGTTGCCGTTGCTGTGCAAACATGAGCTCAGGCTTAGCTGGGAGATTTGTTCACACCGACCACAGGGATAACCAACTAGTGCAGGATTTCAGCTTGCTCATACTGAGTTGTTTTACAAATCCATTTTTTGAGGGCGGAAATGCTCATAGAAAAAATACTGTGGAAGTGGAAGGGAACTTGTTGATTCCAAAGTGTTATGTTCTTTCCTCAACACCAGTTCTTCTCAAATAGCGAGGCGGGTCCTCCTGGCAGGGCACAGTGACCTGTTGGTGGGGAGTGAGAGGCAGGGAGGACTTGCCAACCTGCCAACACGTATGAATTTGTCATACTCAACATGCAATTTGACTCATGAATATGCTTGTATGCTTCACTGCTCTCCATTTTGTTTCATTGAACTGGTTTCAGTTCAGGGCTCAGGCAGTACAGTAGAGATAAATGAACAGATAATATCCGTTTCTCAATAATGTTTCCAATCGAGGGCGGTGTGAAAACATTTAGGAGAAAATGATTGAGAACCACTGCTGTACACTGTTGGAGCTTACGATTTCGAGTGCTCAATTGGGTTCAGGTCTGGAGGCATACTTGGCCACTCCACCTCCAACACCTTCACCGTCATCTTGGAAGTGTGTTTGGGATTCTTGTCATGTTGGCAACTGTCATGCTGTTCAGCTTCCCAAGGATATTCCCAAGGAATTCGTACTACGCTCGGTGAACCACGGCTCCCCTATGCCTGCAGCACTCATGCAGCCCTAATTTGATAGAAATGCTGTCATCACGAGGAGAAGGAACGTTCGTGTGGGGAATGATTTATCCTATGGACGGCTCAATCGTGGCGGAATCTCATTACAAACACTAAACCACCCCCTCTGGAATTAAACCTGTTGAAATGGCAATAAACACCGGCAAAAGTTGGTGGAACCTCCTTTTACAAAGCGTGAATGGAAGCTAGCAGGGGTAGCTTAGCTTAACATGGTAGTGCAGCTGTGTGTGTGTTTGTGCAACTCGGGCTGGATGAGAATATTTTCACAGAGTTGTGTTTAACCGCTTTAATAAGGAGCGTTTTACAATGCCCGATGACGACATGCAGGTTCTGAATGAAGAAAGGCGAGAAGCACGTTTTTTCTTGCACTTGTCTTAGCTGTAAACAGACATGGGTCAACTGACATTCTCAACACAGGGAAACACTTCGACCTTTAAAAGAAGAGCGCAGCCTGCACAATGTCATCTAAGTGTGTAAACAAAATAAGCTTGTCATAAAAAATGTCCCACATATGCTGTTGGAATTGCATTGATGACTACATCGTCATTAATCACAAGCACGGCATTACGGGTTTGTACAGATTTTACAGTTTGCACAGATTTTGTAGCAATGTGTGCAGAGGCTGACATCCCATTAAAAAACCAAGACACCTCCACATCCATTTCTCAGTTAAAGAAATGGCTTATTTACAATTACAAATGCCAAGGCTAACCACAGACTGACTGGCACTGCTGTTGTTGGCATCACATCATGCATGTGGGTATGATTTTTTTTCATTGTTGGCTCATTGGGTTCCCTTTATTACATTTTCTAGATACTTTTCGTAAATGGGACTAGGACTACAGATGAAAAGTAGCCTTTCGGCTAATTCCGGCATATTGACAGAAATGTTTATTAATACGCACGGTACCTGTAAATAAATAAACCACACACACCGGGCCTGCTCACTAGCTGTTATGTGTCGCCTGTAAACCATTCCTCTGTAACCTCTTTACATGTACATCCTATTGCTATAAGTTCTTTTTTAAATTAAAAACTGTTTCTCAAATTCTTAAAGTTATGGCATTTGCAACTTTCTTTGGTCATGGTGGCTTAGTTTGCAAAAAAAAAGAAAACCCACACAAAATACTCCGAAACACATAGTGTGCTTGAATGCGTCAGCAGCACAGGGTGTACAGTGATTGAAAGGAGGAGGAAAGGAGAAACAAATAGAATGCAAACAGAACAACATGCATACACATAATAAAGATGATCAAAGGATTCCCTGGCTAGAATCTTTCTTTTGTGTCCCAACTTAAAAAAATACTATCCATTCTTTACAGAAACTGAGTTAGCAATGAGTGGATGCTTTGTTTAATTCACTGTTTGGCTGTACGATAACCGAGAAATAATTTTCACAATACTTATTTCGATAACCAAATCCTACAAAAACCAAGGCATTGTCATCCTCTCTACATCGTGTGCGAAGGAATGGTCACATTAATGGGGCACGTCTTAAATTACAAACTGTATGAGCTTAGTTTGAAGTATTTTTACTGCATTACTGTTAAGTATGCTGCGCATCTGCATTTATTTGCAAGCAAACACGTTGAATCCGACTCTGCCAAAAGCTGTCAACCTAGGGGACTGACAACCAATGACAGCCTGCAAGTTCAGTTTAAAAACTTGGGAGTGACTATTTTTGCACCAGATTTCTAAAAGCAGAGCACTCTTGTCATATAGAGGATCTTTGACTAGTGTTGTTGCACTATGTCCTTAAAAACAGCTGTTACAGTGCTCATGTAGAGGATCTTTGAATTCATTTTCTATGCCGCTTATCCTCAGTGCGGTTGCGGGGGTATGCTGGAGCCTATCCCAGTTGAATTTGGGCGAGAGGCGGGGTACACCCTGGACTGGTCGCCAGTCAATCACAGGGCACATATAGACAAAGAAGCATTCACACTCACATTCATACCGATGGACAATTTAGAGTCACCAATTAACCTAACATGCATGTTTTTGGAATGTGGGAGAAAACCCACACATCCATGGGGAGAACATGCAAACTCCACACAGAGATGCCCAAATGAGATTCGAACCCAGGTTTTCCAGATCTCCAAACTGTGTAGCCAAAGTGCTAACCACTCAATCACTGTGCGGCCTGCACTGGCAGTATGTACAAAATAAACAAAATAGCTGAGGGAGGGGTCCAGCCTCCCTGGTCCTTAGCTTTTTAAACATCATGCCCCCCAAAATAGTTAAATAACCCTACTGTATACTACTTAAGCTATAATCAAATTTGAAATCATCTTCATATGTGTTTTAATGCTAAAAAAGGATTAAGGATGCTGTTCTCATGTAAATAATGCCCCTAGTGGCTATGATATTGAGAATTACAACATCTTCCAGTCGTGATATTAGCAAACAGTAATGGTGGTGCTAAAACGACTTACTAGTTCATACAGTAAGTGCAAGGGTAGCTGAAGTGTACTGATTACACTGGGTCGATTAGGGGTTTGCAGCTGTACACACACACACACACACACACACACTCAACCATATTTGCAACTTCCTGCCTGTTGACGTACATTCAGCTCTCGCTCAAAAGCCTTTTCAACAGTTGGAGTGTGATTGGAAACACGCGCATGCACTTATACAGTGTAGAATTCCCACTGAGTTCCTTACACTCCACAGAGAAAGAGAGAATGAAGAGAAACATAGCGGGGCTTTCCCCAGGATCCCAGAAGGAGAGAGGAAGCAGACAGTGGGAGCGACAGAGGACAGGAACAAATAAAAGAGGAGGGGAAAATGCATGGCTTGTCTTGAGTACGAGCTTATTTCTCTTTCCCACAGTGGAAATGACCCCGTAATGAGAGCGCGCCATGTCAAGGGAGGGGTGTATTGCATGACAGGGGAGAAAATAAATAAGTCCAGCAATGTATAACTCAAGGTATGGAGCACTTTCCCTGCACTGTTCCAGTTAAAGCAAACATTTTAAGAAGCTCTCTCTCTCACTCTCTCTTTGCGTGTCCTCTACTGTCTGTCTGTCAAGGTTAATGGCGTGTCTCCTGGGCTGGCTGCCGGTGTTCCCATTGATCCCACTCACGGCCACCAACGCTGCTCCCCCATATGGCTCTGCTAACGCTGTGCATGTGTGTGCATATGTGTGATAGGGATCAGCAGTCCTGATTGTGACTCAGGCCTGTGTGTGTGTGTGTGTGTGTGTGGTCCGCTCAAACAGCCAGCTGCTGGCATTCAGGTTTGTGTGTGTGTGTGTATGTGTGTAATAAGAGTAGAAGCCCTCGCTGCCCTAGCAAACTTGCCATGTCATCTCAATCTGGGGCGGCCTTCAGAATGACATTAGAACAAGGGAGCCTTTCTCCCTAGTGTGTGTGTGTGTGTGTGTGTGTGTGTTCAGATTAGTGCAGTGTTAATAGTAGTGTGTACTTTTATGTTTACGAGCAAGTGTGTGTGTGCGCTTCTCAACCACTTATCTGAAGGAATGTGCACAAGCATTTACCGGGGGTGGTCACACCTGTGCTTGGTACTCTATTATCGCCTAGAACACCCAATATATGCACTTTTTTAAGCGCTAAAATAGACAAATGGGGGACATTGCCAAAGGGAAGGAAATACCTCACGTTAAATATCTGTTATTCTTATTTGGCAGTCTCCTCTTGTTCACTTCTAGGCAATCATGGAGTACAAGCTTTGGTTATGATGCGAGAATAACCGCACATTCATCACCCATTTTACACACAACAAATGACTGTAACTTACAATAATCGGTGAAAAAGTACTCCATGTAATTAGTAAGACTTAATGATTTTTGTGGGATAATTTCAGATAAAGTTGTTGACAATTGGTGCTACATATAATAAATATATTAAAATGTTAAGCCTAATGTAGGACAATCCTAAATATAGGACAATCTGTTCACTACTCACTATTATCATTTCTGTGTGCGAGTGCCAGAAAGAAAAGCTCTGACTCGCTTGGCACCTATTGTTTAAATCTCCAGATATCCCAGGTATGAAAACCAACTCTGCTCCAAAATAAAATAACTGAATGTAAATCGAATACAATATGACCCGCCTATTTACAGTATATACCATGTAAACCTTTACTTCCAGGAAATAACTTAACAATACCTTATAATATAATGTAAAATAGTATTTACTATTATTATTACTGATAGTTGTAGTATTAGTAGAGGTAGTAGTAGTAGTAGCAAAGCAAACTTCATCTTTTAAAGCCTCTGTGCCCCCGGCATTGACCTCTTTCACCCCATCACTTCTGAAGACAGCTAAATTGTCATGTCACTTGTCTGGCTCTCAACCAGTTTAGTTAAGTAAACGGCATAGAACACAACCAAGCCCTGTATACAATATATATATATATATATATATACAAAGCACAGGCTTTATTAATGACCCTTCCAGCTGGCATGTGAGAGAGGAAAGACAGCAAACCACATCTAAGCCTGCCAAAATAAAAATTAAAAAATCACATTTCCCCTTTATACTGTAAGTATAGCTGTGTTGCATTAAAGTGTCAAACATGCATGGAGATGACAGCGTCCACCCACCTTACATTTCATTACTGGGGGAAGGCTGTGGGGAGGGGGTGCTCAAACGTTACACCAGCTTCTCCAGTACCACCACAGCAATCTCTCCTTTGATGCATCAATAGTCATGCTGAAAAAGAACGGTAAAAAGTGGTAGTTGAATTCAAGTATATCGAAAATTTAGAAGCAGGAACATTGGGAAAGTTAATGTATAGTGTTTGTGCACTTTGCTACCAACAGTGGTTATCTTATTTTTACAACTTTATGACAAGTGAAAATCTTAACTTAAAAAAAACACATCTTTATCTGTAAATGTGAGAATTTTGCTGTTTATACGTCTTAGTACTAACAGAGGTTAACCAAAACCAAGAGAATTGTGTTACTATGCACCCTAGAGGGACTCTATGTATTTGTATGCATGCTGCACCCATAAGCGAGTGTTTCTTATTCCTAAACATAAATGCAATGGGCAGTAAAAAGTTCATTAGGATGCAGCGTAACAGTGTAACAGCCGTGGTATGCAAATTGGAGCCCTTGAGCCAAATTGAGACCTGCTGCAAAATATGTTAAGTTTGCAGATACAATATTTTCATAAATCCTTTCAATAGAATGCAGACATTCAAATAACAAACCTATCCTGTTCATTAAAGCTGTCAGGCGCTGTTATGATTTATTCACTGGTCCCTCTTTGTTTTAATCAGGATCCTACAAAAAATAAATATAGTTTCTGCTTGTTTGAGAAAACAAGTCATTATTAATACCGGGCTGAAATATATGCGACTCTATTAGATGATAAAGTCACCTCCCTTGCAGCGGCACATGTGGATCAGTTTAAACACGCCGGCTTTGGCCCACTTTCACAATGTCACAGGACATTTATCTTTATTCCCTTCTTCCTCCCCTCTACCTTGCAGAGAAATGACTTTTACACATGTGCTCTCTGCGCCCTCTACCTCATCCCTGAGCACTTTGTGAACACGATTCTGCGCCTTTGTGCTTGCATGCACGTCTAATGCTTCCATCTGGAAAACACATCGGTGCACCCGCCCTATTGAAGCCTCATAAGAAAGGATTTTTTAAAAATGTTTTGCTTTGCTCCTTTCGACGCCTCTGATTTACCATAGGACTTACAAGCGACAGCTAAAAAAATTTGCCTCTGAATGTTCTCCACTCCTGTTTCCATGCCAGTGCCGGACTGAGCACAATGCTGAGCTGTAACAGAGGATGGATCTCGCTCACGTCCCGTCATTCTTCATTGCATGGCACAACTCACGCGTTTGAATCAACACTGCCTCTGC
The DNA here is from genome assembly GCA_024372805.1 of Oostethus manadensis. Classification (NCBI taxonomy): domain Eukaryota; kingdom Metazoa; phylum Chordata; class Actinopteri; order Syngnathiformes; family Syngnathidae; genus Oostethus; species Oostethus manadensis. The sequence goes on from QODF01000030.1 coordinate 706,296, forward strand.
TGGTTGCAGACCAGTAGTGCACTTCAAATTCAACTTGTTGACCATCTCTTTTCTACACCAAAAGCAAAACTTTTCACTACTTAATTTGAGTGTTTATAACCATCTGTCGGTTTTCTAAGCCGCTTGTCGACAATCGAAATCTTCAGATAGTATGGTGGCTTGTTGTCAAAGCTCAGTTCTGGTCACGTGACGGCGACAGGGCGCTCATCGTTTTTAAATTGTTGCAGATTTGCTTGTCCGTAGTCTGAAAGGGCGACCTGGCGTTTTCAGATTGTCCCACTCTGGAAGCGTTTAAAAAATATATATTTTCAGGTCACTCAGAACGCCTATCCCGTGTGGATGAGAGGCTGAAACGATACTTTGCCGCTTTGACCTAAAATTGTTTTTGTGTGGATAACCCCGGAGAAGACCAGTTTCTTCTGGCCTAAAGTCACCAGTTTGTCATAATCATTTATACCTCAAAAAAGGCATATTCCTTTGAGGACGATAATGTCTAACAAACAAGAAGAATCCAATTGCCTCGAATCAACCTTTGTGCATTACAATGGCCCGTCAAATTCTTCTTACAAAAGCTTAGAAAAATCATAAAAAGTAATATTTATGTTTGAACCTTGAATGACGTAAGGCGGATCGGATAGAACCACCGTTGGTTGAGGAGAATATCTATTGTGTTTTAAAGGAGACAAAATGCAGAATGCAGAATTTAGGTTTGTTTGTCAAGCTTCATGGCTGAGAAGCACAGGAGTCAGAGGTGCCGCACACAGAAAAATCAAAGGATGAGGGGGACACTTCAATTTTGCTATTTATTCATTTTCTATACCGCTTATCTTCATTAGGGTCACGGGTATGCTGGAGCCTATCCCAGCTGACTTTAGGTGGGAGGCGGGGTACACCCTGGACTGGTCCCCAGCCAATCGCAGGGCACATATAGACAAACAAACATTCACACTCACATTCATTCTTATGGACAATTCCAGAGTCGGCAATTAACCTAACATGCATGTTTTGGGGAAAGTTTTGGAAAGAAAACCCACGCACGCACGGGGAGAACATGCAATTTCCACACAGAGATGCCCAACGGAGATTCGAACCCTGATCGCCTGACTATGAGGTCAACATGCAACACTCATCCACCGTGCGGCCGTGTCCTAACTAGTTTCCTGTAAAACTTTATTTGATTTCTTCAGAACTACAGTATGTAGACAATCTCTTGCAAAAATTGAGTGTTTTAGAGTCTCTGTTTGCCATTTTGAATCGGATCAATCCAAATTCCTAATACACATTATAATGTTTGAACCTTGAAAAGACCGTCTGGGGTGAAGATTTCTTCAACTGCGTATCCTCAAATGTTATAATGACACCAAGACCCCAACATTACTGTTACTATTTTTGTTTTTCTACCTGATAATACGTTGTAGTACCAGCTTTTGGAAATGGAAAGGCCGATAGAGACATGGCAAGCAAAGAAGCTGGCACTTTTCTGATTTTGGAGTGTTTTTTGATTGCTTTAACAATCAGAGTCAAAGTTTCTTAGTTGATTGCTAACAAAGAAACTGAGATTTAATGATGTGATCAATGCAAAGATAACAATTCTAAGTTGGATTAGGACTTTTGCACAGTACTGTAGTATTTATACTCCTTTGGGCGACAGTAAAAAAAGTTGCTCAAGTGTGGGGTCACACTTTACCTTGCAGCATCGATAAAAACTGCATCCTCGTGTCGCAGCTTTCCTGAACTGAAAAATCCCGCAAAGAAAAGCCTTTCGAGTCGCGTCTAGACGTCTCTTGACTTGCACTGTATCAACTGTATAATGACCCTGCCTGCCTCCGGTTCACTTATATAAGAAAAAGATTACACAAGCGGCAACAGCACAAGAAGGAGCAGACGAATATAGCTCAGCAAGTGTTTGTGTGATGTGTGTATAGATGTGTGTGTGTGTGTGTGTTTGAACTGCAGTATATCTGAGGATGCGCTTGTCAGAGACGGGTGAAGGCAGACAGACAGAGATGGAGGAGAAAGGTTCTGGAAAAGTGAACAATATGTCATGTGGCTGCAGCTTGACTGTCGAAACGGGTCGAGCTGTTTTGTAAAAACATAAAAAAGAAAAAAAGGAAAAAAGACGTTTGTATATTCTGTTGGAGAACCGTGTATGATGCAAATGTGAAATAAATGGAGCAAATTAGTGTGAGAGGGGAAAGAGGAGGTGGGTGATTGACTTAAACAACAGAAGGCCTGCTAGAGCTACTTCCACACTTCAAGGGCTTTCGTGACAGCGAGGCGGCACCGTTCAGCACCGTCAGCAGATTTCTTTGCGTGCGCGTGTGTGTGTGAGTGTGTGTGGGGTGCATGTGTGTGTCTATCCATAGGGAATGAAAACTCCCTGTTGTTGTTCCATGAAGCAAGGACACTACACAGCTGAAAGCACACATTACACCCAGCACTTTTATATACAGTATACTCACCTGCCACAACATTAGGTACTGCACAATGTCATAAAAACCAGTCCACACAATGCATTTAACAACATGCAAATGAGGTACTGTTATAAAACAAGTAGTCAGAGTGCACATAGAAAGTAATAATAGCTTTCCAACTCTCTTGGTTGAGGCTTTAGTACCCTCCCACGAAATTAACATCTCCATGATGAGCTACTTCCCGAAATTATGAAGGTAACAAAAGCACCGCGCTGATTACTAAATGTATTTTAAAAAGTAAAAGTGCCTACTTTGCCTCCTCAAGAGGAGGTGTAGCGTGAAGGAGTCACAGAGGGAGAGTTAACCATCTCTGAAGTGGTCCGCCTGGCAGCGGCATGCTGGGGGATTTACAGCAGTATGTGAACCCTGGAGCACATCATCACTGGAAAGGATCTCAGCTATTCAGGGTAGTGATGGGCATTCGGAGCCGTTAACTACAGTGCATGATTGTAACCTACTACAGTGTACCCCATTAATTGTTTATGATACTTATATGTATGAATGTGAAAGAATTAGAGAGCGATAAAGACTTTGGTACATTCTTGTGACATTGGTGGCACCCCCTATGGGTTGTGCTCAAAATGCTTTGTAATACCGATATCGTCATAGTTTTAGAATCATTAGACAAATGGTCATAGACTTGCGGATAATTATTTGCTAAGTTCAGCCCGTGCCCCTGCAAAGACGACCATGTTTTTCAACTAAACAAAATACATTCTAGACACATGCACGAAAGATTTGCATCGCTGCCGTGAGGCATAAGCACAACAAGTCAGGGATATGCAAAAGAGAATAAAAAGATAAATGATCTGACACTGCACTTGTTGACTCAATGACTGACAGCACGCTGCAGAGTAAAATAAGAAAACAACAGAATTTACCTGCTCAGTCCCTGGTGGTGTAATAGTACAGCTGTTTTTGTTAAAGCCAGAGGGAGTGACCATTTTAAGCACATTCTTGTTGGTACAAACATTAGATATACAGTAGTGTTCAAAATAACAGCAGTGCAATGCAGTGCAACCAGATTAATCACAGTTATTACTATATTTCTATTGCTACATGGCAAACAAGTTAACAGTAGGTGCAGTAGATACTCAAAAACAAGACCCAGCATTCATGATATGCATGCTCTTAAGGCTGTGCAACTGGGCAATTAGTTGAAAGGCGTGTGTTCAAAAATAGTGTGGCATTCAATCAGTGATCTGTGATCAATTTTGAAAAAACAGGTGTGAATCAGGTGACCCCTATTTAAAGATGAAACCAGCACTTGTTTAACATGCATTTCTCTTTGAAAGCCTAAGGAAAATGGGTTGTTCAAGACATTTTTCAGAAAAACATCGTACTTTGATTAAAAAGTTTGCCTGTAGAGGGGAAAACTAATGAAGAGGTGCAAAAAATATTTGGCTGTTTAGCAAAAACAATCTCCAATGCATTAAAATGGAGACCAAAACCAGAGACACGTGGCAGAAAACAGAAGACAACTATCAAAATGGATAGAAAAATGGCCAGAATGGCACAAACTCAGCAATTGATCAGCTCCAGGATGATAGAAGACAGTCTGGAGTTACCTCAAAGTACTGTGACAGTTAGAAGATGTCTGTGTGAAGCTAATCTATTTGCAAGAATCTCTTGCAAAGTCCCTCTGCTTGAAAAAGGCATGTGCAGAAGAGATTACAATTTGCAAAGAACACATTAATTGGCCTTAAGAGAAATGGAGGAACATTTTGTGGACTTATGAGAGTAAAATAGTTCTCTTTGGGTGCAAGGGCCGCAGACTGTTTGTGAAACGACTCCCAAACCCTGAATTCAAGCCACAGTACACAGTGAAGACAGTGAAGCATGGTGATTCAAGAATCATGATATGGGCATGTTTCTCCTACTATGGTGTTGGGTCTATTTATCCCATAGCAGGGATCATGGATCAGTTTGCATATGTCAAAATACCTGAAGAGCTCATGTTGCCTTATGCTGAAGACCACATGCCCTTGAAATGAGTATTTCAACAAGACAATGATCCAAACACACTATTATTATTATTATTATTATTATTATGTTGTTATCTAATGGAGTGGCCAGCCCAATACCCGGACCTTAATCTAATTGAGAACTTGTGGGGTGACATCAAAAATGCTGTTTCTGAATCAAAATGTAAAGGAATTGTGAAATCTTGTTAAATAATCTTGGAGTGGAATAACAGATGAAAGGTGCCAGAAATTGGTTGACCCCCTACCACACAGATGTGAAGCAGTTATAAAAAAACGGATTAACAGGATTTACAGGATTGCCAAATCTAAAAACAAAAAGTTTGTACAAAATAGTTTTGAGTCACTGGCAGACACTGCTATTTTTTAAACACATCCCTTTCAACTAATTGCCCAATTGCACAGCCTTAGGAGCATGCATATAATGAAGGCAGGGTTTTGTTTGTTTTCTGAAAATCTACTGCACCTACTGGTAACTTGTTTGCCATGGTAAGTCACATTGTACTGCTATTATTTTGAACACTACTGTATATTTCATAAAGGTTTTATAATGGCAATAGTGTGACCCTGGTGAAGAGGACAGGCAACAATGTCTTGAAACACAAACAAATCGGAGGTTGACCAGCGTTTGTTGAACACCAGAAGACTACAATGCAAAGCTGGAAAAAAAACCCACATACTTGTATTCTTAGGATTACAACCATTGCCACTCCCTCAGCTGCACAATATTTGTATACTTTACATTGACTTAAACAACCTTTTGCTACAGTCTTGAAGTCCAATAATTTGTCCAGTGACCATATTATTGTCCCTTTTGTTCCTTAAATGGACTGTACCTCTGTGTTTAACAATGTAGAGGAGTAAAGCCTACAGGACAGTGGGGGGAAATGCAGAGAAGGTGCCATGTAGCAATAAAAATATAGTAATAACTTGAGTCACATTACACTGCTATTATTTTGAGCACTACTGCATATAGAATAGTCTTCCATAATCACATTTTAATGCATTTCTTTCAAGAAAGAAAGAAAATAGTATGTATTTTTATATGTGTTACACGAGGTTTAAAAACAAAACTTTCTATTGGTGACCACACAGTTTTTATTGTTTTATCATAATAAGCCTGCAAAGATAAAGGCCATCATTGAAAGCATTGCTGGCGCATACTGACTGCTGCTGCTGCTGCTGCTGCTGCTAATAAACGAAAGGCAAAGCAAGCATAGACAACACTTTGCATCATCTGTGAGGCTGTGATGGGTAAAGAGGAAAATCAAAACACACACACACACACACACACATATATTTAAAAAACTGAGGGCGACTGCAGCGGCACTCAGCAGTAAAGTGCAGCCATCCCTGGCTGGCACATAGGACACACTTTCTCTCTTTGACAGTGTCAGAGTGTCACACCACATGATTTATGACGGGTAATTATGGTTATGGAGGTGACATCATATCCTACTCACTGGCTCCCCCATGTATCCACACTGTGTGTATTTGTGTGTGTGTGACTCATTAGTTATGCTGCCTGGATCCGGCAGCAACTATCTTTGTTTTTTCTTTTCACAGAAAGGAAGACAAGACATGTCACAACAACACATCTCACAGCATTCAAAAGCACACAAAAAGGCACATACGGGCCTCTCCGTTCCAATGTGAAGGCTGTATTCAATCTAAGAACAGAGAATATATTTTTGTCCTATGGAAGGACAAAATCAGAGCAAAGGAGGTGCACAAACGAGACTGCGTGGCCACCACCGATGAGCAAACATGTGAACACAATCCCCGCTGCTAATTCACCTGCCACGTAGAAACAAACCCTTCCATTTAGGTAAAACTGGTGTGACAAACCAAATCGAGCACATGGATTAAGCTGCAACTATAATAGTGCACATTCAAAGCAGACAACCTGGGTGATTTTGACAAATACTTCTCATGTGCATTCCCCAAATATGTCCAATTAGAAGTATTTCATGCTGCTTTGGGCAGTCTGTCTGACAAAGTCGGTCATGAGTGGAGTTTTACGTGCAGAGGTCAGTGAAGTGTATGCGACTGCAGGCGTAATAAGGCAGTTTGGCAAAACAGACAGATAAAAACTCTGAAAGTGAGTCATCATGAGTGGATTCATTTCCTAGCATTCAGTCATAGCCACAGGGGCTTCAAACAGGAACTGCCTTCAAAAATCCACTTTTGCACTTGTCTAGTCATTGCCAAAGAGTAGCATTTAAATACGCTTTACAAATCTAAACACATGCCTGCCCCTGACCATGCAAATGTTTTAGCTACAGTGACCTGGCAGCTTTTTTGCCCGTAGGCTCAAAAACAAATGACCAAAAAAAACCTTCACAAAGTTAGTTGAACAAATGGAACCTCTGGCCTGAGATAAAACCTTTGCAAGGTCATGCAAGCTGGGCTGATGGCCAAATAGTTTAATTTTCCAGAACTTTAAAAAGTTTCATATACAGTAGTTCAACCGGATAATCCTGCTCTAGTCTTTGTCTCATGCAGTATGCACTCCACACTGATGTTTAATGCTTTGGTGTTAGAAGCTCCATAGTTCTGTGGAAGGACCCAAACATGGCTTTATTGCATTAAAGGATCACAAAGTATAACAGTATAAAACTGCAATCACATATTAGTTCAATTTATACATATGCTGTTTACCATTACTTTTTAATGGAATGGATGCATTTCCAAATTGTATTATTTATCTGTACTAGTAAAAACACAAAATAAAATCAAAAATTGCTAGATTTGTATGATTATTATTAGTTTTTATTTTTAGATGTTTTTTTTTTACACAAATATTTATCATGTTGGAAGACAGGTCGGAGGGATTGAGGAGGTCTTCAAAGTATTCCCTCTACCGGACCACATAATCTCGAGTCGAGGTCAGCAGCACACCGTCCCCACCATACACAGTGTTGACTCTGCACTGCTTCCCCCTCCTGAGATGGCAGATGGTGGTCCAGAATCTCTTTGAAGCCATCCAGAAGTCGTTTTCCATGGCCTCGCCAATCTCCTCCCATGTCTGAGTTTTTGCCTCAGTGACTGCCAGAGCTGCAGACCGCTTGGCCGGCCAGTATGTGTCAGCTGCCTCCAGAGTCCCATGGGCCAAAACGACCCGATAGGACTCTTTCTTCAGCTTGACGGCATCCCTCACCACTGGTGTCCACCAACGGGTTCTAGGATTACCACCACGAGAGGCACCGACAACCTTATGGCCACAGCTCGATCAGCCGCATCGACAATGGAGGCACGAAACATCGCCCACTCAGACTCAATGTCCGCTGCCTCCCTCGGAACATATTCAAAGCTCTCCCGGAGGTGGGAGTTGAAACTCCTTCTGACAGGGGACTCTGCCAGACGTTCCCAACAGACCCTCATGATGCGTTTGGGTATGCCAGGTCTGACCGCCATCCTCCCCCACCATCGGAACCAACTCACCACCAGGTGGTGATCGGTCAAGTGAAGTCACCCAGTAGAGCAAGGGAATCCCCCGAGGGAGCGCTCTCTAGTACTGGCATTCTGAACTGCTGTTTGGCGCATAAGCACAAATAACAGTCAGAATCCGTCCCCCCACCCGAAGGCGTAGGGAAACTACCCTCTTGTTTACTGGATTAAACTCCATTGCTGGCAACACCAGAGTGGAATGAAGTCCAGCCCCTCTCTAGAGGACTGGTTCCAGAGCCCTTGCTGTGCGTTGAGGTGAGTCCGACTTTATCTAGCCAGAGAGACTCAGAGTAGAACCGCTGCTCCTCCGCATTGAGAGGAGCCAAATGAGGTGGTACGGGCATCTGGTTAGGACGCCTCCCGGACGCCTCCCTGGGGAGGTGTTCAGGTCCACGTCCAACCGGTAGGAGGCCTCGGGGAAAAACCAGGACACGCTGAAAAGACAATGTCTCTCAGCTGGCCTGGGAACGCCTCGGCATCCGAGCAAAGTATTTACGACAAAGTGGCCGGGGAGAGGGACGTCTGGGCTTCCCTGCTTAGGTTGCTGCCCCCGCGACCCGACCTCGGATAAGCGGAAGAAAAAGGAAGGATGGATGGATATTTATAAGGGATGTCCCCACACTATGGTGAGTATCAATGCACTGATGACAGCATACTAGCAACATAATAACAAATTATACCTAAAAATATATTTTTAAATTTAATAACAGTCTTAGTAATCATTTAACAGGTGAAATAAAAAAAAACTGTAATACCTGGAAAAAAATCAAATTACTTACTACATTTTGTAATGTAAATGCAGGTAATGCAGATATTGTTAATCCAGATCTGATCCAGATTGAAATATTTATATCTGTGTAAAATCCCATCATGTTTTTGATACATGTATGTAAAATCACATTCCATTTTGCTGGGGATTTGAACATATTTTTTCTTTTAAGCTTTTTAGCAAGGTGTTCCTTGAGTTCAAGCCTCATTCAGCTCTTTGGAAAAGTATTTGCAGATGAAGAACTCTCAACGACCTCTTATGTTTTGACAGTGAGCCATCATCCCACAAAAGGTATGAGAACATCACCGAAAGCCCACCATGACTTGCGATCTGCTGGTATTACATCTATAAGAGCTCTAACACATGATTTTCAGGTCTGCTAATGAACAACATACCCAGTGAGTTCTCACTATATGTGTGTGTGTATTTGGTACAGTCAGAGGTAGGATATTGGGAGGTGGCCATGGGAGCCTCCTATGGTTGTGTTTTATAAAAACGTACCATGTGAGGAGACAGCACTGATCCGCTAGGAGTAAAACAACGTACAACAACATCAGAGCAGTTTGTTCAGGTGTTAGAATGCCTGCTTCCATCTGCTATTGATAGCCATCCCCTGAGCTGTGATCTTCTACCTACTACTGGAGCTTCTTCACGTACTGCTGTGTATTAGCAGTCAGCTTTCACACCTTTCTACATAGCTGTAGAGATTATCTCCCCTGATGCGTAACTAATGTAGAAGCATTGGTTACACGTGCTGACGGAAATGCCATTATAGACGATCATAAATCAAAACTATTGAGCTGTCACTCAACACACTGGGTTACTTCATTTGCAAACCGTGTTTGATTTAGTTAAAAGAAACTCGGGTGTTTTAGCGCTGCCGGTCCGCTTTGTTTGATCAAGTGAACATAATTAACCGAACCCTGGTGTGCTCCAAACAAGCGGACAAAAAGGTGGTTCCATTCACTTGTGAATGCTACACGGAGCACTGATGCCCAAAAGATACCCAAATGATGCCCACTGAAGTCCTTACTTGGTGTATGTGTTCTTTACTGTCCAGCCTTTGGTAAAATGACAAAAATAGCAACCTGAACGCTAAGCGAACCGCACCAAAGTGTGCCCTAACTCCCTGATGCCTTAAAGGGATAGTTGGAATTTTTTTACATTTTTACAATTTTTTAGTGCATCAACAGTGACTTTACCCCCACCTTGTCTCAAGAGCCATGTTCTCGTGGGATTTCCGTGATGAGGAAAATAGTTCAGGTCAGTTGGCGGGGCCACTTAAGGAAAGAGTTAAAAATAATATGCGTTCAAAAGAGTAATACACATGCATCAAAAAAATGCCTTCTCAAAAAACTCCTTCACCCGGCTGCACACCATGTTACTAGCTGATTTTTGATTTCCGAGTGCAATATTGTAAACAAAGTGCTAATATAGGTCATCAAATTAGCTAGTATAGCAACTTCTTACCGGGAATGCTGAAAGAGCAGAACTATTCAATTCCGAATGCCCTTTGACCTGGGCTTGTAGGAACGTACGCCTCCTCGCTTAAGTGTGCACTACACACACAAAATTGTTCCATCCTGGCCCCTTTGGTTCTCACATTACAGCCAATGGCAAGCAGTCAAAGTTGGACAATAAAACCATGGAATTTAGACTCATAGTTGTTACAGTCCAGATAATTACAAGTACGCGCCATATTTTTACCACCCTTTGCATCAGCGCATGTAAACTCTGTGAAACACAACAATGGACAGGCGACAGCGCGCAGTGATACGACGGGAGAGAGAGTAATGCAGAGGGATTGTGAGGTCTGATTTTTTCGAGAAGGAGTTTTCGTGATGCACGCTGCTTACTCTTTTGAACGCATATTGTTTTGAGAAGCCAAACTCTTTACACTACTGATGGGGATGTCATACAACTTAATGTACAAAAATAAGAGTGGTTGCATCGGATATCAAGTTGACAGCCCGTGGTTTTAGCTTGATGTCTTCATGATTTTCTTTCCGTTCAGGTGGAATGAGGGATGACGGAACCAGGTGGGTTACATTGATCCCATCAACCCGAACCGTTACATGTGCACCGAGAATCTTTTTACGAACACATTCTTAAACCAAAACAGAGAATCGAACCTCAAGTGCGAACGCAACCTAAATATGCTGTGTCAATTTATTCAAATCTCTGCAGGAACAGTCAGATGTGATGTCACAAAGCTTGTCAGACACTGCGACCCGGAAGAACGTTGACATTTGCACCAGCTTGTTTTTGCCAGCATGAATTAATTATGAATCCCAATTTTCTTTTCTTTTCTACTGTGTTGGCCCCGCTTCAGTGAAGCTGAGTTTTCAAAATGATGACAACTGTCCGTGGAGATGATGTAATTTAGGTTGTGTCACAGCAACGAATGACAGGTTTTAATTTTAGCACTGAGGGCTGCATGTAGGTCGCCGTCTGCAACTCCCTGACCCACTCAGCTCTCTCTTTCGCAACTCTATCAGAAATGAAAGAGAATCTTTTGTGTTTTTCCTGTGTGATGATTGTTAGATACACACGCTATTTTTAGCATCGTTTCTTGAGCTTATACAACAGAAGTAACTGCCTCAACACGACCATGACCATGACAGCCTTTAGAAATTATGATCCAAAGAACTTTAGTGTTCTCAGAATTTGTTTGGAGCTTTTCGGGCATACGACAGCACAAAACACCTACCACTATGACTCACTTGGAGCACACGATGCTTAACAATGAGTTCTCCATGTGCAGTACACAGTGTGCCACGATGTCGAAATGACTCCAAAGTCTGAGTGTAGGTGGACTTGTGCGATCTTTTTATGCGCCTAATAACATCCATCTGTGCTTGTTGAGAAGATCTGCAGCTATATGCAGCGGTGCATGACTCCACTCATGTATGCATCAATGTCACTCACATAAATGAATGCCGTCCAGGCAAATAAACAACACTTATCAAGTGTATGGCATTTACATATGAGTAAATATCACATTGTGGACTAAAGTATCTGATCTGTATTGTGGTGCTCGTGAGTCGGTTAGCTTCATTTAGCAGGAAAAGGTCAAAAACTACAAGGGAACTCACAACGACCTTGTCAACCCACCAGAAATCACAGAAGGTCATCACTCAAAATAGCTGACTCACGGTGTTGTAAACGAAAAGAAAGGCAAATCATCATGCAGTAGTTTAGCACATAAGAAGCAGATAACAAATGATAATAATCAACAACAGTGTGAACTCTAAGCATGTGACTTTAGTATCTATTTACAAAAGAGTTAACAAGAGAGAGTTAACAAATGAACAACAATTAATCAGGTACTGGACTGAAGCACAGGACTTGTCTCCATGGGACAATAAATCTTACCAAGACATTTTGGATAATTCTACAAATAACAGACATTGCAAGCAATTCAAAGTGTGGTCCCTACAAAAGAGTAAAAAGACTAAGAGTAGTAAAAAGAGTCGAGAGTAACTTTGCTGGGTCTTTTGTTTTGTGTTAACCATCCACCCATCCATCCATGCATCCCTCCATCCAGTGGGGGCTGCTGGCCTGGTCGTTCATTCGAATTCTTCCAGCCTACATCATAAATGTGGTTATTTATTTGAATGTAAATTCTACCCTGTGTTCCTTTTCAATGATCTTTGAACCTTGTTGTACCAACTAGGTGTCTTCTTAGCTTTGGGGAAAGAAACTGCAGCGTGACAGAAGAGAGTCGTCAAACACGTTGTTTGGCGCTCGTTGTTTTCAGTCACCGGGAATCAGTAAAGTCACCGGATCAGTTCAGAACAATGGAATAAAAACTTGGAAATGGAAGTTTATACCTCAAGATTGCTGATTTGCTCGTTTCAATGTCAATCAAGAAGAGAACACCTCAGACAGGTCATCCAATCATCATGCAGAAGCCAAGCATCCAGCCCACTACCCCATAGACCCCCGTAGACCCCCATAGACGCTGAGCGTCCGATGGGTGGGACAAAGCCCAGCATATATCCAATGACTGTTCAGTTTCGCACAGTGGAACAACCCACTCTACACTTCTACATTGAAGTCAGTAGACACCCAGAGACACACTGTGTTTAACTCCATTGGGCTGCAGGGATGAATGAGAAGGAAGTGTCAGTTACCTTTGATAATAGCTGATAAAAGGTATTCGGTAAAAGGTAACGCATATTTACTCATTGAAATGTACAAACAACAGTACATGGTTCACCTTTTTTTAGGACATTTTAGGGAAAGCTGAGCTTCCCTTGCACTTTTAGAGCAATTGCCACTGCATTCATCCATCTTCTTCCACCTAGGCCAGACTTCCCTCATCCCAGCTACTTTGTCCAGCTCCTCCAGGCGAATCCTGAAGTGTTCCCATACTACGTTCGCACTGCAGTGTATAATGCCCAATTTGGATTTTTGTTCAAAGCATGACGTGCATGCACAAAAGCACAACCTCACATGCATTGCCGTGTGTACGGAAGTAAATATTGCTCACTTGTGTTCCCTCCTTGGAGTATTCGCGGCAGTTTCAAGGATTTGGTGTAATTGGAGTAAACATTTACTTAACAAATTGATTCCGCAAAGGATATTAAAAAGAAAGAGGACAAGCATTTAGGCTACCGCGGTTTGTGCAGCGGTTTTTCCCAGGAGGGTGTGGGTGGATGTTGCAGCTAGGAGTGGCCGGACATTGCCATGAACCCCTTTAGCGTATGGAAATTTTCATTTGACAGGAAGAACGTTTGCCTGGCGAGTACCGTTATCCAAGTCACACACGACAAACTACACCTTTTGATGGCGTAGTTATTGATGAGGTATTCAGGCTGCGGTATTTTGGAACAAGGACTCGGTCACATTTGAAAACATACTGAAATATTGGCTTGAAAAAATCATGTAAACAAAAAAAATCAAGCTGACCTGCAGTGTGATTGTAGCCAACGTATCCTGGGAATTCCCCAAAGCCTCCGTTGGGTCGCACGTGCTCTGAACACCACCGCAGGGAGGTGTCCGGGAGTCATCCTTACCAGATGCCCGGGCCACCTCTTTTGGCTCCTCTCAATGAGGAGGCCCAACGGCTCCACTCCAAATTTCCACCCGGCCTGTTACTGTAAATAGCAATTAAATCAAATTAAATTAGTCACAAGCAATGCACATAAAACAGCACAAGGTGAATAATTTCTCTGCATAATGTGTCAGTCTTCAAAGAGCGAGTCGTTTTACTTTATTTTACAGTGATTATACCTGGGTTCTTTACTACTGTTCTACTTTTGAACAATATATTCTTCCAAATTTGAAGACAAACAGCCAGGATTGGACAGACAAGACACACAGGAAGCGTATATTGAAGGAGTAGGTAGTAGCCACTTTTGGGACATTTGGAAAGTTGTCATTTGCAGGGTTTTTTTTTTAGATAAAGTGGTTCCTTTTCTGAAACATTTCCAAAAAAAACTGTTCCTGATAAAGGGACACACTCCAGTTTCTTATCAGTCTTCCCCAAAGTGTCCCAATTCTTTTTTTTTTTACATGGTGTATGTTTACAACTGAAACCCGGTCATGTTTTGTCAATCTGTGCCATGCAGTACATAGCGTATCTATTGATGGAAGTTTAATAGAGGCCCTACCCTGTTTATCCTACCGAACAGCCTGGGGACGGGGAGGGGGTAGGGGGGCAAACATGACCCATGTGCATCCTCTTCCACTCCCAGACACCATTTAACCTCACACTAACTGTCCAGTATTGGATTGTACTGTAATGTGCAGCTGGCCGCGCCCCCGCCTGTGCTGTCAGCTCTGCGAAGTAAACAAAGTGAAATCAGTGCTTGAGCTGGTTGAGAAGTCAGCAATTAGCATTTCCCAGAACTCTATATTATGTTTATCTTTTTTTTTTTTTTTTTTTACCACCCTCGAATCCAACAGTAAGAGTGATAGAAAATAAACATGCATCCTTTCTGTACTCATATTCATACATTATTGAGTGGGATTTTTGTATCTGATTTCCCCTTCAATTTTTTTAAAACGGCACCTACAGCAAGTTGGTCTGCGCAGCATCTTTCTTTATGAAATAAAAATGGCTATAAAGCTCCTATAGTTTAGCTGCAGCCGTGGCGGCGACCGCCTGTGTGATGTTTAAAGTGCGTTTATGTTGACTTTATAGTATTTTTATCCCCTCATCTGCTGATATTTTAGTCCTATAATTCCTCTGTGGGGAATGTGGTGTGTGTTCTCACCTCACTTTATATATATTGTATCTGCAGGTTATAGAGTAAGCCGCACTTATGTTGTAAAGACACTGTATCAAATTGTAAGATTTTATCAGTGTGAGGACAGCTTTTGCTTAAGATTTAAAAACCCTTCTGAAAAATAATGGACATACAATCAAATTTCTTCTGTATTGTAAACCACTTAATTATATTCACGGGCGAAACCTTTTTAGGCAACCTCAATGATATGCCGTAATACTGTATTATCAAATTCCCCTTTTTACAATATTTTGTTGGCGTTTGTTGTAAAATGAACACAATTATTAATTATACTGCATTTTCTTCATGTAAACTGTACATATCTGTAGATGCCTGACACTGAGGAAGAGTAGCTCTCCAAATAATTTGTTTACTTTATCCTATATTGCTACAACAGATACCATCAGTAATCTCCCTCCACAATGTATAAACCAACACTTCTGCACTTGAACCGCTGCACGCAAAATGGTAACAATTTGTCAAAGCATGCACCCTTGCTGTTATTTTTCTGACAAAAAAAAAACATGAAATTTGGTATAAACCTTTACGGGAGCAAGCACGTATCAAAAAAACATCTTTGAATGGGACCAATGGGACTGAGCAATTTATCATCTATAAGTCATTGAGCATTTGTCCACCGATTAAAACACTTAGGGAATTTATGTATTACATGTATGCTAGCATGTCTTTCAAATCAATGGAGTGCCGTGAATGTCAGCAACAGAGAAAAACTGAGGACTGTAAAAAAAAAAAAAGAAAATTAAATTAAACAACAATGAGTACTGTAAAATTTGGAAATTCCAAAAAAAAAGAATTTTAATGACAAGTAAACATCAAGTCCAATCTGCATGAAAAACACTTTCAAGTTTGACTCAAAGTGCAATTAGTCACCTTTAATCCCTGCTTCCAGGAAAGCTGGACTAGAAAGACAGTGGCAGTGGGGATGTCATTAAGCACAGATAAGGTCATTTTAGTGGAAAAAATGTAACCCTATGGAAACGTGCAGCGTTTTCAAAAAAATCATGTTTACTTGTCTTGTAAATGTTGTTGGGAAAAAGTCTAGCAGATGTGTTTTTTTTAATCAACCACCAATACACTGTTACATTAATACTCAAATGATATCAATGGCTGTCATGCATGAGATTTCATTGAACAGTACAGTCAAACCTTGGTATTTGTACGCCCCACGTTTTGTTGAAACTTTTTGCAAATATTTTGCCTCACGTTTCATACACTATTCCGGTTTTCGTCCAATATTGCATGTAACTAATAAGTCTGTGCCCAGTGCCCAGTATCAAATTTGAGTGCCCAAAACAAAGCACCGTACATGGTGCTGACTTGTACCTTTCGGGTAATCTTTTATTGAGCATGATGGCTAAATAACAACAACAACAACACCATGCCGTCCTCTCCTCAAGGCAATAGTATTAAACTCATTTGCCTGATATATATATATATATATACTGTATGTACATACATATATTATGTATATACAGTGACACAATATATATATACTATATTGTGTATATACAGTATATACACATACATACAGTATACACATACATATACATATGTATATATACTGTACATACTGTATACCACTGGTTCCCAAACTTTTTTTGCAGCGACCCGATTTTGGAGATAATATGAATTTACTAATAATTGGGCCACTTACACTTTGAGTATCAAACATGGGACAATGAAAGGTGGAAAAAAGTTTTATTCTCTGATGAGAAAACATTTACCATCGGCGGTCCAGATGGCTTCCAATGTTACTGGCATGTCAAGGAGATCCCACCTGAGATGTTTTGTACCCAACACAGTTGGGAGGCGGTCCATCATGATCTGGGGTGCTTTTTCACTCAGTGTAACACGGGAGCTTCAGGTGGTGCAAGGTGGTCAGACGGCGGCTGGTTACGTACAGATGTTGCAGCGGGCATCCCTCATGACCAGGGGTCCTCGTCTGTGTGGTAACAGCTGGGTTTTTCCAACAGGACAAAACTGCAGTTCACGTGCTCGCGGGAGAAAAACATCACTCTTTTGGACCATCCTGCATGTTCTCCCAATTTAAATCCCATCGAGAACATTTGGGGATGGATGGCAAGGGAAGTTTATAAAGAAGGCCATCAGTTCCAGACAGTTGAGACCTTTCGTGAAGCCATCTTCACCACTTGGAGCAATGTACCCACTAGCTTCCTGGAAACACTCGCATCAAGCATGCCCAAACCAATTTTTGAAGTGATTAACAAGAACGTTGAAGCTACTCATTAATGAGTCCTACTGAGAAATGGTCGATGGTCTTAAACTTTTAATGAACTTATAAACAGCCTATTTCAGTTGAATTGTTGTTTTCGAAAAAATTACTTTTTCAAAGTGCTTTTAGTCACACTACCCCTTATTGCTTTTGCATATTGTAGCTCTACTTAAAACC
>QODF01000030.1:723848-751189 GCA_024372805.1 Oostethus manadensis
ACACACACACACACATATATACACACACGTATATGTATAGTGTATATACTATATATACTGTATGAATGTGTATCGATACATGTGTATACATACTTACATATATATCATATATAACCTGTATACTGTATGTGTGTGTGTATATACATATACAGTATTTATATATATGTATATTCCATTCCATTTCACTTTCTTCCGCTTATCTGGCTCCGGGCCACGGGGGCAGCAGTCTCAGTAAGAAAGTCCAGACTTTCCCGGTCTCCGGCGACCTCTTCCAGCTCCACCAGGAGGACACCAAGGCGTTCCCAGGCCAGCTGTGAGACATAGTCCCTCCAGCGTGTCCAAGGTCTTCCCCGGGGTCTTCTCCCGACTGGGCATGCCCGAAACACCTCACCAGGTAGGCGCCCCGGAGGCATCCGGACTAGATGCTCGAGCCACCTCAACTGGCTCCTCTCGATGTGAAGGAGCAGCGGCTGTACTCTGAGCTCCTCCAGGATGGCTGAGCTCCTCACCCTATCTTTTATCTAAAAACACATTATATAACTAAGTGTTGTATAATTCATTATATAAAAACGACAGCATCTGGAGTTCACAATTTTACAATATATTCCCCCCTTTTGGGGGTCCCAAACCCTCAAACAACAACTACTATCTAAAACAGATAACTGCCATACATAGAGCTATCTATGTGCAGGACAAAAGCAGGGTTCCTGAGTCCACGGAGGTGGGAGACGGCTTGGTGATGCCTGGCGACCAGGTGTACATCAAAGTGTACAGGCGGAAGTGGCACGAGCCATTACGAGAGGGCCTCTACAAGGTGGTCCGAGCGACACCAATGGCGGTCCAGGTGAAAGGAAGCACGATGTGGTACTGTTTGAACCACTCCACCAAGGTGCGTTCACCCCAATCCAAGGAAAAGAGAGCGCTAGGCAACGACGAAAGCACAGATGAAAAGCCACAGACCAAAGACACACCGGGTGGTGGTGGTGAACCGCATCCTGTGGGCACTGACAAGACCGATATCAGCGACCCATGCAAAAGGGAGAGAGATGTCAGCGTCCAAAGATGTCCAAAAACATGAACCAGATGAGTACGAGCCAACCACTTGCCACACAGTCACTATAGCAGAACCAACACCAGTACAAATTCCAGTACTGAAGCCTAGGGATGATATAGAGTTTGCCCACCAAAATTAGGGGGAGACTGGAGGAGGTTCGTTCAGCTAAAGTGTCAGTATTCGGTCAGGGAATATGTGGAGTCAACTTTAAAACAAAAAATGAGCCCCCAAAGTGGGGATCTGACCAATGTAGTTTAACAATACTTCAAAAGCCACAGCTGTGGGAAGTGGGGGTATTATAATCAGCAACGGTTCATCAATTATACAAATGAGGCCCTTAGAGCACTTGGAGAGCAGTTACACGAAACGACCAAAATGTCATGGCAGAATCGCCAAGCTTTGGATTGGATGCTTGCTGAAAAATGGGAAGTCTGCCACATGTTTGGTGAGCAGTGTTGCATATACATATCCATTAATACTGCCGAAGGTGGGTCTTTTACCAAAGCAATGTCCAGAATTAGTGAACTGAGTAAAGAGTTAACGGAAAATGCAGGGAGAGATACAATGTCACTTGATTGATTCACAACAAAACTTGGGTAACGGGGGGCCAATCTGGCAAAGTGTTGAAGTCTTTCAGTATGACTATGGAGTCACCAGCTGGGGTGCTCTCCAGAACCCCACTGATAGATTCCAAGAAGGCTGGGTACTTTGAACTGCCGTTTGGCGTATACGCACAAACCACAGTCAGGACCCTTTCCCCAGCCCGAAGGCGTAAAGAAATAACCCTCTCGTTCACCCGGGATGACTCCAGCACAGAGGCACCAAGCCGGGGGGCTCTTAATAAGCCCACACCAGCTCGCCGCCTCTCACATGCAGCAACTCCAGAAAATAACATGGCCCAGCCCCTCTCGAGGAATTTGTTTCCAGAGCCGAAACTGTGAGTTGAAGTGAGTCCGACTATATCTAGTCAGAATGTCTCTGCCTCTTCCACAAGCTCGGGCTCCTTCCCCACCAGAGAAGTGACATTCCATGTCACAAGAACCAGATTTGGCCGCAGAAGACCAGGTCGCCCGGGCACCCGTCCACGACCACTGCCCAGATCACATTGCACCGGACCCTTATGCTTGCCCCTGCCGGTGGTGGGTCTGCGGGAGGGAGTTCCCATGTTCCTGATTCGGGGTAGGTCCGGCCAGGCCCCACAGGTGAAAGCTTGGCCACCAGGAGCTCGCCTGCGAGCCCCTCCCCCAGGCCTGGCTCCAGGGTGAGGCCCCGGTGTCCCACGTCCAGGCAAGGTGCGGTCAATCCTCTTGGTATTTTTCATTAGGGTCTTCTGAATCACTCTAAGTCTGGCCTGGGGGAATAAAGCCTTTCTCTCTTTCTCTATCTCTCCCTCTCTCTCTCTCTCTATATATATATATATATAGAGAGAGAGAGAGATAGATATATCTACAGATATATAGATATATCTGTACCTCATGCACTGTACCTCATACACTACTTCCTGTGATTGTGGACATCTTGTCTTAGGCATGTTGACCATGTCTTATCTTTCTCATTAGGCCTGCCTGCAGATGACCCTGCATGCATGAAGAGAGATGGAATAATTACTATTGTCTCTCGTGGAACAGGGCGTAAATTGATATACACTAAATACCGCACCTTAGGGCGTTCTTGTCATACGTACTTGAATGAATGCATCCAGAAAGAATTAATTGGATTTGGGACCAGGACAGACAAACACCCTCTCCCTCCCTCAACAGCACACACTCACCTCATTCTCCTCCTTTATTCCAGTCATGCCTTGCAGAAATGTCTGCCCCCACCCCCATTGCCAGTCTACGTCCCTTATTGCACACATACACGCAGAATGGCACGCTCCTCCCAGGAGGACTGGATCCTCTCTTTCTTGGATACAGTGTTACCATGGCAGCCACGTTTTCTGCACGTGTAGTACGAGATGGGAGAGTGTGAATAAGACCACTGCTATAGATTCACCGGCTTGCCGATTCACAGTCTGCACTACAAACACAATGCACACTGAAATAAAAGGCAGTCGTGGAATGTACTTTTCAGTTCCAGCTGATTTTATTTCCTTCTCGGAGGAAAAGAAATACAAATAAAAACAACAATCTGTACAGAGGTCTGAGAGGCAGTGATTGACCCAAAACATTGGCTGTTTTTTTCTTTCTTTTTTTGTTTTTAGTTTTAACATCAAAACGATATTGGCATGATTGGACAAAACATGGTCATACACAGCATATTGCACAAATGAAAAAAAAGATGTCTTGGAAAAGAGAAAAAACTCCTGGACCACAATCATCTTCTTCAAGGTGTCCAAAGATGGCTGTCCTAGTGCCTGTCGTTGATCATCATACATAAAACACACAATCTTTGCTTATAGTACAGTCAGTTTACATAAATATCTTAATGTTATTATTCTTTTAAAAATCTTAAACACAACAGCTATAGCTACATATACCTGAATCTGAAATACAAATGCTATTTTGCCATGCCATAATATAGAAATTAAAAAAAAAAAAACAATTAGCCGTTTGCTATACTTAGCCAACAGGTACAGAAAGGTTAAATACTATTTTGGAACAGATGAAGCACTTCATACACCTCCTTCCCTCCAGTAGGCAAAGTGGAATGGGTGTGAGATTCCATCCAGTGGTTCAAATAAAACTTAAAGAAGAAAAGCACAGAGAGGTATTAGCTCTAACAGTGACGCTCTGGGGTCTTGTTTACTGGAGGCACCACTCAGACTTGGGAGCCTCGGTGGTGTGTTTGTGTACTTGGCTGGTGAAACTGGAGTCACTGTGCCATTAAGAAGCATGTGGGTAAAAAATACTGTAAACACTGTGTGAGGTCAGATTGTGCCAAACCAAGCCCACCCCTCTCTTTGCTCTCTGCACATCTCTTCAACTTTCTATAGATTTTGTACAAAAATACAAGTAAAAAAATCATCACACACTCAAAAAGTGAGAGAGGTCAGACACTTTAAATAAGATACACTTCTAGCCCTTCCGCGCTGGATACAGACAGGTGTGTGTGCACACAAACACAAAAGACCTGCACGAGAACAATACTTCTATGTATCAAAAAATTTTGGCCGGTATAAATACATCAATATAAAAAAAGTCATCTTGACGCCGAGGAACTACAAACTTGAAGCACTCTAGGCAGAAAGGATGCAGATTGGGATGGGAAGGGGGAAGCGTTGGTCCTGAATTGTGCACTGAGTTTTATTTTGAAGTCCTGCCGTTGAAAGAGAAGCTGGTGATCGTGAATTGTGTCCAAACCTCAAAAAAAGAAAAGGTCTCACACCTTGCGTAATTACGCAGCAATGAACATGAAACAACAGCTAAATCCTCCTCATCCAGGAGAGCATGCGCGTTGAAGTACTTGCGGGAGGGGGGAGAAATACACCTGAATAACAACTTGATGGTACCAAGTGTCTCTTTCCCCTCCCCAATGTTCAGTTTCTTAGCAGTTCTCTTGTGAGACGACAGTTCTCTCTGCGTACATTCACTCCTGCTCTGTGTCCAAACGCAGACTAAGCATTTCACCCTCTCGTCTGACGCACCAAGCGGACTGTCTCCTCTTCTCGCGGTTGGTCTCCGCCTGCCCCTCGGCTCCTCTCAGTAGGTGAACACCAAGTTGGAGATGGTGGACTCCAGCCAGTCTCCTGAGATCATCTCGCTCACCTCCCGGGTGCAGTAGTCGGGGAAGTCAAAGTGGGAGCCGGCGCCGCACTCCCCGAAGCTCCAGTCCAAGTCCCGGTCCAGCTCCGCTTCAGAGAACCCCATGCCGCCCAGAGACATGCTCTCAAAGCCGGGGCTCGGGTTCAAGTCGAGACGCTCGTCTTCAAACTCTTCATCCGAAGAGGAGGAGACTGATGAAGAGGAGTGCGAGGCTGATGGTGTCGGTGAGGAGGCGCGGGAGTACCTAAGGCGTGCGGTGTGTGACGACTCGCTGCCCCCGGGGCTCTGCTCCTCGTACAGGCTCAGTGGGTCGCTGGACTCGGCCGAGCTGCTAAGGGTGGGACTTGCCGGGACTCCCACGGAGGGAGGACCGCTCTCTAAGCTTCCTGCGCCGGTGAACGTGAAGCTGCGCCTCGCCTCTGAGCGCTTCTCGGGGATCTGCCTGGCTCCAGATCTGGACTTGAAGAGGGTCTGGTGGTCAGCGTGGTCTTGATTCGGGGGGGTGGACTTGCTGCTCTGCTTGTGCGTCCGGCTGGTTGCTTTGGACGCGGGGCTCCTTTTGGCTTTGCTGTTTCTCTCCGAGCTCTTCTCCTTACTCGCCCCACTCCCGGACTTAACCTTTTTCCTAGGCCGGTACTTGTAGTCTGGATAGTCGGCCATGTGCTTGAGCCGGAGTCGCTCCGCCTCCCGGATGAAGGGGATCTTATCTGCGTCTTTCAGCAGCTTCCAGCGCTTGCCCAGCCGCTTGGAGATTTCCGCGTTGTGCATGTCTGGAGACTGCTCCATGATCTTCCTCCTCTCGATCTGCGACCACACCATGAAGGCGTTCATGGGTCTCTTAATGTGCCCTGTGGGGGTTTTGCACCAAGCCAGGTCGTTCCGCTCCCCGGAGGAAGGAGACGCCGGGGTGGGAGAGACATCCATCTCCAGGTCCATCTCTCCCGTGTCCGTGGAATCCCCGGCTGGAGAAAGAGCTTGGCCGCTTTCTGTGTGGCTCATGTGCTGCACCATCCTGCACCCCACTGTGCGTAAAAAGTGCGTAAAAAGTGCGTAAAAACACCACACACTCTAAACACTTGTTCTTTTCAGTTCACAAAAAAAGTTTCTCCTCTGTTTGTCTCTCTTAGGCTCAACTTTAGTAAAGAGTCAAAAAAAAAAAGACGATCCAAGCGAAAACTTTCAACTGCCTGTGCGGCTAAAATTTCGGCCCAGTGGACTGAGAACACGCCACTGTGGACAGCACCAGTGCGAGTCCCTCAAGTGGACGTCTGCAGCGCGGCTTGTGTGTGCGGTTGAGGAACCATGTGGTTGAATGGAGCAGCTGCGCTTTCTCATAGTCTCCTCGTTTCCTGCGCGCTCTGTCAAACCTTACTGTAAACACAGCAGCCCCGGAATCCACATTTTATAGCCTCCTTGCGGGGCACGACAGCCAATCAGCGTAAAGTTTTTCTCTAGGGTCACGCCCCTTCTCCTTCTTATTGGCTGGAAAAAACACACGGGGCAATAATAATAATAATAATGTGCAATGAGGATCGGTGTGTCTGACCTCATTCCTGTCAGACTTTAGAAGTGAGACCGTCTATTTATCGCAACCCATATTGTGATTTATGTGCTGCCGAGATCAAAGCTATTCAAGTAAATCAACCGATTTAGGCGCAAGAGTGAGGCAAGGAAGTGAGAGAGCCATGTGTGTTTCACAAACTGTTAATCAATAAAGCTCACATCGTTATTGCGCTGATCACCGGCAATGAGGAGCATGGAATGAGTCCAAATATATATTTTAAACACATATAAACACATTTAATAAGGCTCCACCCACGCTAAGCGGTGCAACGACTCCTCAGCCCCACAGTCTGTTCCCATGTCCGTGTCGAGGAGGATCACATTACTCTCTGTGTCGCTAGATGTCAGGCTAGAGCCAAAGGGGGCTGATTTCAGTGTGCCTGGGAGAAGTGTGTGCGTGCGCGCGCGCGCGTACAGTAGTTTTATATACAGAGGTGTCTATCATTAAACAGAGATGATGTCATGAGCTGCTACAGATGACTGACACAAGCAAAGGCTTGCTTTCATAACACAACCTGGATGAAAATACATCCAAGTTTTATTTTCCATCAGTTCCTGGAATTTGTCTTGCATAACATCAGTTATGTGGCCCCCTATTCTTTATTCATGACAATATTTATGTTAAAGCAAAAAAACAGTACTAGCAATGTTTATACTTGGTGTGGCCTTTCACAGAAAAAAACAATAACATTTAGGACAAAAATGTTACATATTTCGAGAATATCCATCCACCCATTTTCTCTCCCTTATCTGAGTCAGGGTCTGACAGGGTCCCTGCGATACTTGCACTCTTCCCATGAGGCAAGACCTCACTCCGAAACCGAAGGTTGCAATCTGCCCCTTTCCAACTGAGAACCATTTCCTCAGATTTGGACGTGCTGAGTATGATCCGAGAAGCCTGACACTCAGGTCCCATCATGACAGCATCATCTGTGAACAGCAGAAATGAGATCCTTACGTTCCCGAACAGGACCCCCTCGAAACCTCGGCGGCACTTAGAAATTGTAAATCATGAACAGAATCAGTGGCAAAGGGCAGCCATGGCGGGGGGGGACTTGCTGGTAATGCCAAGCAAATGGCCCCATAGCCGGGACACGGGCACCGACCGCAAGGGACATGGCCAGATGCCTTTTCCCAATTCTACAAAGCACATGTTGACTGGTTGGGAAAACAAAAACCACATTGCACCTCCTGTAGCTGGGGTTTGTATCCTTTGGATCAGCACTCTGGAAAAGACTTTCCAAGAAGGATGAGGAGCGTGATCTCTTACAGCGCTGTGGAGGAATTTGGCCCACCTATCTTTGCAGAATTGTTGCCCTTCAGCCACACTGGAGGCTTTTCCAATATGAGGCACCTTTTGAAGGTTGTGGCACTTGTCTCAATAGGATTCAGGTCAGGACTTTCACTAGCCACTCCTAAGTCTTCATTTAGTTTTTTCTTCAGCCATTGAGAAGTGGACTTGCTGGTGTGTTTTGGATCATTGTCCTGCTGAGGAACCTAAGTAGGTTTTAGCTTGAGGTCACAAACAGATGGTTGGACCTTCTCCTTCAGGATCTTTTGGTAGACAGCAGAAATCATGGTTCCATTTATCACAACATATCTTCAAATTCATGAAGCAGCAAAATAGACCCAGACAATCACACTACCACCCCCAAATTTTACTGTTGGTAGTGAAATACACCTGTTACTTTTACACCAGATGTAATGGAACTGTTGTCTCCTAAGATCACAGATTATTTCCCAAAGGTCAGCAGTGCTTATGATCTTGAAACTCTGCCATGCAGGCTGTTTTTGCCCATTGTCTTTCTTATTTTGGAGTCATGAACACTGACTTGAACATAGGCAAGTGAGGCCTTCAGTTCTTTGGATGTTGTTGTAGGGTCTTTTCCATCCTCTTGAATGAGTCGTCGCTGCTCTCTCAGGGTAATTTTTGTTGGCCAGCCACTCCTGGGAATGTTCACCACTATTCCATGTTTTCGCCATTTGTAGATACATGACTCTCACTGTGGTTTGCTGTAGTCCAAAAACTTTAGAAATTGCTTTATAACCTTTTCTAGACTGATAGATCTCAACTAATCTCATTTATGTTTTAACATGGTGGGGGGAAATCACTTTTTCATACAGTGAGATGTAGGTTCGGATTTTTTTCTCCCCTAATATTAAAAAGTTTCAATTAAAAACTTAATTTTGTGTTCAATTAAGTTGTCATCGACTAATACAGTATTTAAATCTGTGCACTAGACGTCATTGGACGTTGTTTTTTGGGCTAAATCTGGTCGGTCCATCATTGCCTTGATTTAGACCAGAAATGGACGTAGGGGTTGGGGTGATTTGGTCAAAATAGAGCCCAAAAACAGATGCATTTCAACCAAATTTAGACAGGAAAGCGACGTCTTTAGGGGACGTTTTTTTTACCATTCACTTTTCAATCAAATCTAAATGTTGTGTGTAAATAAAGTGCTGTGAATACTTTCCAGATGCTCTATATATGAGAACAGCCACACTTCTTATTAAATTATGTAATAACAAAAAAATAGTTTAAAACGCTTTAGGTTGATGACTAACCAGAAAAAAAGAGTTTTTTAGTCTGTCTCCTTCATAGTCCATCATGCCCATCGACGCTTACATATAAATAATAATGAGCTCATCCTCCAGCATTTATCTTTCATCATAAATATGCACCTGCCACTATATTTGTCATCCCAGTGTCTTCTCCTTGGGCCCAACACACATACACTAAGCACACACTCACTCATGTCTGTCAACAGGTAAAGCAGGTCTACCTGAAATCTTATCTTGCTGTGTGAGCTGCAGCTGTCCGGTAATTTCCACTCTGTCACGATTGGCAGCCGTCCCGCTCAGGCTGTGACGGCAGTGGCGGGATGCAGAACGCCATCACCGCCGGCCTATCGCCACCACCATCTTCAGAGCTGCAGGATCCGTGTGCTTGTATCCCAAATACACCAACACTTTGCCTGGGCTTTGTTGACGCCTGGAGGGATAGTGTCAACATGAGAGAGTGCAGTGGGAGAATGGGACCTCAACAATGACTTCATAAAAAAAAAAAAGGAGTGCACTGTGGTGTTTGTAATGCATGTTGATTTCAACGTTTGTTGTTGATACTTAGCAAGACGACACTGAGGGGGAACAGTTTCCTAAGAAATGTGAATGATTTATTTTACCTTTCATCAACACTGTTTACTAAATATTCTAAACATGATGTGGCTTGATATTTACACCCTAATTCATACATCACAACCCAAATGCCTTCCTCACTCATGGTGCAAGCAGAATGTAATATAAGTAGCAGGCTATTCTTAACATACAACAATTTTTTACTCATTTATAACCCGCAAGGTATGCTGGGAAGCCCACACGCACACTACACCAACCAGAAGTTGAATTAGTATAAAATAGCTTTGTATTATGTTATGTATAGTGTAGTGCAATACTGTGGTCTGCTATTTTCTATTCTTGGGAACATA
The DNA here is from genome assembly GCA_024372805.1 of Oostethus manadensis. Classification (NCBI taxonomy): domain Eukaryota; kingdom Metazoa; phylum Chordata; class Actinopteri; order Syngnathiformes; family Syngnathidae; genus Oostethus; species Oostethus manadensis. The sequence goes on from QODF01000030.1 coordinate 733,655, forward strand.
CACTAAATCCACAATTAGACGCAAAAAATGACCTAACTATGCGTAATAGTTTTGCTTCTGCATGCATTTCTGTTATAGATTTCCTCTAAGCAGACCGACTGAAGGCATGTAAGACTGCTTATTAGATCTTGCTATTAGTGCAAGTGTACCTAATGCAGTTTCAAAGTTTCATAAGTGAATGGTATCATTTTAAACTTGAATAGCTATACCGCCAATAGCCCCAGAGTCCAGTGTTGTTAAATCTTCCTCTTTGCTCACCGTTGAGATTTATGATGCCATAGGCCCTAAACAGCCAACGGCAGCGAGGCTAAAGTGCGTGTTTCTCCCCATGCAGTCAAACGGTGGTATTCATTACAAGCGCTCTCGCCTTTTTCAGCTGCCTAGGAATGACGCGCCTGTTTGACCTGCCTGCTCGTCATCTGGGGTAGTGGGGGTCACACACAATAAGGGCTTTGTGTGCCTGCCTCGGAGTGTAAATGTGTGTGCATGTCCAGTCCTAACTGAATAGGAGCTTTTCCAGGGATTTTTTTTACTTACCAGTGGGAAGTCCCTCTCCAGCCTGCAGTCAAAGTGAGAAAGTGAAGACTAAGCAGTCATTTGCATGCGCGCACGTTTTCTCTCTTTGTGACTCATCCTCGGGCCACTTTGTCCCTTGTGTGTTTTGTGTGGATGTGTCAGACAGTGCAGGTGGCCATTCCACCCACTTTGTGCTATCAGTCCTTACGCAACAATACTAACAAACAGGGTTATTTTTTAACCCGAATCTGCATTGGATCACATTTTCTAACAACAAGCATACATTTGGTGTTGATTTATGACATCTTTTACATAGTAAGGTGGGCCTCCCCTGAGCGATGCCTGAAGAATTGAGAAAAAAAAAGAACAATATTTTTCAAACCTGTTATGCTAACTCCAGTTACGTCAAGTACAAAATGAATTGTGTTTTTTTAGTATGCATACGGTGGGAGAGGAAGCAGAGCCTGGGGTGAGAAGAAAATTCCTCAGTATGCTTCCAGAAAATATTTTTTGGTGGTGGGGGAATAGTAGAGGCCCCAAATGTATTATATTTTCTGACTGGAGGCTCACTGTGCCACACTTTGCAAGTTTTGAGTGATTTTTGGACGTCTACTGGTGATGTAGTAGCACAATGCGTGTGTCTTTGTGTAAGTTGAAGCAGTTGCACCTCAAGACATCTTTCAAATGATAGAAGCCAAACACTTAAAAAGAAAGCAAAAACCGTATCAAGAAAGAAGCAGTGCCTCATACAAAGAGGTCAGTAAGTTCATCCTTGGTTTAGCACAACAAAACAGTTTTCCCAAAAGAGACTTCATGTATTTTTTGCATCTCTTTATTTATTCTCTCCAAAATCCACAAAAAGACTGCACTGTCGAGGTCAAAGGACGCAGCGTCATTAGGTATGTAAGTATGTAACACCAAAAGCCTTAATTGTGTTTGTTTTTGTCTGATTTTCTTAAACATGGTGTCCACCTATACAATGGGCCAGTTTGCCCAAGGTCAGCGCCCAAATTGTATTTGCAACAAACCATATAGACTCAAAAAGCCACATTAAAGACCAATATGGGCAATATTCAGATATGTCGCTATTTTGTCAATATGACACTCTTGAGACAAAAAAAGGCTTTTTTTTGTTGAAAGATGCAACCAAATTCATAAACCAACTCATAAATCAGCATGAAATCACGTGATATTCATGATTTGGCTTATAATAACTTTTGGCAGGTCAAAGCTTCAAGCCCAAACATCATTGGTATGCAATTTTTGTATCCCAGCATGGAGTACGTGTAATCCATACAGTATATGGCTGCTGATTTGTTTTTGGTGGCAACTGATCGTACGTGTTGCCTAACTGAGGAAGGACAACGTCCCTATTGGTCTTTTTAGGTAACTTTTAACTTTAACCTGCATTATGTCTCACAAGTGTAAGTCAGACTGTCTGGAAGAAAAGAAAAGTGAAAGTGACAACTGAAAATGCTGTATTGGCTGCATACCATCTGCTCAAACTCCACGACCATCATGAAGGATAAAAATGGTATTCTTGGACATGTGAAAGCACCGTCTTCTCTGAAATGGAAAGTAAAAACTAGGCAGTGTAGTGGTCTTCTTGTTGAGACTTTCACCTCCCAAGAAGTCAGTCTCCCTTCCAATGCCAGTTCTCTCTTTTTCCTCACCCTTCCGTCCAATTTCTATGCCGCTTATCCTCATTAGGGTCGCGGGGATGCTGGAGCCTATCCCAGCTGGGCGAGAGGCGTACATCCAGGACTGGTCGGCAGCCAATCACAGGGCACATATAGACAAACGACCATTCACACTCACATTCATACTTATGGACAATTTAGAGTCGACAATTAACCTATGTTGCATGTTTTTGGAATGTGTGAGAAAACCGGAGTATGCGGAGGAAGAACATGCAAACTCCACACAGAGATGGCCAACAGAGATTTGAACCCTTTCAAATCTCCTGACTGTGTGGCCAACATGCTAACCTCTCAACCACCGTGCGTCCTTTACCCTCACCATTTCATTTAATTTGTACCGCTAATCTTTTTATTACTGTAGTTTATGTATGTTCACGTGTTTTGTGTACAGTATGAGTTAGTCAGGTCCTAATTTTTGAAGTACATGATCCATTTTACGCTAAAACTTGACTTGCATCGCCGTCATAGCAACGGAACTCTGTCGTAGAATGAGGACCCCGTGTATTATTGCCTAAAAATATGAAAAACATTCATTCATTTTCTATACCGCTTATCCTCATTAGGGTCACGGGGATGCTGGAGCCTATCCCAGCTGATTTAGGCCGAAAGGCAGGGTACACCCTGGACTGGTCGCCAGTCAATCGCAGGGCACATAAAGACAAACAAACATTCACACTCACATTCATACCGATGGACAATTTAGAGTCACCAATTAACCTAACATGCATGTTTTTGGAATGTGGGAGGAAACCGGAGTACCCGGAGAAAACCCACACACGCACGGGGAGAACATGCAAACTCCGCACAGAGATGCCCAACGGAGATTTGAACCCAAGTCTTCCAGATCTCCTGACTGTGTGGCCAATGTGCTAACCAATATGAAATATGAAAAACATATCATAGATATCATGCTTTCAGGTTTTTTCACTTCAGATGGAAGTGAGGCAGCTCAGGTAGAAGAAGAAATTCCCCTTTCCGCATCCCAGCATATACTTACATGATACACCAGCTAGGACCTAACCCAGTTGCACGTCTATTGTGGGGCTAAGGGAGTATTTATTATCTTAAATGTTTTTACATGACAAAAAATGTATCTCAACCGCTACTGTCCACTGTTGATTCAAAAACAAAGCCTGGAGGACTGGGAACTTCCTATCCCAAATTTGTACGCTTCTGTAATAGAAAATGAAGTAAAAGCACCAAAAAAAAAAGTGCATCAGGTGGCATGGCTGCCGCACGCATGTCCCAAAACTTTCCCGTACGCACGCAAACGGCCAAAGACGCACAAACTCGCCCTCGATGCAAAGCAGAGTCAGTTTAAGCACCAATCTACTGCTGCACAACTCAGACATGCGGCGCAGTCAAATCAGGAGGGCAGACACACACACACACACAGACACACACACTCGCGCTGACACACAACCATCTACTCCAGCAGTCTTACAGCACTTTTCCAGACACTCTGATACAACAATCTTTTTTGCATCGTGTGGACCGGGAAGAAAGAAGCAGAAGGAATGGAAGCAGAGGAGAAGGAAGGGGGGAGAAAAGAAGGAAAGCAATTTCGGTGGATGCAGAAGTCGTCAACGGTACATTTTGTTCTTTTGCAAATTTCGACCCAGCCACCGCCGCGTGCTTTTTCCGTCAAAATGGCTATCGACATACGATGGACAGATGCAGGTTGGATACTTTTGATCTCTCCGAGTTGGATCCCTACGGATGCATCGAAGCATGGACGGATGTACTGCAAAACAGAAACAAGGAGAGTTTTTTCCAGACTTTGTGACGGCTCAGACTGTGGAGTTTGCTTGCTTTGATTGTCTGGCAAAGAGACAGGAAACATTAGGCAGAAGTTAGTCATGGGGGAATTTACAGTGCAGAAAAGAAGAGGGGCAGGAGGGATGCAGAGAGAGCTATGCATACATATCCCCCCCGTAAAAAATATTCTGTCTCGCTGCTTATCAGCGACAATCTGCGTTTTTACCTTTCACTTACTCCCTAGAAATTAGAACCATATGCATGCAAACGACAAACGCTGACTAAGCTTTGGAATGTTCAGACACCCCTTTATAACCTTGCATCCTCCTCCTCCCTCTTTCACGAGCAAATCATCCTCCAGGCAAGTCGTCTGTCCTCACGTAGCCCAGGAAGCGAGCGGCGTCCTGAGCTCGCCCTAGCCAGTCACTGCCGGAGGTCGACGAGGCTCAGGCGTGTGGAGCTCGGAGACCCTTGTGCAAGCTGCAGACAGACTCCAGACGCACTGACCTACATCAGCCTCCGCCAGACGCGCAGAGAGCAACGGAAGGAAGGAAGGAGGGAGAGAGAGAAAGAGAGAGAGCGATAGTGTCGAAGAGGATGGACGGAAAAGCAAAGATTAGAATGAACTGCGCAAAAAATATCTTCACTTTCCCCCCCATATTTATCTCACTTTACTTGCCTCCCATCCCTCCCCTTTCTGCCTCCCTCCATCTCTTGTCAGTTTCCTATGATCTTCATTCCACCACCCAAACATCTCTCACTGTGGGAGGATTACTCGTCTCCGGCGTGCCTACTTATCTGTCTGCAGAGGAGGGAATGGAGTCAAGCGCCCGCTGATTGAGTCTTATTGCGAACACTTTGTGCCTGCAGAGGCGGCGGCATGAGGGAGGCTCTGCAGTGCGGCAGAAAGGGAACAATTTGTACTTTGCCCATCATGAGGACATGCGTGTGCTCGGAATAGCCATGTTCATTCCCGCAGTGTCTAACTCACTGCGTACGATCATTACTCCCTGACGACAATAAACAAGGATCAATAGGGAGGCAGATAGACCAGGCTAACGAGAGCGCGGCTCTCCTGCGATGCCGCGTGGCGGTGGAAGTTTGTCTGTCATGTAGCATACCTCAGGCTCTCTAGCGATTTCTTCGTCATCCTAAGGCGAAACTAAAGGGACTAAAAAAGGAGCATATGAGAGGGTTTGCTAAACTCTAGCGTGTCCTGGTAAGGTCAGCAACACCCACAAAGATGGAATGGAAGACGGTGCAGGCATTTCAGAGTTAATTCCCTTTTCTCCTCTGCAGCCCCAGGTGATTTATTGCAAGCTGCCAGTCCACGCAATCTGGCAAAGACGGACCCCTTGTTAGGGCGGCAGCCATTTGAGAAGTGTTTTGCTGTGATTAAATCCTAAATCTCTTATCTTTTTGCAGGCACTTTCAAATTGCATCTCTCACTTAAATGACAGGATCTATCGGAGTAAAATCTTTTTTAGTTGCTGTTATTAGTCGTGTTGGGTATCATTTACATTTTATCCGATATTGGTGCTGAATCGGTACTTTTGAAACAGTGCCGGTGCATTTTTTTTTTTTTACATATTTTTGTAAGATATGATATCTACAAAAATGACAACTAAAAGCAAAACCAGCAGCATACACTCCACACAATTTAAAGAAATGTAGAATTGATACACAATTCTGTTGACGTTAGATTACTACTACATCCATGTTTGCTGTACTGTTTGTTGTACTTATTGAAGTCAGTGAACCGACGTGCTTGTGTTGTAGTCTTGTGTTCCAAATGTACATGATTCATGTGAATGTACCTCCCTGTGACTGTGATTGGTGGATAACAAGGAAGTGTTTCATGTTGATGTAGAGCGCGACAGAGACTTTACTTGCACAGTATCACCTTCGAGCACTTGCTGCATGCAGCTGAGTTTACATTCATTCAGCACCAAAATAGAGATCATAATGGCACGGGTGCAGAGTTTCAGTATGCATCCCTAGTCATCAGTCCTAATAATAACATTTATATCACTGACCGTAATAATAATAATAATAACTTCCTGTCTGCAAGCTAGTGTACATGCAGTAATTATAGTCATGGCAATTATTAACTTAAGCCACAAAGAGGACGGTGAATTTGAAGCAAGCAATGATTAGAGAGAGTCTATTATTTTTGAACATTTTAACTCTCCCTATACAGAACAATTATATTATTACATCTATTACTATTGACAGTCTAATAATAGTTTGTTAATATAACTCATAACTAGGGACGTTCGATATTGGATTTTTTTTTTTGCCAATATTGTCTCTCAAGTTCTGAGATTTAAATCAAGTGATACCAATATGTGTAACAGCACATATGTATGCCGTGGAATTAACACATATCTCTTGTGAAGCTAATGGATACAGCATCAGCAATTAGCTACAACGTGGCTGTAAACAACATTGTACAACATTGTTAAAGCATCTGAGAAATACTTGCATTTGGGCATGGCAAAGCGTGGCTCGGGGAACTCCACAAGTTTGGTGAATCCGGCATCTTTCATGATAGAAAAGGGCTGATTATCCAGTGCGATACACTCCATGACTGTCCAATTGTTGTCTTTCACCCTGGGAATTGGAAGCATTGAAGGAAGAAGTCTTGGTTCCGCAAGTTTAATATCCACAGGAAACACCGCAGATCTAATGTTAGTCAGGCACAGAGCGAGCAAGCATGTTACTAGCCAAAGCTGTTTACACGCTTCAGACATGGTTGAATGGGGTCAGCATTTGCGTGCCGAAATATACAGGAGCCCATAGGTCTATATACAGCATTTTGAAAAATTGGTTTTCAATGTAGGGACCTCATATGTACCAATAATACCTTTTTATAGCAATATCGGGCCGATATAATTGGTGGGCCGAACCATGGTTGTAATAGTGGTAAGCTGAGCCGAGTATCGCAACCAGCATTTTTAAAGTGCGTGTGCAGAGGAAGATGAAACTGCTGAATGCTGACCATTCATAATACTTCAAATGCAGCTAGTGTGGAGTTCATGCAAAAACTACATCAGGAGGTTGCCTACAGCCACAGATTCTGATTCCTGTTCATTTGCAGTAGTAGACTAAGGAGACGGAGCGGTTAACTGAGTAGAGGCATAAATTGGATAACTTATGTTAAGGTTAGCGTCACTTGTCAGATTGCAGACAATTTAGATAAGTCACTAACTTTGTCACAATAGTCACATCGTCCTATAATGCCCTAACTAACTAGACCATGCAACTGAGTAGCAGTCCAATATTTTGAATGTTTAGCATTTATAATAGCACTGGATGTTCAAACTGGAGTAGCAAAATAATCTACTCAAAATCAAACAAAGTTGACGTTTCTTTTGTGACAGCACCAGCAGAGCTCTTGGTCAACCCCATACTCAACAAAAGCCTTAAAGCTGTCGTCTGCGTTCTGAAGTGTATAGACGAAGACAATGGCACGTTTCCTGCGGCTTGATTATGGCTGAAGCTGCCCAGACTGGTGCAGCTAAGTTTCAAAGGGAGTCCAGATAGAGGCAGACAGCGACGTCAATGTATACTTTGGCTGTGAGAGGGACTGATCAGGTCCAGATGTAAAGAAAAAAGTGGGTCACCACACTTAACATGTGCCAGACCCTCTATTTCCCTGTATTTACACTGATTGAGCATACATATGTGTAGATGCCAAATCAGACCGTTTCCCATCCCGTCTCCCAAAATAGCAAAGACTTCTTTTGTCTTGAAGTCCTCTTGTGTGACACCCAAACTAGTAGTTGCCTTAAAACCCCCGGACCCTTTCATGTCGTGATCCTGCCATTCCAAACAAAAGTGTGGTTTGCTTTGTGACGAAGACTTTCAAGACGGTTGGATCAGGATGAGCTTGATCTCTCGTGGCTGTTTGCAGAGGATTTATTTGCATTCTGAACTACACTAAATCAGCAAAACCCTAAGACTGTTGTGGTCTTTTTTTCACGTAGCTCATGAGTGGTTTAGAACTGAAGTCTGTATACCCTCCTACGGTATGTGGTACTAAGGAGCATTTTACACTAAGGACAGATACAAATGATGTTGTTTCGGGTGACATTTTTGACAAACTAAATCAATACTGTTTCAGAGTAAATGCAGTGAACTGTAAAAACGCAGTATTGGATAAGCATTCGGGTTACCACCAAAAATCCGGTAGACCGCAATTAAGTTCATGCATAACATGACTGCAACTAGTGGAGATGCATAGTTACAGTTTGCAGAACCAACAAACCCCCTTTGGACCCAATAAATCAGTTTGAGATCACCTATAAGACGTTGTCTCAGAAGGGTGGCAAATAAACACATTGATGAGCAAGCAATCTGATCAAAATGTGTTCCAGATGAACCAATCTGGTTTGATAACAGTGACTTTAGTTTTTAGACGGATGAACCCAATAAGCTATCATCATCATTGTCAACAAAGGGCTCCATGATGTGTTCATCACAATTGCTTCTTTCACTACTCTTAATGTTGACACAGAGACCAATGGAGTGATTTTGTATATTTTTAAAAGTAAAGCAAAGCAAAGTAGGAGGTGGATGGACAAAGTTTACAAACACAACGAATGATTCTGACCGGAGAAAGAGAGCAATGGGTGTAAAAGCACTCTTTACCTTTTAAAAACAGTTGAAACGAGTACCAGGGCAGCTGGATATGGCTATGTTCAGTTCAGGTCTTCAGTTCAGACCGTAACTAAAACAAAATACGACAAACTCAGCACCTAACGGGAGCTAACACCTAGGTTTTCCACCAATACAAGCATCACTACTCTACCGAAATTCTGTAACTCATTGATCAACAGCTTCATTTAGGTATGTATTTTTTTCACATCTGCATAACCATATTGTCTCCCCTTTACTTAAATATCAAGATCATCTATGTAGACCTTCTAAATGCAGAGGAAAAACTTGCTTGCTCTGCTATCCACTGTGATGTGCTGAATGTAATAGTCATTAATAGATAATAAAGTGTCTTCATCTTAATTCTACCGACTGGGAGCTCCTTTCTTTTAAATACACACAACTGCCTGAAAACACGTGACACACTTTCCCCTCCCATTTGCCTTCAGCTTTTTGTCTAACATGTTACACGTAGTGACAAATGACGTCGCTGTGAGGATTACGGGATAACAGCAATATCTAGAGGAACCCAGAGCATGTAAACAATTGGGAGCAGACAAACACACACCACTGGGTCGGCTAAGGAGGGAGAACATGATTCGACTGGACAGCCAGTGTCAACCCAAGGGGCATTTCAGCAGCGTTATGATGCGTAATCATTCAGTTGTCTAAGGAGGTATGTGTGTGTGCGCACATGTGTGTGTGACAGCGCCGCCACACACACAGGTCATTCCGTAGCAATGCCCAGAGTGCATTGCATTGATTAGCGTCTGAGTGTTGGGCACATCTTGAGGCGGCAATGTAGCGGCGCCGCTGCAATGACAGGGGTGGGTTTTTGTTGCGGGAGGGGGGGGGTGTCCTGAATAGAGGCCCGCTATTGTTGATTCCTGTATGTGCGTTTGTATGAGACCTTATAATTACATTACCCCTGACATTCTCTTGCACTTGAAAGGATACTCAAAACATTTTTAAAGAAAGGTATTTTTTCAATAAAAAAATATGTTATTACAGATTCTGATTGTGTTTTGCTTTATGCTAAAATTCTAAACCTCAAAGTCTTACAATGAGAAGGTCAGGATCTGACCACAGCCCCCGCAAGCCTGCTATATATCAATGTTGATAGGAATAGGAAACATGCACTCACAGCTGTTTACACAGATATACTATTATGCACCAGTGCTGTTTATACAGTATATATATATTTATTTTTTGTTGTCGGAATAGTTATTAATTTTTTTTATATCCATTATATAGGTTGTAATAGGGTGAGGTCCCACTGGAGAGCATTAGGCGCATAATGTTATTTTTTCCCTTGTCTCTTGTATTGAAATTAAACGAGTAATCAAAATAAAATAAAATAAAATATGCTTCTTTGAACTCCTTTTCAGACATGAACTGTGCAAGTGTAAATCCATCCATCCATTTTCTACTGTATATGCGGTCGCTGGTATGCTGGAGCCTATCCCAGCTGCTTTTGGGCGAGAGGTGGGGTACACCCTGGACTTGTCCCCAGCCAATCGCAGGGCACATATAAACAAACTACAATTCAAACTCACATTAATGCATATGAACAATTAGAGTCTGCAATTAACCTAGGATGTATAATTTTGCAAAGTGGGGGGAAGTCGGAGAAGTGCAAACTCCACACAGGGGTATTCCAACGAACTCTCTTATCTCCTGACCGTGCGGCTAAACACATGCTAAACATGCAGCATGTTAATGTAAATATGCGATGTAACTAAATATGTTTTAAATAAAATAAAATAAACATTAAAATTGCTTAAAAATATATTTTTTTATGTTTGTGTACCGTTTTTTTTTTTTCATTTCAAAGGTCCGGGTTTTAATTCTTCCACACCAGCTTCATTCCAACACACTTTCATTGCACTGACTGTAACTGAACTGTTCCCACAAGGTCTGAAGCTAAGTTGTTTTGCTATTCTTTGAATAACACGAAGTGTTTAAAATGAAGCCCAATTGCTGACTGACTAATTAATTTGTAGAGTTGTGTCACATGACCATGTAGTCCAGGTAGTGTAACTTTAAGACCAAATCAGTAACTTTCACTTCCATTTGTCAACACTTTCAATATGAAATCAAGATAATGTGATTAAGTAGAATGATCCATAAACGTGAGAAAAGGAATATTTATATGGCATTTTTGTGTTCCTTATGATTCCTCGAGAATTCCGGCCACTGCCTACAGTGTATTAGTGAGCTACTATAATGAGGCGAGTGCCAGGCAGCGGCGAGAGAGAGGGTCCAGATTTGACTCAGTGGTGTGGAGCTCTACAGTATGTTGGCCAACAGCCTTCACTGAACGCTTTTAACAGCCCTTGTTGGATGGACTAAAAAGTGTCCAGAGACACCAGTTCAAACTCGCCTGGACCGACCAGACATAAAAAAATGATATGTTGATTTCATAATGATGCTGAAGCCTCAAGGGGCTTCCAGGAATAGACATTTCAAGAAGAAGGGAAAGAAAGAGGGAGGATCAGAGCGGAAAGTCACAAATAAGGGTTGTTCGTCACCAGCACATCCAGTACACCATGTCCGTGTGTTCATTGCCTCACGGATTCTGTTTTTCTTCCCCGCCAGAATGTTTCTGCCTGCCTGCCTGCCTGCCTTCATCTCCTCAGGCTGTGTGTTGCTTTTCTAGTCCAAGTCTTATCTAAGCGGGTCTATTGAGGAAAGCCGAGACAGAGAGGGTGAAAACCGCAGAGTGTACGCGAGGGAAGCGTATCAACAGGTCAGCTCTGCCCAGCACACTAATGAGTCATGCATTCTTTGAAAATGCAAGCACTTCAACACTCAGGGTGGCATAAGCGCCTGCAGAAAAGAACGCAAATTCTGCTGTTGCGTTTGAAGAAAATTGCTTTTTCTTTCACCGGCTTTTATGAATAACAATTCAAGCAATACTTTTACTAATTGAAATCGACCAATCACCTCAGGTAACTCTTTGGATGTGTGGAAAGCCAACAGCACAGCAAGTGGCTTATGAGAAGTAAAGCTGCTTATGCATTATGTCACCCGGCGGGGGCCTCATCGCAGGTGAGAAGCACGCCTTGCCGGCTCAGATGCTAACCGCATTTATATTCACGCGCAGGACACTTTATTAGGTACACCTACACAACCTAATACAAGGGCTGCATCAAATAACCTGCATTTACAAAGATTGTTGTTTGGAGCAGACTGACAGCTGTTTCTAATCATTTGCTCCATTCAGGCAGCAAACAATCTAACCAAAATATTAGACGCAGATCTCAATTTAATGGAATTCATTTCTACACCGCTGAAAATGTATTGTTACAAAAAAAATGCATCATTGCAGACACCGACAATGTATTTGGACCTTTCCTATTCATGCATATTAAAATTTGTTTATTTGTTTTATACCGTGATGACAATAGTAAGTAATAGTAAATGTAGCAAATCAAGTGGCAGACTATCTCAACCTAAGAATTATTTTGCTTTTTAAAGACACCATTTTTCATTCACGACGCTCATATTAGAGTTAACCCAATTATCAAAAATGAGTTGAAAAGACATTAATATCATACAAAAAGTGAAAGGTAAAAAAATGATTTTTCCTGTCTAAATTTGGTTGAAAATCTGCCATTTTTAGACTACATCAAATCAGTCGAACTAAACTCAGCCGAATTGAGTTTGTTTATGTAGTTTTTTTTAAACGTCTTTGTCCATGTCTGGACTAAAAAAAGGCAATGACGGATCGACCAGATTTAGCCGAAAAACAACGTCCAAATGACATCTAGTGCGTGGGGTGGGTAATAGTATGGCTTATAAGTCTCTATCTAGCTTCTGTCCATGGCTATGTATCTTGCAATACAACACCATAATCAATGTATTGGAAGAAACCATCGAAGATACAGCGCAACTTTACACCGTTACAGTCTAACAATGTAATGACTTACTTTTGATTGTATGAATTTATAAATTAATTTCAGCAAAGTAGGATTATGTACTTTAGCATCGTTAGAGCTCTCTATAGATAAAATAACAGCCCTATAGTTTAGCATTCTTTAGCATTCATATTACCCAACACAGTACACATAATTGCCCTAAAAGACATATTGTAAATAACACTCATGCTCACTTGTATTGCTGTAAAAGTGTTCCAGTGCTAGGGGAGCTGAGTGGATGGAAGACAGGAAGTGAGGGGGGAGGTTCAGAGTTAGGGACTACTGTGCCTGTTGTGAGATGAATCAAACTTGCAATAAAATCACGTTACTTGTGAGTCTCATTAAACATTACCGTAACATTACTGACCGCTAGTGACCAGTGTAGAATACTACACACTCTATTATCACAGTGTCTTTGAATGCGTCTTCGGAATGCCTTATATTTGGATTTTACTTCATTTAGCCATTTTTATGCTTGAACATGTTTAATTTAGGCCAAAAATTGAGTAAAATTTGCGTATGTGTATATGCATATATTTTGACCAATGTTGAACCGTGAATCAGCATGATTTATTAATGAATATATTTTTGAAAACAACGTGATAAAGTGAAGTCGCAAAATTTGAATTGGAAAGTGGCAAAGGATTACTGTACTATACAAATAATGTAGCAAGCTTTTGAGATTAACGTCCTATTTCTGAGAAAAACTTTAAAATATGTCAGGGGAGCTAAAACTTCAAGTTGCCAAGCGACAGCCTCAAAACATTTAGGATTTGGAGAATATCTGTAAAGAGAAATGGATCAAAATCCCTCCTCCTAGAAATGTCTGCATCTCTGTGCTTGCCAACGAGGGTTACTCCATTACGTTTTGCTTGAGGATCAAACTTATTTCACCTAATCCGTTTTTTCTGGTACTTAAGCGTACTAATGCATGTTTCCATCGGTTGTTCACGCAGAGATGACAGTACGTGGAGGAGAATACACAGATAGCCAGGTGTAATATTGATATTTGATGCTTGTGTAGTGACATTAGACAGTAGGAAAAACAAAATCACATTGTGATACTTTGGCTAGTGCACGTGGTCCCGGAGCAATGAGGGTATAACCTCATCACATACATGTCAACATCTCCCCTCCTCTTGGTGTCGAAATGCACATTTATGTCAGCGACACACAACTGTAGCTTGCTGTTGCCTCAGCATCACATTACTAGGGCGTGATGTTCCCAGCTCTAGGGCCAAACTCTGTGACTCCCACTGTGTGTGTGTGTTTGCAAACTGCTGAGCACAAGCCAGAGACTGGGTTCACACCGGATTAGCTGTGAGTTGGCTAAACACCAGATAGCAGAGATAACAATGTTTGTGCCCGTAGGTGTGTTTGCATGCTGGATGAGAGAGGGCGGGGGTGCAGCTGATATCAGCAGGAATAAGGCAAAACACCGATAAGGCTTTTTTTCGGCATCGGCACTTCTAATGGTCATGACGGTTGGACGTTAACGAACAGGGATGCTGACCTTTGTTGTGAAGTGTTTGCTGAAAGCGAGCGAGGAGGAGGTAAATAAAGAAAGGCGGAAAGAAAGGACGAGATTTCTTTATCTTCCTCCCACGAGCCGCAGTCGACTCCAGCGGGAGGACACCTTCATCTTCACTTTCCCTCCCTCATCCTTCCTCTTGTTCACCTTGCCTCCCCAGAATACAGCTTATAAAGTGGAGGATTCATCCGCCGTGGGAGGCGAAGGTGAAGCTTTTAAAAGGCTCCTCATGTTCCCCAGCCAATCGATTGATGTTGAAGTGTTTAATTCGCAAAGGGGGCTCGCGCCATAAACGCCTCAACCGCCTCGCGTTACGCACAAGCGCGGTGCAAATCTTCCACGGGACCCCCATTGATGCCGCTTGTTTTTACCTGAGAAGAAAAACGACGCTAATCCCCTTGATGCGCCTCTGAGGTGATATATGCAGGGGCGAGAGGGGTGGACTGCCTGTCTGTCACCTCCACATGAAGAAAGCTAAGACAACATGCACTATACTGTATGGATGCCAACGTGGGAATAACAAAGCGACACCTGGAAGAAGGCAACACGTCTACAGAAAGCCATACACTACGCAGGAGCTGTTCAACATCTCACACAAGACACATGAATTGTGAGAATGGAGGTGCCCTGACTTTAAACAAATACTAAGAGGATTGGCAGCCCCCACTGTGCAGGCCTCTGTGCTGCATGCTGCAGTACAAATGTAGCAATTCAACAGGATCTGTAATACCGGGCTCATTTTTTCATAAACCCCGTGGGTTTGATAGAAAATGATCATCCAACACCTATTCTTGTACTCTACAGTACGTCGACAAGGGCTATAATAAAACATCCTACCTATTATGAGCTTTTTACACACGCCTCGAAAAAGGTACAAACCCAAAACTCAAAGACAGATTATCAGCATTAAGTACACCCACAGAGTACCAGATACAGGGGTTGTATCAGATCTTTTGAGGTAATATTGTAAAAATAAGTGTTATTATTTAGAAACAATAATGATATTGGTAAACAGCAAAGTCTAGCTTGGGCCCCCGCAAAAATGACCAACTTTGCTCAAATGTTACAAACATGTACTTTTCAATCCCATAACGGAGTCTACCAAATTTCCTGCTTATTCGGTCCAAACACATTAAAGCGGGTGTTTTGTAGATTGCAATGAGCTGTGAAAGAAATTTCAAGCCAATCCAATTTGGGGTTCAACTACAGTGCCCCCATGTGGTGTGAGGGTGTGACTAACAATAGCACAGACAACGCAGCAGAGGTGCAGGCAGCCTTTTGAAGTAGAAGAGTTATTTTGCACTGAAAAATGCATGCAGCTCGTCTGTTACTAGACTGGGTCTAGTGAGTGTATATTTAGATAAATATAATACAAAATAAGGCACTTTACGGTATGGTTGTGCAAAACACAACGCAGGTACTCAAATTTGTCAGCCGTCTTATTATTCTGTGAGTCTTCATATTTTTTTTAAACGCTAACACGGCTGGTTTCTAAGATTAGCTGCAAGTGATACACAGTCTTTGTCACCTTCACACATACACACACACGCACACGCACACAGGACTCATCTTTATGTGGGGGTGTGAAAAAGAGAAGGCTCCTCTAAATCCCTAAAAGCTGTCATTGACTTCAAACACTCATGCTGAAGTCTTCAGAGAAAAGAGCCTCTGCCAACGTTTGGCTTTTATTTTTCCATAGGATGCTTTAGATATGGCCCCTCCAGCCCCAGACCCGGCTCACTACAAAGCAATGCTCATTTGAAATGAATGTTCTGTATACATAACACCCAATGCCCCAGCAATGACTTCATCACCAAGTTATATGAGAATATATTCTTTCAAGGCAAAACTATGTGCTACTTTCGCTGCTCCACTTCCATTCCCTCCACTTGAGGATGCCCCACAGGTGCTCATTTGGGTTCAGGTCTGGAGGAGACATACTTGGCCACTCATTCACCTTCAACTTCACCTTCAGCTTCCTCATTTGTTGTCTTGGGGATGACTGGGCTTATTATAATGTTGGAAAACTACCATGCAGCCCAGTTTCCCGTGGGGATCTTGCTCTGCTTGACAGTGTCGCAGTACATGTTGGAATTCAATGTTTTTGGGAATAAATTGCAGCTCCCCCGCGCTGGCAGCACTCATGCAGCCCAAGACTATGATGCTACCAGCTCGCTTCTCACTTGTGTTGGTTGTGCGTTGAGGCATTTTCAGTGGATAGTACATCTATGCTGCTATGCAAGCTGTGCATCTACTGTCCACTATTGGCTATTTTGCCAATATCCGAGATGACAATATTGTCCAAGTCTCAATTTCAAATGTTCCAAATTAAAATACAGTATATCTGTTGTGAAGCTAATGGCATCAGCACTAGCTTCTCCCTGTGGCTGTAAATATCGTGTAACTGTGTGTATGTAACACAGTGCATTTTCTGCCGAGGAGTCTGCCTGCCACTATGCTGCGATTCCGGGTTTTTTTTACATTCCTGCTACCCTATAGACATGTAATAAATAAATGAATTGTGCACGGGATATAGTGTTTTTTCCACGTCTGCAAATTATGCTCTCAAAACAGTTATATTGGCCAAATCATGCAGTCTGTGGGTCAAATACTATCAAAGGTAATTGTTAAGTTTTACCTATAAAAGGTTAATAAACGAGTCGTTCACGTCTATATAGCACATGAATAATGCATCTTCTCTGCTCCCACTCTTGCCAAATCCTGTTTTCATTATAGGGAAAAAAAACTATACCGATATGGACCGATATTACATTTAATGTCAACATCGGGCCGATAATATCGTCGATATTCGTAATTGTAAGTGATCTAAGTTTTGGTATAGAGTAATCCCTTGTAATAAGTGCACTTCCATGAAGTACAATTCCTAGTATATTTTGTACATCCTTCAAAATATAGTTTTAAACATTATTAGAGCCCTTATTTTTAAATATTATCCCTTTATCCCAAACTATTAGCGCTAGTATGTCAAAATACTTGAAGGTCATGTTGCCTTAAGCTGAAGAGGACATTCCCTTGAAATGGGTGTTTCAACAAGACTTCTTCTTTTCCTTTCGGCTTATCCCTTCAGGGGTCGCCACAGAGAATCAATTGCCTCCATCTAACTCTGTCTTCTGTATCCTCTTCTTTTGGGCCAACTACCTTCATGTCCTCTTTCACTACATCCATAAACCTCCTCTTTGGTCTTCCTCTAGGCCTCCTGCCTGGCAATTCAAAACTCAGCATCCTTCTACCAACATATTCACTATCTCTCCTCTGGACATGTCCGAACCATCTCAGTCTGGCCTCTCTGACTTTATCTCCAAAACCTCTAACATGTGCTGTCCCTCTGATGTGCTCATTCCTGATCCTGTCCATCCTGGTCACACCCAAAGAGAACCTCAGCATCTTCATCTCTGCTACCTCCAGCTCTGCCTCCTGTCTTTTCCTCAGC
>QODF01000030.1:751262-944175 GCA_024372805.1 Oostethus manadensis
AATTGTGGAATGTTGTTAAAGAATCTTGGAGTGGAATAGCAGCTGAAAGGTGCCACGGGTTGGTTGACTCCATGCCACACAAATGTGAAGCATTAATAAAAAACTGTGCTCATACAACTAAATATTAGTTTAATGATTCACAGCATTGCCAAATCCTAGAAAAAAAAGTTTGTGGAAAACAGTTTTCGGATTGTAAAGTCAACGGCAGACACTGCTATTTTTTTGAACACCCCCCTTTTAATTAATTGCCCAATTGCACAGCCTTAATAGCATGCATATCATGAATGCTGGGTCTCTTGTTTTCTGAGAATCTACTGCACCTACTGGTAACTTGTTTGCCATGTAGCAATACAAATATACTAATAACAGTGATTAATCTGGTTAGTCGCATTGCACTTCTATTATTTTGAACACTACTGTAAAAAAACTGTTCAATTTACTTCTTTTTGGAGCTTTAACTGAAACGTTAGTCTTGATTTCAAAAAAGGCATAACACTATGATGACATTGGCAATTCTGTTTCTTTGGTTCTGTTTCTGGCACTGGAAGTGACTCTAGGTCATGTAGGTCTTCGCCAATGGATTGGGTGATTACAATGCAGGACTTTTTTTGGCAGGTTATGCAGACTTTCTGGCCTGTCTTCACATGTGTCTGTTTGCTATCAAGTCATTGGGCAAGATCAGCACTGCATCGAAGCAGGAAAAATATTAAAAGCCCCACAAACAGGGCATAAAATGAATAGTTCAGTTGATGGTCAAATTGAGAAATCATCCTTATTTCAACAGCATTTCATGAAGTACTCCAGTCTGACTCCAGATTTGAATTCTGCATGATAAATTACCTCATGGAGTTTGGTTAACCTAGCAATAATAGTTTAGGAGAAAACAAGGATTATATTTAAAAATAAATGGGTGTGGCCACACTGTTGCTAATGGTCATGTACAATCACCAATTCTACCATCAATTCTATTACTCCCTTCAGAACTGGAGTTTTGAAAAAAATCTTTTTGATACTTGATCTGCGTTGTACAGTATAAAGACTATTATAACAAAAACTGAGGGGTTGTGGTTGCCAAATGACTCCTTCATTCACTGAAATGACATGGAATGACCCTTCTGCAATAAAAGCCTGGTGTTCCTGTGATCCACTCTGTTGCTTGTGTGTCTCACAAAACATAACAGTAACATTACTGACACATAGTGACCAGGTTAGAATACTACACATCATCACAACTTTGAAGTAGTCTTTTGAATGGCTTGTATGTGTATTTTAGTAAATTTAGCCATATTTATGCTTGAAAATGTTTACTTTGGGCAGAAAATATGTCAAATTTGGTTTAAATTTGCATGTTTTACAAATAGGAGTGCGTATTCAAGCATAAAACAGCATGATTTATTTATGCATTTTTTGAAAAAATGTGTACTATCTGGAGTACCTGCATGTTGTCGCACACTAAATTGCAGTGAAACTTCCAAGGTCGAATGCATTCTATTCCAGGAAGGATGTTGACCTCTGATGTTCCAATGTTATACCCATAGGGAATAATAAAAATAAATAATCTCGTCCAGGGTAATTCTTTGACCATAATAAACTGTAAAGGCAATTGCTCACGCATGAGAACACGCACAGTTCCGATCTGAAGATAAAATCAACGTCCTCTTTCCTCCTGCCTTTTTGAATAACCAAAACAACCAGAATGACCTAAAATGGGCTGTAAAGCCAGGGAGTTTTAAGTAAAGCAGTGTTGCGTTATAAAGTGATGGCATATGTAAACACGCCGCAGCATTTGCAGAACGTACGACATCAAAGATTTACAATTAAGTCACGGCAGCATCAAAGCAGAGATGCCACAAAACAAAAGATCCGGCATTTATTAACAGTAATTATTGCAGCAACGGCGGGTACAGTATGTGCGCTTTCAATGGTGTAACCTGCCATCAGGTAATTAGATGGCACGTGAGGATCTGATGCGATGTAAAAAAATACTTCTCCGGCACACCTGAGATGGTGGAAAATTTCTGCACACAGAACAGTGACACAGAAAAAAAGCACACACACAAAAAAAAAGCGAGTCAATTGAAGTTGACTGAAAGCTAAACAACAAAAGGAAACACTTTTTTTTTAGCTAAATGAGTTCTGTGACGCATGAAAACAAGCTGGAGACATAACGATCAACCACAATACTGATCACTTGCCAATTTTTAAACAGTGTGTTCATTTTCACGTGTGTAATCTTGTGGTGTGGGATTGCTTGTGTCGAAGTGACGCGCGTGTGTGTCGTGGGGGGGTGGTTTAATCTATTCTGTGACCCACATTTTCGTGTTGAAAGGCAACAAAACTACACTGGAGCCCTCCCATCCAATTTCACAGCACATCACTGTCTGTGTCGTGTGTGTGCGTGCGTGTGTGAGTGTGTGTAAGGGCGTATGATAAAAGGACTGTTATCCATCTTATCCAGAGGAGATGTTTTGAAAGAAAGTCTGTTATTAATAAATGTATGAGCGCCAACAGAAAAAAGATCATTCTGCGGCTTTGCAAAAATAACAGCAAGAATGGGAGGGAGGTAAAAAAAAAAAAAAAAACAGCGCTTGTTAGCATTCTTTTAGACACCGCTTGCTAGGAGCTATACGTCCATAATGAAAGACATATTATCTCCGGTCAGCTTTCCTATTTATTATTCACGGCTCGGTGAGAAAGACTGGTGGCGGGATCAACGGCAGTCACTTACAGTATCACCCGCAGCGACGGCACCCTATTCATGTGCAAAAGAAAGATTAATAGGCAGCGCCGCACGTGCTGTGGAAGAGAGTCTGCAAAGTTGGCAAAAGCTCCTGGAAGCTTGGAGCTTCTGATTTCCAAAGCTTGTATTAAAGTAGATTATGTAAAAATAACAGGGGGGTGGGCTATTTGTGATGTATTATTCAATGACACTATCCTAAAAATCCAAAACAAGACCTGCTGCAAAGGTTTTTCCTGCTAATATATTGTTTTCATTGCCATTTTAGTGGTTTGTCAGCAGGATTAAACATAAAATACACAACAGAATTCCAGTGAACTTTGTAGAGGGGTGACACGGAAGCCAAACACCTGGGGGAAAAATTCCTATCATGTTATCTGTCAAAAAGTAGCAAACAAATAGATTTTTAAAAAGCACAAAACGTCACCGCAGTAATTCCTTGGCGCTTTGTGCGTCAAATTCTGCAGCCTCACTCTATTACAGTTTTTCAAAACTCTTTAATAAATCATGCGGTTTGTGGTTGAATACAGTGTATTATTAGTCAAAAACATGCACATATAAGCAAATGTGTACCTATTGCTTGCCTAAATGAATCATTTTCAAGCAAAAAATGGCTAAATTAAATAAATTAAGGTATAAATCCTAAAGACACATTCCAAGATGGGATAATATGTAGTATTATACAGTGGTTACTATGTGCCAGTAATGCTACTGTAAATTTCACTGAGACACACAAGTACCTCACTTGATTGCGTAAAAACTGTTTTTTCTGCAGGTTTGAATTATCTCACAATAATTCCTAACACACTCCTCCGTGAATCACCACTTTATCGTGGTGAAGGGGTTTGAGTGCCCGAGTGATCCTAGGAGCTATGTTGTCCGGGGGTTCATGCCGCTGGTAGGGTCTCCCAAGGCAGGTTCTAGGTGACGGGCCAGACTAAGAGTGATTCAGAAGACCCTAATGAAGAAAATCAAGAGAAGTGACCGCACCTTGCCTGGACATGGGACACCGGGGCCTCACCCTGGAGCCAGGCCTGGGGGAGAGGCTAGCAGGCGAGTGCCTGGTGGGCCCAGCCCGAAAAAGGAACATGGGAACTCCCCCCCGCAGACCCACCATCTGCAGGGGAAAGCATAAGGGTCCGGTGCATTGTGATGTGGGCAGTGGTCGAGGGCTGGTGTCCGGGGCGACCTGGTCTTTGGCGGCCAAATCTGGTTCATGGAAAGAATTTCTAGGCGCAGTCAAGGCGTTGAGGGAGTCCAGCTTAGTGACCTTAGGATCTGGTCTCTGCTATTTGCAGACGATGTGGTCCTTATGGCCTCATCAGGCTGTGACCTTCAGCATTTACTGGAGCTTCTGGGATGAGACTCAGCACCTCCAAATCCGAGGGCATGGTTCTCAGTCGGAAACGGGTGGACTGTACCCTCCGGGTTGGGAGTGAGGTCTTGCCTCAGGTGGAGGAGTTCAAGTATCTTGGAGTCTCGTTCACGAGTGAGGGACGGCTGGAGCGTGAGGCCAACAGACGGATCGGGGCAGCGACTGCAGTAATGCGGTCGCTGTACCGGACCGTTGTGGTAAAGAGAGAGCTGAGTCGGAAGGCAAAGCTCTCTGTTTACCGATCGATCTACGTTCCCACCCTCACCTATGGTCATGAGTTATGGGTCATGACCGAAAGAACAAGATCGCAGATACAAGCGGCGGAAATGAGTTTCCTCCGTAGGGTGGCTGGACTCACCCTAAGAGATAGGGAGAGGAGCTCGGCCATCCGGGAGAAGCTCACAGTAGAACCGCTGCTCCTCTACATCGAGAGGAGCCAGTTGAGGTGGCTCGGGCATCTCGTCCGGATGCCTCCCGGGCACCTCCCTGGTGAGGTGTTTCGGGCATGCCCAGCTGGGAGAAGGCCCCGGGGAAGACCTAGGACACGCTGGAGGGACTATGTCTCACATATGGTCTGGGAACGCTCTGGTGTCCTCCCGGTGGAGCTGGAAGAGGTCGCCGGAGACCGGGAAGTCTGGACTTCCCTACTGAGACTGCTGCCCCCGCGACCCGGACCCAGAAAAGCGTAAGAAAATGGAAGGGAATGGAATAATTCCTAACATTAACCCACTTCAAGCTGTAACTCAATTTATTAATAAAGTATCTACAAGTCTACTATCTACTCTAACTCTCAGCCCCCCCACTGTCTTTAATGTCTACTTTACTGGCTAATATGAGTGTAAAGGTTCATAAGTGTTCATGTCTAGAGGATTCTGCTAATGTTAAAAAAGAGATTTAGAAGGCCGTAAACAGGTTTTCTATGCTCTAGCTACAAAAATATTAGATTTATGAATAAAAAATCTATTTGAGGAGGTTCACTCATCATCAATTAACTACCATACCATAACTACCACTTTATATGGAAATTGTACTTTTTTTTGGAATTTTGCTTATCATCCACAATTCACACATGTTTTTTTAACCTTTTTTCTCTAACACAGAGCTAAGAATGTGCGTAACACATATTCCACCTATAAAGCCTTCTGAGAAAAACTCCAAAAAGCAGCAACAACGCTCCATTTGCATATAATGCGATCTGCATATTAAGCAAGCTACGGCAACATTGTTATATTATTATGGATGTCCGATAATATCGGTGGGGCGACAAAGGCAAAAAAATGTAATCGGTCAATATCAGTATCAGTTTTTTTCTTTATAATAAGCTAAGATAATATAAGATATGCCTTTATTTGTCCTGCAAAGTCCTGCAACTTTTCGTACAATTATAAGATTTAAAGTCGTAGTTTGAAAAGATGTAAAATTGTATTTTTACGAGAAATAACGTCATAATTTTACGAGATTAAAAGTCGTAATTTTACGAGAAATAACGTCATAATATTCCGAGATTTAAAGTCGTAATTTGACTTGTTGTTGTCCCGATATTGTGTGTACTTTTGAAGGGAAACAATAAAATCAATTTGTCCATCGTATTACTGGACTTTATAACTACCAACCTACCCAAACCCAGTGCTTAAGTCCCAACACTGAGTTAATGCTGCTGAAAGAAACCTAAAAGAAATCAGTGAAAAATCAAAATGTATAATTTTTTGGTATCCTATGTTTGTTTTTTGTCTTGTCTAAAAGATTTTCATGAGCCGAATTTTTTCGTAACACAAACAACATTTAGCATAAAAATTGGCTAATCCGTTCCACCGACCCGGAAGACCCCTCCACACAAAGGAAAAAAAACTGTTCTGCACATTTAATACTGTATAAATAACGAGTATTGTAATACAAATGTAATGTAATAATAAAACCTGAAATAGAATGTGTATTGAGGTAAAATTCTAAAACTTTCTTATCTTTGATACGCAACTTAGTGCAGTACAGTATGTACTCTGTCAGCGATAAACCAATCAGAGAACATACGTCATACGTACACTTACCCTTACCTCCGCCATGCCTCCAGTAGGTATCCTACCGGTATGCTGCAAAACAAAATTTTTGCAGAGCACCGGGCGAGTTACGAGTATGTGAATGGATTGTGGATGCCTGAGCTAAGGTATCGGCTTTAACTCTTGTCCGAGCTTTCGCAAAAGCCGGCATCGTTGCCAAACAGCCGACTGACAACGAGACCGATGGCCGACAATGACAGGGATTCCAGCATGTTTGACGGCTATATTGCCCAGCTGTTCAAGTCATATGCAGAAGATGGATTTGTGGGAGAAGGATTAAAAATACAGTGAGTGTATTGTTAAATAGTAGAATAAAGTTCAACTAAACTCACTGCTTTGCTTGTTGGCTGTTTTATAGACCCTATGTTTCAGCATGCGCTTTAAAATACGGTAAATCAGGAAAATTCTGAAAAAAAAACAAGTTTTGGTAAGATCGACAACCTTTCGTAAAGCGATCACATTTTCGTAAACGGAAGCAAAAAAAAATTAATATCCCCGATTTTTCGTATCCCGGGGCATTCGTATCCTGGGGTTCCACTGCACTTTTAATCTCGTAATATTATTACTTTTAATCTCAAAATCTAATGTTTTTGTTGGTATTTTTTAATGTGGCCCTGATACGCCGTTGTACAGGTCTCTGCTCAACTGAGAAGTATTGTAGTTGTTATTAAACTTTTTGTATTGGATCTGATAATAGGTCGTTGAAAAAAACTTTGAATACATCCTCACTCATACATATTTTTGCAACGCTGTATTACATATAGGTAGGTGTGCCTTATGTAGTGACCTGTATGCAAGTCGTACGTTCATTAAAAGGGAATCTCGTTTTGTCCTTTGGGGCCATCTTGCTTGACTTTACAGGCAACCAACAATTGCTTCTGCTTATTGCTTTATTCAAATTTCCCATCCTGCAGGACACACACATACATGCGCACACATGACATGATACGTACTGTATGCATCAGTGAGTGTCCACAAAATGAAAGCCCCTGTCTGAAATGCTAATAAATTCAAAGGGAAATTGCTTTGTGTTTATCTGTGATATGACAAAACGGCTCAACTTTGATCCCCGGCCCATGTAGAAGCTCGCAAAAAACACAACTGGCATTTCAAATGCTAATTCCCCATTGTGAGCTGGCTTATTAGATAGTAAGTGAACGCAATATGCGCCTTTCACGTACACGTGGACAATGAAATATATGACTCGATGTTGACAAGCAGAGGGGAGATGGTGTAAAATGTAATATGGGTGCCCATCTTTGAGGCATCTGTCGATGTAGGCTGTTTTCATGTTTGATATTGAACAGATAAACGTATCAATAAACAACATAGATGAGTTGTTTGTTTAACAAATTTCTGATTCTGTGGTAACGCACTTGGATTTCTGAGTGCTGCTCGGGCAGGCGGGGTAATATTTAAAAAGCCAAATTGCTTTTTTTTTTGCTTTTTAGGTACTCAGCAGTTGCTATGCAACAGCATCCTCCAATGTGTCAGGTTCAGGGCCACACCCCCCCCCTCTCTTTTATTCCACCCTTCCTTCCTTAGAAAATATGTGCACTCAAGCTTCCTCATTTGAATAAATCCCAGTATTTTGTTTCTTCACAATATTAGCAGGCTTGTTGTATCTTTACTGCCTCATCTTTGTTCAGCGCACATTGTGCTCATTCTGTATTCATGCAGTCGCCTCCTTTTTAAGCTCTCCTCGTCTCATCAGAAATCACTTTTCCTCTCACTGTGATCATCTTTGTCTGCTTTGCTAACACACGCACCCACGCACGCACGCACACACACACACTTTCTGTCTGTCTACCTATGTCTGTGAGGCAGACTGTCTCTATAATTGGGTTATCCTTTTCTTCACTAGTCTGATGCATTGAGACACACACACACACTAGTAGTTTGATAAGTGTAGACACTCGCGTACAGATTGTTGCTGAGGTTGCACAAGTGCCCTCATGCATGCTTTCATTGAGAACTGTATAGGTGAAAAAGCCTGTGTTTTCATCGGACATGTTCCCATGTCAATCCAATTAAATCTATTTTTCAAAATAAGTTTCAGTATATCAATATGTGGAGTGTCACGTATCATTGACACTAAGTTTCATTCATTTTTTATTATTATTATTTTGTAAGTTATTTTTTAGCCTTTATCCTATTTAGATTATACGGTTACTGTATCTGACAATATTGTCCCATATTGACTTAAACATTAGATATCTGTTTTTAGAACAAAGAAAACCTGTTTATGACAGTCTGAATACAGTTTTTACCATTGTTAGAGCCCTGTAGACATGAAACAACAACCATATAGTCACTTTTACACTTATATTACCCCACATAGTAGACCTATTAATAGAAAATCGGCTATTTTAGACATAAATATGATAAGATAAACATACAAGTTTCATTAACAGCGTTCTTTCTGGTGGCTGTTGTCTCATCAATGTAAAGGTACAGAGATCAGTGTCGAATACTACTCTACTGTTGCTGTTTAAGGACAGATTCACAAAGCACTTTAGTCGCTGTATTTACAAGCAGAGAACACATTCTGTATTTGTTGACTATTCACACAGGAGCTGCTGTCAGCCACTCTCTAACTGCTAACCTACTGCAGTAAAGGTCAACTCTAGCTAGCTGACATCACCATCACTTCCCTGACGTTAGTTCCAGGGAATGGCTGCTTCTTTTTGCTAACATTTTAACATAGGATGTTGACACACAAATCAGTCATTGCCAAGACTTGTAAAAAGGGGTAAGATTAAATACAGTCTGCTTTTTATGTGTTAAACTCAAGTCCCAGGGGCCAGATTTGACCCGGAACATCTCTTTTTGTGGCACGCAAAATAAAAATAAATAAATCCATGTAAAAAAAAGTTTGTCAATTCTGAGAGAAAATGTATACTGCATGCAATTAGCTTAACGGCTGTTGTTTTGCACCACAAATGAGTGATTTAGGACATGTTGAAACACGTGATGTTCCTCAAAGTAGCTTGTAAAACCATTAGCAGCTCACATTGGATTGGCCTGCATGCTTTGTTCCTTGTAATGCTTTCCAAGCAAATATAAGCAAGTAATTATGTGTTTTCTCAGGAGATGACAAACACAAATACATATGGACAGATGCACACAGGAACACAATGGTGCTGAAAGGGCACATTTTCGCAAGGTTTAGCACAGAGTGCACTCACATGCGAAAAGCCCCCCCCCTTGTGCAGCATCCGCCTCCTTGCTATGTGTCGCATTACCACAAACCTGGACTTCAGTGAGGTGACCCTGTTTTAATGTGTGTTGAAAAGGTCACCCCAGCCCCGACCACTGATTCAGAAAGGCCCTTCTAGGCGTGGTTGGGCTTCAGTGTAATACCTCCAGACACCGGGAGCATTCACATGTTGGACCACTGACACCCCTCTCACGCACACGTTCATTACCAAAGCCAGAGAACGAGAGAGAGAGAGAAAAAGAAATAATATCAAAAGGCAATAGCATGCACGAGTGGATGTCCAACCCAACAGCTCAGGGGTTTTAAACCTGTTTGAAATCCCCCGACACAGTAAACTGTGCTGGACTTTTCAGCTCTGCTTTCACCCTAATGAGGGAAAACAGAAAAGCGCAAGTGAGCCCAATCTCCTCAGGCAGCCAACAAAGTCCACAGGTTCTGTCAGCCATAAAAAAGATGAAGAGGAAGAGAAAGCGCTTGCGAGTTGTTGATGGATGGCAGCATGGTGTGTACAAAAGGTAGCCGAGCAACACAAGGAAGACGTGAAAGGCATTTGATTCAAACTTTTTGTTTCTCATTTATATTTGACACATGCTCAAAATACATGCTGTTATTATAAAGTCTGTTCATAGAACTGAACGTTTGCCCACGAGAAATTGAACGTTTGATGGTTAGTGTAACATCTCTTATGTTAACACATACAGTAGTGAAGGAAGATTTGGCTCTTTAGAGAGCCGGTTCTTTTGGCTCCCTAGATTTTTTTGCTGTCTTAAATGAATTTATTACCAAATTACATGTATTGTGTAATATCAATCACTAAAAAAAAATAACAAATGTTTATTATTCCTCAACGAGCAGCTACAAAATTATATTATAAAATAATGTATACATTGATTGACTGGCGACCAGTTCACGCTGTACCCCACCTCTTGCCCATAGTCATCTGGGATAGGCTCCAGCATACCCCCACAACCCTAGTGAGGATAAGTGGCATAGAAAAGGGTGGATGGATGTATAATGTGTACAGGTCTTTGTATTCTCAGGGCATTCAATCGATCACAGCTGGACTGTTTAGGATGTCTTTTCATCGGTTCATGCAAGACTAGGTGGGACACGCACCGGTCAGACTAGATAGGACAGCTCTAGTCTGAGAGTTTGGTGCAAGATCCAATCTATTTTAAATAGACAGTTTATGCCAAATTGTACTTTTGGAAAAACCACGGCCAACAACTGCCCTGGAATGCACACTACAACCTTGTCAGGTCCATGTGAACGGGTCTCTTAAAAGTACCCTTCGTTTGTCCTTGTCTGCTAGTTTTGATAGAGGTTGTGCAGCACTGAGAAAGCATTAGTATGTATTAGCTCGCAGATGGACTGCAGTGCTCCCCCAGAGGCTCCCTATGATGATGAACCATGTTCCTGTTTATCAGACAGGACACGCTCAACACTCTTTCTCATCTGTGTTGGTCACAATCACGCATTCTTCTGCTCTCCGCCCCTCCTCCACACACATAAGCCGAGCGCCTCGCGTGCCAAACACGCGGTCTCCTCTTTCAAACGGTCTCCGCGGTGAGACAAAGCCGCCAGGAATGCATCGTGCTATGACTTCGAACATGCTCATCAAGCATACGTGTGCATATGGAATATAACGGCCTGAATAATGGCAGCTCGAAGAGCTCCTGGGGAGTCGCTTAGCTGCGCTAACAACATGATGGCCTGCGTTAATTACCTTTCGCTCTTGTTGCGTCGCGCCGATACCTGTCCCTAAAGGAACTTGTCATGCATCCCTACACAGATGGTTGGATTGCAGAAAGTATTGTAGATTGCTGTGATAGCATAGCGGGCGTGACTCTACTTTTTGTCTTACCCTGCAAGACATTGCCGGAACGCAAAATGATGGCACATTCCTGACGATAAACTCCGTTACATTTAATGAATGTACATTAACGTGTCATTAAGACCTTCTGTGGAGATTTGTCAGGCTTCTACGTCACCCTTGTAGACGTTTTGGTGCAATGTATTTTGGGGGGTTATGTAATTTATTTTAAGGAGTTAAATACTGTACTGTTGAATATGATTAAGAATACGGACATGCACTGCTCATTAATAAAAGAGCTCAGGCATGAGAAGACGCACAATTTGGATCTCTTTCTATTGTCGACAGTAATTTTCTTGGCTACACAGTGCTCTATAGCCTGCGTAACCTTTGCTGCTGGTCCAGATTCCCCTAGATCTGGTTCCGGTAACATTACCACAACAACATAAACGATCCAAATGCACAAATAACTGCTTATGTGCTACAATACATCACAAAAATACATTATGGGCAAGCACTGTGAACAATTTAGAGCACAAAGACCATAAGTATACAGTACACTGGCACTGCAAGCATCCAGGGTTGCCTTACAGTTACATATACACTGTTATGCTTATTACACATTACATCATGTCCAACATTGTTACTTTAATGCAAATGTTGCTATGGCTGTATTCATTCAACCTCCTTGTGCCTGTTTTTTATGTTAAGACAGGCTATATGCAGTACATATAGAATATTTCTTCACTCAGCTAACTACTCCGCAGGTTGACCAGAACTTCCCCCAGTTTCATTGCTCCAAGAAGCGGGTAAATACCCCAGCTTTGTGAGTGATTATCCCCAGAATATCATGACACGCTTACCGTGGCTACGCTTGAGCTGCTGAGGCGGGATAACTTTCCCTGCACACGCCACCCTCAGGCCTCTGGCTTGCAGGACTGGCAAAAAATTGGTTGATTTGAATCAGAGCAAGAAAACCTGGCCTGTAGATGGGGGGGAATGCATGGATCGTCAACTACGGGGATAAAGCGGGCTAAATTAGCATCACACTGGGACAGATGGTGGATGTGGCTGGGGTTGAAACATATGGACATGCAAACGCAGTATGATTGGCTATCAATTCAAACACAACCTGTGCTACATACACAGAGGCCGGTGTGTGTATGCATGAAAACACACATGCATTAGCCGTCTGTTACCGCAGTTAAGCACGCCGCAGGGCTTGAGAAACGTGCGGACAGATGATGCAATAATGTCATATTATGGATCAGAGTACTAAATGCAGGCCGCACAGGACGATGTGGATAAAATACATGTCCGGAGATTATTAGCACTAACATTATAGGATCATACATGAACTAGACTTAAATGTTTGCCGTGGAAATTGGAGGCCTTCCCATTCGATTTTGTCATTGTTGTCCCTCAATTTCCAACATCTCCTTTTTTGAAGCCTAATTGAGGGGAAGTGATCATAATCTACACGTGTCCCCATGATTGACACAAATGCACCCCAACCAAATACCATGTCTTACTCACACACACACACACACACGCCATTCAAATACGGGACCTATACTGTATGTGTCGCAACAATTGAGCAATCACTCCACACCTTCAAAACATACAAAAGGAATCGCGGAAAAAATGAAACGAGGTGAAATCGAAAGCGAGGCAGTCATCACAAGGGCCGTGATGTGTTTGGCATCTATACGTGCGGCGGCGAAATGGCTATAGATTGTTATGTGCATTCATGGAAACTTCCACCAAGATGCCAGCACTTCTTGCAAGCGGGAAGTGGAGATGATGTCTTCGCCTGAGCCACCTCGGGAAGATGGAGCAAGACTAAATGGCGACGTTTCATCTCGCTTCCCACGTGGGTTGGGAGATACTTGACATCTTTTCAGGTATGGGACTGCAGCCATGGCATGCTCGTGACGAGAGGGGGGAGTTGCATGAAAGAATGTGAACATAGAATATAGGTGAACTGAGATAAAAATGGGTTCATATTCTAAAGTTAAGTAGCAAAAGTAAGATTGGCAGTTGGGTTAGCGTTCACACTTAATATTACTCACAGTTAAGCCTATACAAGAACAGGTGATCCTCGCGTTACGCTATTCCGTGCTATGTACATGCTCCCAGTAATTAAGTCAGAACTTGATTTTTGTTTGTAAACGCGTGACCCGCTCCAGAACTAGTAATAGCTGAAGAAGATGCTACAGTATGTATTCCTACGTGCAGCTCTACTCTCAACACTGGACAATCACAACAATAATTAAGGGTAAAGATTGTGTTGGAACGTTTATACCTGGACATTGTAAGGATGACCAGAAGGTGGTTGATCAACAATCTCTTTATTGCAAAAACTTAACAGGCTACTGTTGTTCGCAATCACACCAAAACAACATCAGCAAAGTAAACTGTCCTCTCCGCCTGCAGCCATCCTCCCACACTCATGTCACATTCTCAGACAGTCCGAAATCACAATACCACACACAAGGGCTGATCCTGTGAAAGTCACAGTAACCACCAAGCAGTGTAGTGGTCTTATTGTGGCAAGGTTGGCTTTTATTTTTTACTTGTGTTTAACAACTGTCTTTATGCTCCTGGGCTTACATTTAACTCTAGTTTTTTTCACTCAGCTTTTTTTTGAATGTCCGTGCTGTTCATTTGTGCTCGAAACTAGCAATGGGTTGACCCAGTCATCATGGTGGTATCGTTCAGACTTTGACCAAACAAACCGTTTCAGCAGACCAACAAGAAGTGTGAACACAGTGTGTTCCCATCATGTTAGTGGTCAGTAAAAATTACTGTAAATGAACTATTAAAATCTAAACCACACAATTCCCCCCCAAACAGGTGTCCAGTTAGTGTGGAAGGTTTGTTGGCTGTCCTAGAACAAAAAGAGGTAATGGTAATGGCAACAGTACCGTGTTATGCGCAACATCAGAAAATCACCGCCCTGACAAAATGGCATTTCGGTCATTTCAAGATCTTGTCTGCAGCAACCTGGGGTAGGTGTGGAAGGTTTGGCAGCCGTCCTGGATCAAAAAGAAAATGTGCCATCACATACACACAAGAAAACCCCAATATAATACCATTTTTTGATAAAATGTCAGGAAATTGACACTCACAAAAGCCATTCTACACTACTGTTCGGTCTGACTGATATATGCAACTGTTGTTTTATGCTAAAGTAAAAAAACTGCAAAAATGCAATTTTGCTGTCAATAAATACAAATCTGAGTCCAAATCACCACTAAAATAGTTCTGCTGTCTCTGACTTCCATGGGAAATGTGCCTATGAAAGTTTAATCACTGTGCTGTCACAAACATGCACTCACACAATCACTTCAAAGGTACACAAGTGCAAAAAATTGGCAGGCCACCCACCCTGATGAATGCAGGGAAACAAATGAAGAGGTTGAGGAATCAAGGCCTAAATGAGGGTCGACACTCCTTTCTCTCACAATCTATTTCCCTTTACAATGGGAACGCCAGCACCTAATAATCCCCCTCCATCTCTCCACTGGCCCACAATGGAAGAAGACACCAGCAACAATACTCATTTAGCTTCTGTCCATCTCCCACAGTTGGAGATGCGGCCCACCGTTGACATCCTGTGTGGATGCCAAAATCATCCACCTTGTGCTGGAGAAACAAAGCTAACTCTCTTGAACCCTGTGGACAGTTTCAGATGTGGTATCATTAACACAGCCAGGCTGGTTATGAAGAGCACATCTCCGGATGCGGTAAATGAAGAACAGGAAACTGTAGAGGGCCTGGCAGTACTCTCCCCTTTCCAGATTATGGGTTGACATTTGGAGTCAGAGCTTGCAAAATGTCAGACAGGTTATGACAGGAATGGTGATCGGCAGATTATATCTGACCTGTGACCTGCGATGTCTGAAAGGTCACATCTCACTCAACTGTCTGCTGGCTCAAGTGCTTGCAGATCACGGAATGACAGGACCCAGAAGAATTCAAAAAGAAATTTTCCAATACGATACGATCCCATTGTGATTTTGTCAAAAACATTGTTGTTGTTATTTTGAAGGATTGACAACCATTGACTTACCATGGACTGCTCAGTAAAGCCCTCTCTTACATACTGTACATTTACTGACAGATTTTACGCTTAGAAAAATGAGTACTTTGTGAAGAACAATTAACTCATTTCATGTCTTTATAGGATTGTACTGAAGTTTCTGAGCTCCTGTTTCAACACCAGTCTGAGTGGATGTAGCCCAACAACTGATGCCGCGTTCTTCTTCACTAAGACAACTGCTGGTTGCAGAGAAGTAATGCACTCCATTCTGCCTCATTGTCTTCGAGATACCAACAATCAATTCCGCACAATCCAAATTAGTACTAGCTGTAAATCATTTGCACTAATTTATAAAGACACAGGTTGATGGTCGACCACTGGTGTCTTTGTGAAAATGTGTTCCTCTGAACACCACTGCTGGCATTTTTGGTTCATCAGCTGGGGACAGTCATGGATGCTTTGCTCCTCTAAAAAGTTCACAAAAGGCATAGTTCACAAAAGGTCAGCCTTTTACTGAATCATCCCCTTTTCAAACTGCTCACTTCTTTAGTCCCCATGTGGCGCCGAACCATTCCTACCATGTGTCGTGCTAAACACAACAACAAATAAAGAGGGTTATACAAAAAATATGTTGAAAGCCAAAGGGTAATGTCTGCAAATCAAGACTTTGGATTCAGTACAACTGGATGTGTGTTTATCCTGTAATAGCATACAAACTACCCCAGAATGATTGCTTTCCGTAGACAACAAAAGCATCATTAAATAAGAGAAGATTAATACTGTTTATCTTTGTCTATTTGGCTGCTTGGCTTAGGGCTCCGGCATGCAGCAAACAGCTAATTGATTATGATTTAGTATCAGCAAAGCATGAAGGAGCATCGAAAGAAAGCAGGCATTTTAGGTTCAGCAGAGTTCAATCTCTCCTTGGGCGCTGTGATACTAACCTGATTACTTTCTGCCATTGCGTCAGCCTCCAGCAGTCAATATGTACCATTAGTGCTAAACACTCTTTAATTAGTGATGTATGCAAGGGCTTGCTTGCATCATATGCTGTGAGCTGCTTTACCTGCCGCCCTCATCTATTAATCAGATTTGCAAAACATTCTATTATCAAGTCAGGACATTGTCTGTCTTAGGCTACAACATTTCTCTTACATACAACAATGATTGGCTGGCAGAGGGCCTCATACAGAAAGGCATTAGCAATGCCTTTCATACACTATGAATGATGTTCAGCTCACACCGAGAAGGGAGACACAGTTTGCCTTAGGGCATAAAGACGGCAAGCTTTGATTATTGATTCAATGCCTCTCTTCTTTACACGTAAGGTACAATTTTGACCTGAAAGAACTCTCGCAAAAAAAGACAGAATGTGCGAAACCTTGCGCTGAGGGCGTTAAACCCCGTGTAAATTCCACAGCATGTCTTTTTGTGTAAGAATTTAAAAAACAACAAAAAAAAACAAGCAGGGAAATGAAATTCAGCTGCTCATTGAAATTTGCCATCCATTCAATGGAGTGTTGCATGGTGCATTTCAATGAGAAAACAGAGCTCATCTCCCTGAAGAGGCGGTAATGATCTCTGGCTGTCTGATTTTAGGTTTGCGCATTTACATAAAAATGTTATGCCAGGAGATGAGCAAAATTAGCCACCCTTTTATTTTTTTTCTGTATAAAAGACCATTGCTAAAAATACTAGGGATGTTGCAACACAACAGCAACATGGTGTTGTTGAGAGCTGATTTAAAATGCCCTCCAGCAAATACAGTGCTTGGGATTACTTTTCTTCTTTAAAAAAACAAACACTACAGACCACAAAAGAAGTACCACTATAAAAACTGACCACATAGCAGTGTTGCATTGTTTATCTAGTTCAGCGGCTTGTTTTGAACGTAGTCTAAGGAGATTAAAGTGCTAGAAAATGAAGGGAGAAACGAGGGTGGATCCTGACAGGCACAGAATCAGCCATCAGTGTGTTCGTTTACATGTAATAAAGACTTACCAAGCAATTTTAGATTGACTGTCTAGATTAGACTAGATTTTTTTCACAGCGTGTGATTGAAGCAAAAATATACAGCAAGCGGCCTCTTTGAGAACAGACGACCTCTTGGCGCAGCGTGGCTCTCCTCAAGCAGGTATGCCCTGCTGTTGCGTCCATCAGATCAAGAAAGGGAAAGTCCCCTTTGAACTTCCACTTCAGCTTGGGTTCTCTTGGCAACGTATCCTGACCTAGTCATAGACCTCTGGTGTTTCCTGTTAGTACTTTATCTTTGAATAGACATCCACGTTATATGGTTGACTGCATTTCAGCCTGACCGTTTCCAATTCTCTCCTTTAATACAATATATCAGTTAGCATGCAAGGATACGATGGGGAAAAAAATCAATATATTCATTTTATCAGGCGTATTTTGTGGTACAAGGGAAATATTTTACTACTATATTCCTTCAAAAAAAAAAGGTGAAAGCAAGGAATTTTATCCCTAATGTTGAAATGAAAAGGCATTTTGGTGTGGTGTCTGTTTTGACTACCCTGCAATAAAGTGGACCTGAATTGATGCCTTGAGGAACACCACATGCCATTTTTTGGCCCACATTTGCGAAAACTTTAAATAACTCCAACGGAATTATGTTACCGATGATCATATCCAATCCAACCCTGCTTTATTTCTATTGCACTTTAAAAACAAAAAAGTTGACCAAGGTGCAGTACACAGTCCTTCCCGAAGTCAGCTGGGATAGGCTCCAGCATACCCGTGGCCCTAATGAGGATAAGCGGCATCGAAAAAGGATGGATGGAATGTCCAGTGCACAGCAATAATAAGACACAGTGATAACATAGGAGAATACAATCAAACTAAACATAATGTACACTATAAGAGTCAACAATTCAATAAAAGTAAAAGAAAACATACGTTTTAAGAGATGACTTATAGACAGAGAGTGATTATGCCCGTCTTTAACTGCGCTAATCTGATCATTAAATTTCTAGATTGGTCACGACAGGTTTCACGTAATGTGGCAAAGCACCAAGATCAGAGAAGTCGGTATTCACCCCAAATTTATTATTTAAAAATAGAAGATTCAAGGACATCCAATTTTTTGTTTTCCCAACACAGTCTCGGAGTTGTTTTCAACTGTAAGCATTTTCCTTTCTGAGTGGCATATACATTTGATTAGCGTCAGCATAAAAATGGCGTAATTCTGAAATATACCAACACATTTGTGAGAAAAAATGATCTTACCTCTAAAGTTCTTACTCAATTTTTCAAAATAATTCCAGCATCAAACTGCTTGAAGACACAAGCAATTCATTCACTAAGTTTAATATGAAAATACATTTGTGTATAAGATTTTAGTCCAAGCAGTGAAAAATAACCATAGCCACACATTGTTGCACAGACAATAATAAGCCCACATTGCTTCCCAGCAAACAAAGGAGTCCTGACTGGTCCAACTAGAAGACATCTAAATTAAATTTGCTTGAGCAGAGATATTGTTGTGTGTTGTAATGTTTGGTGTTGCTTGTGTTTATTTCCTCAATTTACTGCTGCTCAAGGTCGCTGTCTTTGCAGGTTGGTCACTTGCTTTTTTTGTGTGAGTGGCAACCAATGTAGCTGCACAGACTGTGTGTGTGCGTGTGTGCGTGTGTGTGAGTTGGCGGTGGACGTCAGTGCAAAAGCTATTAATATGTCTGAGCCTGCATCTCGAAATCTCGTTACTCTGAACTGATGCAACAGGAATGCAATAGGACCTCATCCTCCCCTTCATCTCTCTCTCTCTCTCTCTTTCTCCTCCAATCCTATCTCTGCCTCGTTTGCCCACTTACTTGCCACCTGCCCTACTGCACCGTTTCTTTCCTTGCCTCTGGACACACTCTATCTCTCTGTACTGTTCCAATTCCCTGCTGAAAATCTCCTCCTTCTCTCAATCCAATCCATGGTGCTGGGTGCGCTCCAAGCCTTTTGCTGTTTCTGTCGTCCTAAAGTAAAATGTTTTCCCTCTTTTTCCGGTATATTTTGCATCTTGTAGTTAGTTCCAAAACCGCTTATTTTTGGTAGTTTCTGTTCAAATTTAGCTCTTTGGGGTTTATAAAGCTGTATCAGATCAGAGGACTGAAGGCAGCAAAAAACAGGCTACTGCAACAAAATTGAGACTTTAATGTTTAACTTGTTGAAGTATCTGTATAAAAAATACTCACAACGTTCACAAAATTGCCTGATAATAATAGTTGCCATGGCGATACTGGCTAGTTCAACGTTATCTACTGGTAATATTGCTGGACAAGCCAGGACACCTTTTGGATTGACTAGCATTAGGCTAATGCATCTTTTCAGACTTTGTAATCCCTCATTTATCGCGGTTAATTGGCTCCAGACCCGACAAGATTACAGTAGGAAAGTAGGAATCCTTGTTTTTTTTGTAGTTACAGAAAACCGTTTACGACCTTCCCTACTGAAGCTGCTGCCCCCGCGACCCGGACCCGGATAAGCGGAGAAAAATGGATGGATGGATGGATGGTGCACAGTGACAACAGAGTTAAAAACTTGCCTATTTTCGTGAAAAAAAGTGGCAAATAAAACTTTGCACTAACCAAAATATACAATATATCGGCGATAACAGTTGTGATGATTGGACACTACAGGATTCTTAGCTATCAATGCATAATTCATGCATAAGGTTTTATGCAAAGAGAGTAAATTGCGTTCCATAACTTTCAGCTGGTGTGTGCAAAACAGAAGTTGTTCAGGTGCTTCCCATGCTAACTAGCGCGCGTGACTTTTTTTTGATTAGATTCCCAAAGTTCCTGCACTTCATCCATCTTACCTGTGTAGCGGTAATTGTGTGCGTATTTTCCAACCAGCACATCAATATTGTCTTCCACTGCAAATCATTTTAGAGGATGCAATTACAGACAATATCAGAGCCCACTCACTAAAACCATTATATTTTTCCAATATGCAGGAATAAATCATCAATCAAGAAAAAAACAAACATTATCCAAGATTCAATTAATCTTCACAATATAACAATAATCTAACAATTCCAACCATAGAAATTCCATTTCACCCATAACTAACAATTTTGAAATATGCAGTATATAGAATACAAGATTGTTGAAAGACTCAAAGAATGCATTATATAGTCAGACAGAATGATGTCTGGCAACTTTAATCATTTCATTTTGTAATGAATTGATTATTACACATTACAGCTGTGTCGTGACACCACCGTTATGTTTGTTATGGTGATGCTGTGATTCCACCTTTATAACTGCTTGCTTTTTATCTACACATTCCTGGTAATGTGTGATGAGCAGCAGTGATAACACAAAGGTAAGAGCAAGGTAACCCCACAGACATGTTACTAATGTCTGTTGGCTGATACCTCTTAGCCTCTATGTCAAGTCAGAGTGGTGTCAAAGGCGCGCTGGTGACATATCTCTCTTCCCAGTGGGAAAACTGGTCCATGTGATTCCTACTGCACTTACAACAGACTTTGCCTCTTTGCCTGGAGTCTTGCCACTGTGGGGATTTCTCTAATACTCTGTATTCCCAACATGGATTGTCAGGGTTTTCCTTAAGGCACACTAAGCCCCTGTGGTGAGCGAGTATATGTGGAAAACATCCATTGTCACACCCCAGGAATACTGCACTCTCTCAGGGGAGCATGGGGGCTTCCTTTCTTTTCAAGGTTTTATGAACAGTGACATATTTTCTGTAATAATAATGCATGGACATTGGTGATGCCTATATCATATTTTATTGAAATCTAATATCAGTATGCAGTGCAATCCATTGTCCAGGCCAAAGCTGGCATTTCTTTATGATGAACTACTTCATCATGTTCGCAGA
This sequence comes from Oostethus manadensis, assembly GCA_024372805.1. Taxonomy (NCBI): domain Eukaryota; kingdom Metazoa; phylum Chordata; class Actinopteri; order Syngnathiformes; family Syngnathidae; genus Oostethus; species Oostethus manadensis. The sequence continues at coordinate 772,360 of QODF01000030.1, forward strand.
GGCTGTGATTAAATGTGTGTTGTTTTATGACGATGGCGTAATTGAAGGAAGGTGCAATAAAAGTTGCCTGAGGCTTTTTTCAACAGCAGAATGTATAAGGGGCTGAATAAGAAGTGGGCTTCTGGAAATATAAGGCTGTCCTTACAACTCCCTTGGCACTCCCTCAGTGCCTCAGCTCTCAGATTTGGAATGTGAGCAGGTATCACACGCAACAGCTGTAAATTGTGTCCTGTCTGGGAAATCACTGGAACAACGCGACTCCACAAGTCATAAATCTGGCTCAAATTGGTCTTATATGTGGTCAAATAAAGCATTCGAGTGCCAGCGCCCCTGCTCATTAGAATGTCTGCTCACTCACCCGTACACACACACGCACACACACGCAGAGCACAGCAGACAAACATGTAACATAATTTGGGACATGCATTATTCATGCCGTGTGAGCAAAAAATCATGTCACACCGGTGCACAAAGCATTTAGCTGCACATACTTCTAGAAGTCAAACAATAAATCCTAGAACTAACTTTGAATGATGATGGGGTTTTTTTGCTTGTCAAGTTTGCCACCCCTGAGTTCAAGTGTACCTGAAACGGCGCCTTGAGGAACACCACATGTTATCTTTTTGTCCACACTTGAGAAAGCAGTCACTAAAACAAATTATATACTGTTTACATTAAAAATATGGTTTTCAATTGCACTGAGAAAAACGCAGTTTCAGGGTGGCATTTTAGCTCACTTCAACATTGCCAAAGATGACAACAAAGTCCCATTTGTTTCCAACAGTGTGGGGTATCTTTTGGCCAGTTATGTTTGGAGAATTGGCCGCCACTGGCTTGAAGTGTACCCAAAATGGCGCCTCGAACAGGACCACATGTCTTCTTTTGTCCACAATTGAGAAAACAGTCACTTAAACAAACTAAACCTATGTTTCAATGATTAAACACAGATTTACTTGGAATTTGGTCTGAGTTCATCGTGTCTGTTGGGGCTTTAGATCAGTAGTATTTAGGATCTCGTGTCATCAAAACACATGTTAATCATATTTCGGTTGAGGAAAAAAACAGCATGGAACAGCATATTTTCTGTGTTAAATGTATGTTTGAATGTTCACTTTTAACATTTTTTACACTTTTGGTCACAAAAACCAGTCTTCTTTCAGAGACTAGAGAAGAAGGAGGAAGTGACATTACCACTACCCATGGAATACATTGTTTACATATTGTTGCGGTGCATTTTTTGATGGTTCTCTGTTGTTGTTACTTGTTCACATAACCAAAAGACACCAAAATCTTTGGGCTGTTGTTTTGATACTGTGCCTCAGACATGTGAATTACCAGAGGGTGCTGCTACCCTGTCTTTCTTTGACCCAGAACGGGCGAAACACAAGCACTGATGAAGATGGAAATAAACAAAAAGTCAAAAACCCAGAAGAGGTTTGACCATGGAAAAACATGCCAAGGTGTAGTAATCTTAGAGTTTTCATGCCCCTCATCACTCGTCTTCCATCGTGCAGTCAATCTGTCAGTCAATGCCAGTGTTTTGGTGGCATGATTACTTTAATACTGTACAATTACAGTGCCAGGTTAACCAACAGACAGTAGTTTCAAAGATTTGTGAAAGAACATAAATTACAGCTCAGGTTTTATCCCTTTTTAGCATCATTTTGCAAATTACCAAACAAAAAGGTTAGATAATGGCGGCAGGAATCTATAAACTTTCAGCATGAAACAGAGCACCACTCACAGGAAGTAAATGACAGCGGCCCTTCAGCAACGGCAAACAAATGACAATGCTCCAACACAGACAGAAGCCACTGGCTCAACTAAATAATGACATGAAACGACGTGCAGGTGTGCAGGAGCAGAAAGGTAAGGTGAATGACAGAATATAAACAGGAAGTGACTACAAAATAAAGGCATGATACAGGAACAAAGGCCTAATAATGGAAACTAAACAGACCGACACGCAAACTAAAACCCAGAGCGTGACAACTTAGCTGTCACTATCCTGTATATTCCGCCATACATCACAGAAACCAGGACTCACAGCTGCGTTTCTGGGTTAACTCTTCGTTCTGCTGCATTCTGTTCAGATCCTAAAGTCAAAGAGGAGCTGAGGAATAACATATTCATTCCTCATTACGACAGGATTTTCCACTTCAGTCTCACCCAGCCTTGCACACAGACACACACACCACTCGCACACATATCCAACCTCTGCTGCCTTTGACTTTACTGTATGTCTGCGTGTGTGCGTGTGTGTGTGTCGGGAGCAAAGCCTGTCTTCAATTATTCACCCGTGATGGCTTTTCAACTCAAGACGATCCCCTGGCTCCCATGCTGTGCTCTCCTTTCTCCAACTTTCTCCCCTTTCCTCAGTCTTTTCCGCTTCTTTTCACACTGGCTGCCTTTCATGCCTCAAACCTTCCATCCTCCCCCTGCTGACACTCTGCATCCCTATTTACATCACTCGCAATCTTGAGGTATCCCGTCTCAACTCAGACTTGACAAGTGATGGTTATGTGTCTCCTTCTCTCTCTTGCTCTCACCTCTTCCCTCAACCTAGCTGCGCGAACTTTCCACCTTCCACACACAATCTCGTCTCATGTCAGGGGGGAACCTGTAGGCATCGGCGTGCCACTTTTGATCATTGCTTTTGCCGGGAAGCCTCATTGCCTTGCTCTGCCTCGCAGGCAGAATGATAGAGAATGAAGGAAAGGCAGAAGAAAGGAAAGTAATGTCAAGTCTGGGGAGTTCCTGAGTTGGCGCATGCCGCTTTTCGGTAGTAAACAGATTTGCTGTGCAACACAACACTTGATGACATGCGTGCACCATGTGCGTTTGAGGTATTTTTAGTAGTGGTAGAAAATGCTAAATACTGGCGCAGGCAGGATTCATTTCTGAATATTAATACGTATTCAATTATGCCTCTCCATTAAAATAAGCACTAATCAATAAAACAATTATTTTAATTTGATGTTTGCCCTTAAAAACAGTAAAAAACTTTCAAAACCTTTTCTACCAAAGGCCACATTCTGAAAAATGAAAGAATGAATGACTTTTTTTTTTAAATATTTTGTTATTTTATTAATAACAGCTGGGTTTTTTTCCATTCCTGCGGGTAAGTTTGTTTTTAGTTAAACATTCTCAAATACAAAAAAATATACATTTCAACTTTATGCTACTAAAATGATGGTAAAAATAGTATTTTTACTTTAATAATATTACAACATTATTCTCATAAAATTACAACTTTTTCTTGGTCATTTAAAACTTTTTTCCCCAGTTATTTCACTTTTGACTGGATTAACAAGTACATTACAACCAATCAGTGGTGTTTCTACAATGACTGACATGGAAGACAGTCTAATCAGTCAATCAATCAATCAATCAGTCAATCAAGACTGACTGACTGACAGACAGTACAGACATACAAACAGAAGACGTTCATGGGAAGCGCCATGAACGTCTTCTGTTTTGCTTCTAACACACACCAGCTGCAAAGCTAGGCTATTGTTAGACAGACAGACAGTAAGTACTAATATAAACTAAAGTTAAAGCCACCATAATTAGAAAACATAATAGTCAATGAAGACTTTCATTTCATGAACAAAAAATGAGTCACATACGTAACTAGGAACTTTTGGTCCTGCCCAAGTCCAACATGAGCAACTGATCTTGGATGTGGGGCGTGTATTATTATGAGATTATGCTGTTCAAACACACTTAGCCACTAGAAAAATGTAGCTGAACTCAAGTGTACTCAGAATGGTGCCTTGAGGAACACCACAGGCTATGTCTATGAGAATATTACCTAAATTAAACCAACCAATCCTGAGTGATATTGAATTATGCTGTGGTTGAACACAAAACAACCACAATTATAAGACAAATTTTGCTTATGCGCTTGTGTGTAGGTACCTTGTGGAGCACTTTGTGCATGGAGGAAATCTTGCAAGGCCAAGACATCAAATAGTTTTAAAATGTCTTTTGACAAATTAAACATTTACTTAGTTTGACAACAGTTTGACAACATCATGCATCAATACATTAATGTACACAGCCTTCATATGCTGCTAATATTCTTCCTTGACCACCTGTTATGTATTGCATAAGATATTTATTAGTTGGACTCACTGAACTGACACATTTTCTGCCTGTTCTCATTTTTTCTGCATTTAATATACCTTCTTCATCTTCCAGAAACTGACTTTCACAACAGATCCAACCTGTTGTTTTTGTCCAACAAACTGTCACGCAGCTTTTTAGTGGATGTGTAAAGATGCAGAGACCTGTTCCCAAGAATACATTGGCACATGTGCACACAATCGGGGCCCAAAGATTTCTGGGTGAATGCTTGTACATGTTGAAATGCTTCTTGGGAGTAGGGTTTCTGTCCATTCGGAGCAAAGCTTCATCAGTCACTCTGTCATTACAGCTTACACACACTGCATTGTGTGCTTTGGCGTGTCACACACAGCCACACAGTCCAACCATATTGGCTTCGCAAGGGTTGCAAAGCCTCACACAGAGCAGACTATGGTAATTTAAACACACCCATACACATCCAAGTGGGGTGCATAATCAGCCAAAAGCTAAGCCACTGTGCAGCCTGTACAGCATTTTTCATACCAGTGAGTCACAATAAATTTATATGCTTTTGTAACCACATACATACACCCCTAGGTACATTAGGTACAACTACACAATCCAAAACTGTAGCTAAATAAAGTAGACCTTGCTTATGACACATTTATTATATAGTTAATTACAGTCAGGGCCAAGGTCACACGTGTGATCTGAAGGGCCCCATCTTACATGAGGGGCCTAATTTTGAATAAGGGGGCGTACTCTCGGCAAATGTGCAAAGGAGTGCCACAATGAGTAGAATAAGAGAATGAAATGGCACAATTCACTCACTCACCTATCAGTACTTTGTGTAATGGTACAGCTAAAACATGCATCTAACTATGAGGTTCAAGTTAAACAGTATAAAAATATGCCATGTGGGGTGCTTTTTTCCCCAAGGGGCACAAAACTCCTGGCGGCACCCTTTTTTGTGATACAGTCGCTGTGTAATGGGGGTGAGGCTCCAATAAAATTTTGCTTAGGGTCCCAATTTGTGTTAAAGACACTATAATGGACTATTTTGGCAGTAAATAAGAAAGTTTAGTTCGCCTCAATTTTGTGCAGCCAAGTGGATGTAATCAAGCAAGCTGCTTGAGGGGAGGAGGGGATGCAGACAGCACAGATTGTCTGATTTTTTGGACAGTGATTCCATCTTTTCTGCTAAACAAGGACTCTGTGCCTCCCTCTCGCCTTCTCTGTTGGTGTGCCAGCAGCTTCAATGTGACAGACAGATGAGTCATGAAAGTGTCCCAGAGCTGCACGACAGGCTGTGCAGACGTCGAGCCAGGAGATGCGCAACAAGAGGTTGGACAAAAGGGGAGGACACGATCGACAAGCCGGGGGGAAGAACACCTGTCTCCTTCTTGTGAAGAAAATGAAGCCAAAATGTGCCAATTTTTTAACAGGCTCTTTATTATGTAAAATTTACTTTTTAATATTATACCAGTAATATGACACATTCCCTGAACTTGCAGAGGTCTTTACTAGGATAGTCTGTTTCATGTATATTTAAACTTGATGTGGTAGGTGAAATGGATGGTTTTAATTGTTACATTATTGAGGTACAGTCATCACTTGTTTGTTGCAGTTAATTGGTGTAAGTTCTGGGCATGATAAGTGAATCTCCGCAACGTAGGATTCATTTTTAATCAATCAAATATTTTCATAGTTAAGGGTGAAGAAAACCTGTTTATGACCTTCTGAATACTGTTTGTAACACGATTAAAGCCCCCTACACATGAACTAACACCCCTAAAGTCACCTTTACACTCAGATTACCCAATATAGTAGACATAATCAGAGGAAATAAGTCAATAAATAAATAAGACTCATGCTCGTGTGTGTTGAAATAAATGTTTTTCAGACATGTGGAGGACAGGAAGTGGCATCATGGGTTCAGAGCTGAGTTTTAGCATGGTGTGGGTTACGGCCGCAACTGTAGCGTGTTTGGAATTATTGTGCCTGTTGAGATCATTGAAAACCTGCAAGGAAAGCCTTTTCTTTTTTTGTCTGATGCTTGCAAGCATGAGTAGCAAACATGAGTGGCGTCACATCTTTGAATGCCTCTTCTGAATGCCTTATATTTTGCATTTTTATGCTTGAAAATGCCTAATTTAGGCCAACTATTATTTGATCTATGCCATGTAAATACACCATCATTATGTTAACTGTGTACTGATGTCCTAAGATCATGTGGTGTCCAAATCTCAATTGTTGTCACTGATACACACATATATATATCTATGTGTATATGTGTGCGTGTCAGTATGTGTGTGTGTGTGTGTATATATATATATATATATTTAAATCAGAGCAAGGATTTTTGCCACTATTTTTCATAAACATAATTACCTTTGTACAGTTCTTTTTACACATTTTCTGATGTGCTGGTAATAGAGATTTTGAATGCCTCTCAACTTTCAATTTTGACTCCCTTGTCAGTTTTTTCAGTCAGCAGGTTCAGTGAACGTGTCATGTGCCGCTAGAGCCTGATCACCAAGGGTGAGAAAAAGCTTTTTCTCTACAATTGAAAAAAGAGGCTCTCAAGCAATCGCTTTTGAATACCCTGATTTTCATGACGTCATGAAGGAAAAACATCCTTCCTCAGGCTTCACTACACAATTAAAAATAAAGCTCAGCTCTGCCAAATATCCGTCATTCAGCTACAGCGGGTTCGATTATTTTGTTTTTCTTTATGGAATAGGCTAACCTGGCATTAAAATGTGCTATGCTGACATTTGTGCCGTGCTGTCCCACTCCTTAATGTTACGTTGTTGTATGTGAGATATGGCTTCTGCTATGTTGGACTAGTGCAGAGCTACTGTAGTGTCTAAAGTGGGTAAAGTGCACAGTAGTGCTGGGTGTGGACAATCAAAGCTCATTAGCTTTAAAGCCGCAGAAACACAAAATGGCAGGCCTTATTAAATAAAAGCACTTTTAAACTGTCTTCCAGAAATTCCAGCATCAAGGCTAGATATTAGCCAGCCTATTTCCAATACACTTTTGCGAGTCCTGTCTAAAATGGTTGAAAAACAGTATAGTATTTGCTGAAAAACTTGTACTAATTTACTTGCACTAATTTGTTCAATAAACAGTTACAACCATTCCATAAGTACCTTGTTATTATCAAAGGTGCTCTGCACTGTCACAGTATATGTTTTTTTTTAATATTGTTTTTTATATTGATGTCTGGTTTTCCCAAATTGGAGTCAGTTGGGTGTTTAAATTGTTAGTTTTTCCCACACAAGTAGTCCAATTTGCGCACAACTGCCGTGAGTGTGTCACTCGTGAAGCTTTGTTTTAGCCTCATTGGATTTCGTAACTGTTGTTCAGGACTTTTACCTCATTATGTCTGCGTCGAGCATGGGTCGACTTTTCTGCATGAGCGTGCATATGCGAGAATGTGATTGTGTGCGCTTGTGCGTGTGTGTGTCTGCTCTTTCTAATCTTAGGGGAAATGTGTATGCGTGCGTGTGTTTCTCGTCAGCCTCTGGGCCAACCCTACCAAGGGTTCCCCCCTGGGAGTAACACACCCCAAGCACCCCTCCTTAACATTTCCCCTGTCTAGCTACCTCTCTCTCTGCACACACACACACACGCACAGACACACACACACACACCACCTTCCCCCTTGTGCCCCTCCTTTTGCCCTCTTTAACCATGACACTTTGAATCAAGCAGAAATTAATGCAGATGATGCATTCACTGTCTCATTGTAGATGGATATCAAGATGACAGCAACATTGAGGAAGAAAAAAAACTGATGTCAAAGCTTTTAAATCAGAGCCGCCAGGCGTTTGTATAGTTCCTGTTTGTGTAAAAGATATGTGAGCTTCTTGAATATGGCTCTGTGTGTTTGCGTGTTGCTTTTTTTGTGCGCCTGTGCGCACATGTCGCACAGTAATCCGCCACCTGGAGAGAGCAGAAAGGGGTTGTGGGTAATATGTGAGCTGCTGTTTGATTGATGAGCCAATCAGAGCAGCACAAAGGATTTCATTAACAACAGACACAACGCTCCAAATCAGCAATCATGCACGCGCACGCACTTATCAACACTTAACAGTGGATACACAAAGTGACCCACAGTCACTTCTGCGAGTGTATCAGCCCCGTCCATCCCTCCACAACGTAAGAGTGTGACATTAGTAGCACGGTGTTATCACAAAGTCAGCAGTAATATTGTTTTCATTCCATCAAGAGAGACGGCAATGCTTTTGGGTCACCCGCTTTGCCTTTCAGAGCCCCTAAATCCAAACAACAAGCAGGCGTTAATTCTTCTTGTTGTGTTTTGCAATCACATGGCAAAGACGACTTGACAGCAAGGGAGAAAAAGTCAGACAGCGGAATTACTTATCCCTTTTTTTTTTTTTAAAGTAAATTAGTTTTCAGCCCTTTGCTCCATTTAAAGAATGGTTCAGAAGCACACAAGCGCCACAATACACGGCGCACAGTGATAGGCTATACTTTCTCATTAGGACGACAGGAGCGTTATTTTAGTGTGTGTGTGTACTTTCTTATTATTGATTGCAATAATAAGACATGTGGACGTACAGATTATTTGCATCCCTGAGCAGAGTTATTGTTATTGGAGGGAGATGATGTGATTATGACCGTCATAGCTACTCGGCCCGAGGTGGTGTCTGCACGTGTGTCAGTGTGAGCATGCAGAGGGGGGTGAGACAGAGCCAAAAAGGTGCATATCTGTGTCTGTCTTGCCATTTTCATAGCATGTCTATGTCTAATTGGCTGGAGCTGATTCCACGCCTGGAATCTATTTTACACAGTTACCAAGGTGACAGCATCCATCGTCAGCCACAGACCAAACACAACCATGTCAGCTCACTCATGTTCTCTTTGTGCGCACACACACGCACACACAGAGATGCAACAAAAACAGTAGGAAGTGTGCAGGCGCTCCAATCCCTCTTAATTAGCTCCATCTATTAGCAGCAAATCCACTAATTAAAGCCGAGCCAAGACACGACCCAAAGAACGCTATCTGCATAAGCCATATGGAGGTCAAAATGAGGAAGGGACCCAGAAATGACAACATGCATGCATGCGTGCGTGCAAAGACATTTCCATTCAAGGACATGACATTCACTTGTATTCCGTTGTAGGACACACAACTCTACGGCAGCGTAAAAAAACGCAAATGTCAACCAAACTACTGTACTGTAATGAGTACACATTAGAAAATGCAAATAAGGATGCAAAGTTGAATGAATCTCAACTCTCAGCGGCAAGACAAGCTATATGGGACTTGTACAGTATAGTAGCTAAAACAGTTGCCATGGTAACACTGGGTCATCCTTCTTGAAGAGAATGCAACTTACTTTTATGAAGCGTATTCCTTTCCAAAAAATAGATTCAACAGAACATGCCCATGTTTTTTTATGCATATGTTTTTTTACCTGTAAATTCGATTTGATTTTTTAAACTGTATCGTTTTTGTGTGTTATTTTATTAATACCTAATTAAAATGTATATTTAAATTATAATAAATTTTAAGTTCAATATTCAAGAATACTGTTATTTCCAGTGTATAAGCCAGTGGAAAAGTCATTCCGTGATGCTGAGAGTGCAGTTTCAGGAAGTAGTAATGTCTACAAATGAAATGGAGGTTACTATCATGTTTTGAAGTCTTATGCAGTGATCTCTGTCACCTCTTATTAAGTTTGATTTGTACAATTACTACAGCTGCTATTTGCACTGCTCGGACCACCAACCGTCCACTATCACCAATGAGTTTCGAAAGGCTGGACTATTGCGCGATGAACAGCATAGTTCAAGATAAATTGCTAATTTGCGTAGAGACTAAAGTGGCATCAAGAGCAATACGGAAAGAGAGAGTGAGACTCACAAAGTGTGTGATGAAGGAATTATGACGTAGATGACTTTAGTCGACTTTAGTGGTTTTAATACCCAGGATAAGGAAGAATGAATGACCTATCTGGGGGACTAGTGTTTAACTAGTCAATTACATACACAGATTGGAAAAAATATAAATTTGTTTGTGTACCAGCAGTTATTTTTTTGTAAATACCATCCATCCATCAATCCATATTGTGTTATCAAATGTTTTTGTTTGTAGTGTTTTCAGTGCCAAAAAAGGTGCAACCACAAAAGTGTGGAAATGTTCTTTCAGGTGAGAAGGAATGACGTACAGTAGTGTTCAAAATAATAGCAGTTTAATATGACTAACCAGATTAAGTATTGTTATTAGTATATTCTTATTGCTACAGTACATGGCAAACAAGTTACCAGTAGATGCAGTAGATTCTCAGAAAACAAACAAGATCCAGTATTCATGATATGCACGCTCTTAAGAGTCTGCATTTGGGGAATTAGTTGAAAGGGGTGTGTTCAAAAAATGACAGTGTGGCATTCAATCAATGATCAGTGATCAATTTTGTGAAAAAACAGGTGTGAATAAGGTGGCCCCTATTTAAAGATGAAACCAGCACGTGTTGAACATGCATTTCTCTTTGAAAGCCTGAGGAAAATGGGTCCTTCAAGACATTGTTCAGAAGAACAGCATACTTTGATTATAAAGTTTATTGGAAAGGGGAAAACATATGAAAAGGTGCAAAAAAAATTGGCTGTTCAGCTAAATGCCTCACAATGGAGAGCGAAACCAGAGACACGTGGCTGAAAACGGAAGACAACTGTTAAAATGGATCGAAGAATAACCAGAATGGCAAAGACTTATCCAATGATCAGCTCCAGGATGATCAAAGACAGTCTGGAGTTTACTATAATTACTGTAACATTTAGAAGATATCTCTGTGAATCTAATCCATTTACAAGAATCCCCCGCAAAGTCCCTCTGTTAAAAAAGGCATGTGCAGAAAATGTTACAGTTTGCCAAAGAACAAATCAACTGGTTTAAAGAGAAATGGTCTAAGGGCCGCAGACAGTTTGTGAGATGACCCCCAAACTCTGAATTCAAGCCACAGTACACAGTGAAGACATAGAAGCATCATGATATGGGCGTGTTTCTCCTACTATGGTGTTGGGCCTATTTATCCCATAGCAGGGATCATGGATCAGTTTGCATATGTCAGAATACTTGAAGAGGTCATGTTGCTTTATGCTGAAGAGGACATGCCCTTGAAATGGCTGTTTCAACAAGACAATGACCCCAAACACACAAAATCTTGGTTCTAAACCAATAAAATGTATGTTATGGAGTGGCCAGCCCTATCTCTGGACCTTAATCCAATCGAGAATTTGTGAGGTGAAAACAAAATGCTGTTTCTGAAGCAAAACCAAGAAATGTTAATGAATTGTGGAATGTTGTTAAAGAATCTTGGATTGTTGGTTGACTCCAAGCCACACAGATGTGAAGCAGTTATAAAAAACTGTGCTCATACAACTAAATATTAGTTTAGTGACTCACAGGATTGCCAAATCGTACAAACAAAAAAGTTTGTACAAAATAGTTTTGAGTTTGTAAAGTCAACAGCAGGCACTGCTATTTTTTGCACAGCCCTTTCAACTAATTGCCCAATTACACAGCCTTAAAAGTGTGCATACCATGAATGCTGGGTGTTGTTTGTTTTCTGAGAATTGACCTCACCTGCTGGTAACTTGTTTGCCATGTAGCAATAAAAGTATACTAATGACAGTGATTCATCTGGTTAGTCTCATAGGACTTATTATTTTGAACACTACTGTATATTGGACATATTTGGTTGTCTGCTGCGTGCACAGTCTGTAACTGGGATGAAATAGATTGACTTATGACGTAGTTATGATGCTTGGCTGCTGTAAAATAGGTTGCCAAGCTGCTGACCGGATGTAGACGGACTTTGCACATGCACAGAACAGATCGTCCAGACCCTTTTTTTTTTTTTATTCGCCATCATGTCTTTTCTGGATACAACTTTCTTCAGGTTTCTGATTGGCTAAAGTGTCTTTACAGATGAGGATACTGTGCCAGCTGTTTTTTGGCATACACATAACAATGTATGTACAATGTGTGTTTTCATGTGGACAGACAGTCAGACAATTTTTTAAGGTGGAGGGAAATATGTTTTTTTTTTTTTTAGAAACACCTCCGAGTGTGACATATCTGTTATGACAGATATACACACACGCACAGAAAAACACACCATATTACTGTTTGCATCAAGGAAGGTCAATGGAAACCTTCAGATTCTTTTGTGTCCGCCACCTATAGAGAGCTGAAGAACATCACACATAAAACTTCGGAATGCCTGAATAGATGTCACACTGATGTGACAATGTGGGGGGATGGGGGATGTGAGTAAGAAATTGAGACACTGTTCCGACATTTTACACGAAGAGTGAAACCTCAAGGCCACTGAAAAACACTGTAAAAGGTTGTCTCATTATTATTCCATTATGGGCCATATTCATATAAAACACTGCAAGTTCTGAGGAAAAGGTACGAAGGGGCAAGTTATATTAAAAGTGAAGGTTTTTGCTTTTAAGTTGAGTTCATTCTCTTTTGTTAGCGGGCGAGCAAAAATATATTGGGTTTTCCTTTTTTTGTTTTTATAAAAGATGTGACGCTGTGATAGAAATCCTGATGTTGATAAATGGAACGGAGGCCTGCTGCGAAGCTTTTCTGTTAGCGGAGCCACTCTCTTTCCCTCTGCCCGCCTGCCTCCCTCCATGCACCCATCTCTGTCCATCTTTTTAAAAGAGACACAAGATGAATGGGGACAAACCAAACTGCGGGAGACCAAAGGAGTCATCAAAAATATTACAGGCGAATATGATGAGCAACAAATACGTTGTGCACGCCACAGTTCAATTGAACACAATTTCTTCCAAGAAGCGGTACTGGAATGATCGGCCATGCCAATACCGATACAATTTGAGAAATGAATAATACCAAATTAATATGAGTTATCAAATCAAACCATGTACACTAAAAATATTATCATTTCTCATTGACAAGATCCCGCCTCTGACGTGCCCCTAGCTAATCTATGTATACGACCGGCACTTGAAAGAGGACAGCAGGCTTCACTACACATCTCAAAACAAATCCTGGAGCTGTGTCAGCTATCTGTGGAAAAGGAGCTGAATCACTTTGTTTTTCTCCAGCAAATAAGACAGCCGAGAATGACGTTGCTGGTAAAATACGACTAATTTGAGCACCGCAACGTTAACGTTTGCGTTTTTTAATGTTGCGTTGTTATATGTGATAAATTGCATCTGTTATGTTGGACAAGTGCAGAGTTACAGTGTACAGCAATCCCGCTTTGCTTTGTATTTTGAGGTTTTCCTTTTTCACGTTTTCTTAAAAATATGTTAGTTAATAAATTAAGCTGTTTTGTAGTTTAATGCGATCTATTATTAGTCCAAAACTATTTGGACTATAACTCTATTGAAGAAAATTTTACATATTTCATCTAAATTAAGCATTTTCAAGCATAAAAATGACTTATTGCAGGTTTGATTTATCTCATACAACACGAGCTACTGGTTGCAAGCAAAAACTCAACTCTGAATCCTCAACCTCGCTTCCTGTTTGACACCCCACTCAGTTCCCCTAGCCCTGGAAGACATTTACACCAAAACACCTAAGCATGAGTCTGATTTATGTCTTAAATGGCTTATTTTCTCTTATTATGTCTACTACATTGGGTAATACAACTGTAAAGGTGACTATAGGGTTGTTATTTGATTGTTTGTTAAAAAAAAACATATTTAGAAGACTGTCAACAGGTTTTCATATTCTCTAGCTGCGAAAATGTTAAATCAAAATCAGGAGTCCTACTGCATGAGAATTCATGTATTGCAGACGACTTTGGAACCAATTAACCACTATAAACGAGGGATTACTGTATGTAAAAAAAAAAACCTATAGCTCATTATCTTTAAAGCGTCAGACACACAAAATGTTGTCCTTCCGGTATGGTCTACAAAAAGCACTATAAAACTGTCTAAAGGCATCAAAACAAGATTTTAGGCAACACACTTTCTGGACTTTGTGCTACCTCAGACGCATTTCAAATTGCTGAAAAACTGGGGGAAACCGTTTCAAATGGTTAGTATCAATATTTTGGTATAAATCTGCAATTCACTAACGATGAGAATGTCTGATAATACAGTACACGTGGCATTTTGAGCATTGCATGTCCTCCTAGCTTCCTCGGTGGCAACGAAGTGACTTTAAAATCTCTGCACCTGCCAACAGCTCCTTAACTACCATCACCGTAGGACATCAGGCCACTTTTCCCGAGCTATTTTCCCTCTTGTCGTATCGCCACTTTAGTTGTCAGCGGCGGAGAAGAAGGGACGTAAGGAATGTTCAGGAAGATTATAGGGAAGGAGAGCAGACACTTTCCTGCCGCTGTTGTCTGCTCTAGTCTGATGAATGTTGAGAAGCTTTCACGTTGTTTATCATGGAGCCCTAGCGCCACTCTGTCTAATGGGCTGTGCATAGGTGGCATTTATATGGCCCGCAACATTCAACACCATTGAACATGACCTGTGGTTCGTAAGAAAGCTGGACGGTCGCCGCCGCTGAAAGAGGGGGTGAGTATAGCAGGGTTACAGGTATGCGCGGTCTCCCTGCTGAGCCTTTTCAATTCTTTCCACTCCATTGCTTCGGTCCTCCCTTCTCTTTTCAGCAGCTGCACTCAGTCGCTCCGCTCAAATCACCGTCTCCATCTATGAAGTGGGTAGGGGGGGTAAAAAAAAAATCGATAGCACACCAAACAATGGCTTATAAGCCTTAGGGTGCAGCGTGCAAAAAGGTCACCGCTATACATTATGTATGGTGGCCAGCTAATGGTCAGTGTGCTTGCAGACAAATGGACTGTAAGCATCTCCCCTGTGTGATGAGCGCACCAGGGAGAGGGCTTGCACACATACACAAAATGATACAGAGCGGTATGGGCGCCTATTGGCAGAAATGCATGTAAACAAGTGCGCCTAATCGCGAGCATATTCACACACACACTCCAAGTGTGTGCTGAGGCGCACACACTCAGTTTAGGTGCTTGATGGGCACATGTGCATGCGCAGGCACGTTCGCACAGGCGCACACACACACGGCTTCCCTGCACATTTCATAATTTATCCATCGGTGCTACACAGAGCCAGGTTCAGAGAGCAGCGCAGCTATTTATATTTTATATTACTTGTGATGATACACAGTTTTCCCCCCTTTTCCACTGTACCTGCTCTTCTTTTCAACTATTTCAAGTGGGCCTTTTTCAAGTTCTGATTCATTTTTTTGTCTGCTGTTCTTTTCTTTTTTTCAAAACGCTTCCTTAGTCCATCTACTTGAAGTCATTTACAGCTACAAAGTCTAAGCTGACAGCATACTGTCAAAACCTAAAGTGTACAATTTAGGGTTTAACCAACATTTGGTGGAAAACCACAAACTATCATCATGAAACATGTTGGCAAATTTTGTCAGGCTTCAGCTCAGCGGACATGTAAACTGGCAGCCCTTGAATGACATCAGACTGGCCCACGAGTTAAGTTCAAAACGTTTTGGCAGAAGGCTCTTAAAAAATAGCAGGGTTCCCGTCACATAAAAGATCTTTGACGAGCATTTTGCAGTAGGTCCTTACACAAACATGTAGAGAATTCATTCTCAAATTGGTGTTGACCCAAAGGTGAGTCGCAGGCTTGTTTTCAGTCTTTGCCTGGACTTTGTCGGGAAGGACATTGTGTGAGGACTTAACATGCCGTCCGTCCGACACACAGCTGCAGATATCCGCGGGAGAAGAGCGTGCCATAAAGAGAGAAACAGCGTCTCACTATGGCAGCTCACATTATGTTGCAAACAGCGCATATCAAATATTTCTGAAGTTCTCGTTGGAAACGTGGACCACGTAGCCAAGCCAGTTGTTTATTTTCATAAAATATGCCATAAATCTCAAGTTGCGTACAGGGTAAATCTGCATTCTTCTCCTCTTGGCCAAAACTCTCGGATTCAGGAGCCTGAATCCAATGACAATCTGGCATCGAACTGTGCTGTGTTCAAAGAATTTCAGTAATACCAGCAAACACCTTCCTGGCCCGTGTCCGTTACAGCAGGTTGAGTAGTCTCAAAGGCAGACCTCATGCTACCACCTCTCGTGGTGAAGAAGGCGTTTCCAGCAATCATCCGTACTGTACAAAAAGAGAACTAGTTTCATGTACGTGGCAAAAAGGGTATACGTAATGCTGTGTCGCTAAGCCGAGGAGGGAAAATGTCACTTTTGTTCTATATCTATTTAACTAACACTTTAAACGCTTAGTGGCAAAAAACAACATCGGCTTCATGCCCGGTCCAGAGGGGATGTCACTCAAACGTTGCAACCATCATCCAGGATAAAAATGGCATTCTTGAAAATGTGGAAAGATTTTTGACTATGAAATGGACAGTAAAACTAAGTACTGTCCCGGTCTCATTGTTGGGACTTCTTCCTCCCGATAACCTGTCTCTCTTTCTTGCTTGCAACGCCCCTTCCAGTGTGCAACACAACCACAGGGATAAACTAACGTGTTTTTCTGTCTTTTAAATACTGCTTTGTTTTTATTAATGTATTTTATACAAACTTCATGTGTTTGGATTAACACTAAAGCTTACCAGACATCACAGTTGTAGAAACGCGTTGGTAGACCGATGATCACCTGTAGTTTATTTGTGATTTATTATGCAATGTTGTTCTTTTTTACACTTGTTTGCCAAGCTTAAATGTCACCTAACCCATTGCTCAAACCCAAAGCTATTCATAATAAAGTTGAGGTTAAACATAATTTCCGATGGGATTTTTTCCCCCAAATTTGAACAACCACAGAGTAGACAGATTGTGTTTGACTTTGGAGGATACACTGCAGGGTATCGGTTATTACAAACAGGCCACAGCTGTGTCGTCAAGCATATTTAACCAAATCAGAACAGAATTTGTAGGGGACTGTTTCCTGTGGTGGGTCGGTTTCTTAAGAAAAAGAAATGAGCAGGTATAGAAATATAGAACACAGAATAATTCCACCAATCAGGGCTGCTATCAGTCATGGCTCCAACCTATGGCAGCACACTTAGTGGTGACCACGGCAACAACAACTGCAAAAAAAAAAAGGTGAAATCCACAATTACTGGCAGGGTAGAGTAGATACATGAGTATGATGTGGTAATTGCCTGGACACACTAAAGGGGGCAGAGAGCACATTCCCTATATAGCAGAGGGAAATAACATGACAGGGAATTATGTGTGTGTGTGTGTGTGTGTTTGAGACAGAGTTTGACCTTCATGTAGTACTGCTGGAGTTGACACAAGCACGTCTGCACTGGGACAAGAGCTCAGGTTTAGCAGGCATATTGAAAAGGTCAGAGCTGTCACTCACACTAACACAAAGACAAAAGATGCACACTCAACTAAAGACTGCTTGTCCACACACACGTCCTAACACAGAGAGGGGGCACACCCAAAAAACTGCACACCATGTCAAATTAAAATAAGCCGTCTGCTCGTTTTGTTAGAAACACACACACAGCTGCCAAAAATCCCTCAAGCTGGTGTTTTGTTTTTTTTTTTTTTTTTGCCTGGTCTTATTTCCCTCCCTCCTTCAACACCCACTCAAAAACAATCCCCAGACAGGGTCATTGGTGAACGTAGTTGTTTTGGTTCGTGTATGGATTTGTGATTGGCTGCTGTGTTGCTAGCCAAAAAACGAATGTTTTCCTCCACCTCTCTGTCCGCCCCACTCAGGCACCCGCCTTTTCCGCTTCCTGATTGGCTGATTAAGATCCCTACTTTCTTCCCTCCAGCTTGCTGCTTCTGCATTGTTGACACATGCTGGTTCCTTCACCATTCACCTTCATAAAAAATACGAAATGAAAACAGCCATGAACAGAGCTTGCAAATCTAACAGTGAGACAGGGAGTGATATGAAAGTGCAAGTGCACACATGTTCACTCTAAACACAGTGCCACTCTCGCAAAAAAAAAACACCTTCTTCGGTAATATTTTGTACAAGGTGATAATTTGGTGCCTTTTTTTTCTCACATTGGTCACAAAATGTTTCCACACAGGCGGAACATCTACAGTTGCAGCGCCACAGATGAAACAAATTGTTCTTTCATGATAAACTCTAAATCATTTTGACTGTGAAGGCTCACCGCCTGCTTTCTTTTCACACTTTTCTGCAGAAGGCATTGCTGTTATCCATTGTGGCCATGTGTACCACCGCTCAGTCTTTAAATGTGGCGGCACAAATATAAGCATTGGGTCTGCTTGCAAGGATAATATTTAATACTTTTTCTAGAAACCTTTCAGAAACCTACGGAATTTTGGTATTACCGTGATTTTCCGGTGTAATTTTTTTTGCCATATCACAAAATTTTGAGATAAAAACAGATTTCTACATATATAAGCTACACAAGACTATAAGCCGCACATGTCCATATCATAAAATAGCATTATATTTGGCAGCAGCCAATCATGAGCTACAACAAACCTCAGTAGAAATTGCAGGAGGTCATTACTCAACATAACAGTGCGACACACAAAAGTTGGTAATAAGTATACAAGACAAGTACTTGTCTTGTATACTCATGTAGCATGCTATCATGCTACATGAGTGAAGAATAAAAAAACTTTTAGTATTAAACTTAACTGCTTCCCGTCATGCATTGTTTCCCAATTTAGCTGCAATGACGTCAGCGCTGTCTGATCATTGAAGCTGATTTGCTATGCTGGGAAGCAATGAATGATGGGAAACAGTTAAGACAATAGTTTTTATTCTACATTTGTATTGGTATATTTCTTATCTACCTTTTGCATATGACATTGCGGTTTTTTTCTTTCTACAATGACACTATGAGTCAGACTCTTAGATAAATGGAGTAATGACCTCCTGCGATTTTTGATGGGTTGACAAGCTTGTCATGAGATCCCTCATGTAGCTTGTGATTGGCACCTGCCAAAGAAAAGAGCTACCGCTTTCTCACTGATTCGCGAGCGGCACAGGATTTAAACGATTAGCGGTAAGGAGATGTAGTATAGGAGATGTCTGTACAAGCCGCCGAGTTCAAAGTTGCAGATAATACACCGGAAATTATATATATATTATATATTTGGACGTGAGGAAATTATATATATAGTTGGGTAAGTTGGACACTTTCCGAGGGAGGTAATTATAATGGGTTAGGACTGGACCTAGTGATCTAAACTTAGACCTAATCCTGGATTCTCGACTACTGTAGATGCAACCTTAAAATGGGATGCAAATATTGTTGTTGTTTATTTCAAGAACTGGGGTTCAGCACCGATTTTCAATGGCTTTGCTGTGGCGTGAGGACGTAAATAATGTCCTTCAATCGCAACTGATCAATTGGAAGTTCATTTGGATTTATTGGTAAATACTTTCTCATTGGGTCTTAGCATTGGTAAAGTGGAGCAACCATTACTCAATTCCCTTAAAGTAAGACGCCTGGGAGTTTTTTGACATTTCCTGTCTCCACGATGTGGCGCTGTGACTAAAACAGCACAACAATACTTTCATTGTGGGACTTTGATCACACAAAGAACATCTGATCAGGAAAAAACTTTTGTGTCAAAGATCACAGTTCGCCCATCTGACAAATAAACCTTGTTCTGTTTTGGTGGCGATCGGGTGAATTCCAAGGGAACTTAGTTTGTAAACAACCCCTGGAAATGTCCTAAAACGGCTGCGTCAAGAAAAAACTTTCTGTTCCTGTGCATTTTCGGGCATTGGTTCCTAAACTTTTTTATAGGTATACTCATGCTCACCAAACATCATGTTTGCAAAGTGAAAATGTTTTTTTTCATATTTTAGTGTTTTGTTTTGTTTATGATATGC
This sequence comes from Oostethus manadensis, assembly GCA_024372805.1. Classification (NCBI taxonomy): domain Eukaryota; kingdom Metazoa; phylum Chordata; class Actinopteri; order Syngnathiformes; family Syngnathidae; genus Oostethus; species Oostethus manadensis. The sequence continues at coordinate 792,292 of QODF01000030.1, forward strand.
GAGCTGTTAACATTGAAGTCAGTCTGTTGTAGTTACATAGGTGGACATTTATCAGTGGTCATAAAAATAAAAATGAAAATCTACAGACAGGCAGGCAGGCAGGCGAGGCAGGCAGAAGGAATGGAAAATGCAATATTCATCACTCCGGTATCAGTCTATTATTTATTAAGTCTGAATCAGCTCTGTCATCATCCACACTCTAACAGGCAGAGCCTCCAGCACCGCCACAAGGAGACTGCTCGCCGTATATGGATAGATTTCCCAAATGAAATAGACGGACACGTTGCAATCTGGTCAAAACAGAGCTAATGAGAAAGCAGGCTTCATATGTAAAATCCGCTGCGAGGGACTTACGCAGATTTGCAAGCAAATATTTCATTTCTACAGCATTTCTTTTGCTTCCAGGTGAACAGCCGTGTTCTGACTACGTAATTTGTTGCTATTTCTGTAAATGGTATTAATCACACCTTATGTAGCTCTAATGTGCTTCCAGTGTGTTCACGCTGGCCATTAACACGTGAAACCTCATGTCCAAATAGTTAATGCACACTGCTTTAAATAGCCATCGGATGGATTCTTGATGGAGGTAATCATTTACAGTATGCTTTATTAAACTGCTCCCCTGTTATTAGGATTGTTATTAAGGCTGCGTGTCGTAATGGCTGGACGGTGGTGTGAGAAATCCAGACAGTGAGGATCTTTACTATTGATCTGATGCAACACATGACCCAGCCGTCCTTTCACTTTCACGTCATTCCCACTAATGATTGTCGACAACTTAGACGATATGGTGACAGGTGCCGCATTGGCTCAGAGAGGAAGAGAAAGAGCTCGAACAAGTCAGCTGTGATTTGCTTTTATTTGGGGAAAGACTTTTGATGTGCGAGCATGAATGCATTTACCAACACATCTTCTTAAACTCTTGCTGCAAACCTGGATAACATCAATCAGGCTTATCTAACCCCTGGTTTTGGGACAGGAATAAAAAATAAAATAAAAATAAAACATCACAGTCTCAGCAACCTTGGTGGTTACCGTAGTGCACTAATGAGTAACGATTTTTGGACGATAAGCCACAACTTTTTTCCTACATTTTGAACCCTGCTGCGTATGACATGATGCGGCTTAAATACTGATTTATTTACGACAGCGTATAAGGGCCACATTTTTAGAAAAACGTCATATTGCGAGATTTAAAATCGTAAATTTACGAGAATAAAAGTCGTACATTCATTCATTCATTTTCTGTACCGCTTATCCTCATTAGGGTCACGGGGATGCTGGAGCCTATCCCAGCTGGCTTTGGGCGAGAGGCGGGGTACACCCTGGACTGGTCGCCAGTCAATCGCAGGGCACATATAGACAAACAAACATTCACACTCACATTCATACCTATGGACAATTTTATAATCGCCAATTAACCTAACATGCATGTTTTTGGAATGTGGGAGGAAACCGGAGTACCCGGAGAAAACCCACAAACGCACGGGGAGAACATGCAAACTCCACACAAAGATGCCCAACGGAGATTTGAACCCAGATCTTCCAGATCTCCTGACTGTGTGGCCAATGTGCTAACCACTCAGCCACCGTGCGGCCCAAGTCGTACATTTACAAGAAAAAAACAAAGACTAGCTATTGTTTACAATGAGACAGCAGAACAGAGCAGTTGGACACAAACAGGTTAGCTTAGGTTAGCATCATAATTAGCCTCATTTCACCGTTACCCTTAGGAAACTTCTCTCTGGCTTCAGACAAGCTTTTATTCATAAGGGTACAGCAAAACCGAGCAGTTCAGTATGAGCTCGCCTCATCTCACCGCTACGCTCTAATAGCTCGCCCCTCCACATACGACTCCCCAGTTCATAGTGGTCTCCGGCAATGCCTATAACATTACAACTTTTATTCCCATAAAGTTAAATTTTTACTCTCGTAAAATGACAATCTTTTCTCGTAAATATACAACATTATTGTCGTCAATTTACGACCTAATTCTCGAAATCTTGATGATTTAAATGCTTCATTTAACAGGCAAGGTCCAAGACAGCTATAAACATAACCTTGTTCCAACGTAATGCTTAAAACACAATCATTTCCCATAATGCACTAGGGTTTGGCTCCAGCGTGTAGAAGAAGACGAAGCTAGTGTTTGACGCGCACGAAGAAAAACGTAACACAAACGCAAAATATTTTTTTAGTTTACACAACCTCATCATGGAGATGATAAGCGACATTGAGAGCAACAGAGAGACTGAAACTGCGTGTGATGGAGATGTTCAGGCTCTTCAAAGACACTGAAAAGGACGACTTCAGTGGTTTCAGTGAACAGGAAGAGGATGAATAAAAACAAAGACTTTTCTGTTCCGTTTTACTGCCGTGTTACAGACACTGTTTGGAAACAAGGTATATAAACAAACATTCACAAAGTCTTATTTTTCTTTCTGCTTATTCCTTTTCTGTAAATATCTTATTTCACAAAGTACCGGTACATATCCGTGACCATCCATTCCATATCCATATCCATTCGATACTGGATAAAATTCAGGCTGGTATCGGCGATACCAATTCGATACTATGTGCAAATTCACCTAATTTGTCTGGTAAATTTTAAAACTTAGTGTACAGTATTTTAAAACATAGCATAAAGTATCAAAAGTATGACTATTTTTGACTGCAGAATCGACTTTAGATGATGTAGAGCTGGTATCAGAGATATCGACATTTCAGTATCAATCCGCACATTACTACTATGCTCTCCTTAACGTGTTTGTGGCAAATTCAAGGATTTTGTGCAATGGGAGTCAGTATTTTCTCAACCAAACGATTCCGTGTAGAAGGCAATAAAGAAAGATGGCAAGAACTTTGGTACGGAAGTTTGTATACAGTGTACCATTGTTTATCGTAGTAGATAAGTTCAAGAACTGGCAAGCGATAGCTGAAAATCCGCGAAGTAGGGACACCATATTTACAGTATTTATTTAACAGGTATTTAGTATTCAGACTTTAAAACCCTCCCTGTACATAGTACTGTTAGAAACCACCCTTTACAGTAATGTACAGATATCTACAATACGGAATCAGTGGATGTCCCTGCTTGAGGTTCATCTACATCTACTTCGTCGTCTTCCTCTTCTTCTTCAGCGTGGTCGCCATCATCTTGAGGTTCTTTTGCTGCGAAATTCTCATACAACCTCAAAGCCTTGGTTCGGATGGTGTTCCTATACAAGGCTATTTTCTTCTTCCGGAAGTCGGCAATCCAAATTGACAAAGCACCTTCCATACCGACGATCGTTTTATTACGAGCCGTAACAACTCGCTTTGCTGACTTGCTAAAGGTGATGGCAGCCGTGTTCCTCATCCTTCTTAAAGTAGCGAGCGGTGGATTCGTTCACTCCAAAATGGCAGGCCACGGCCGCGTAACTTCTCCCTTCCTTCAACGTATCAAGAAGTGTCACCTTCTCAGCAAACGTCATCATTTCCCGTTGGCATTCAGGCTCAGTACCAGCCTTAGCAGAAGCAGAACGCTTGGGAGCCATTGTAGGGGTTAAACAAAGTTTAAAAAAAGTTCAACTTCAAACACACACAGTCACGCACAGCACTGGTAATGTAAACAGCATCTATCTACCGAGAGAGTGGGAAAAAAAGTGGCCGCGAGAAGATGCTGCGGGTCAGAGACAAGGGAAGCTGCTGCGGGTCGGAGAAACGGTCAAAACACCAATCACAGGCGAGATTACAAAACTTGGGAGCTGATTCGTCATCTATCACCAATGGAACCAATCACAGCCCATCTTACATGCTAGTTTCAAATTCTAATATACTTTACTGCATCTGATTAGCGTTTCATATTCAGTTTAATTTTACTAGTACTATAAGGAATTATTGTATGATTACATTCTTTTTTTTGTATTTCATTTTGTACTTAATTATATGTCATAATGCAATGAACCAACAGTACTAGCAGATATTAATAATTGTTAATGGAATTACGAAATATTCGGGGTCTTTATATATTGCATATATTTGAAATTTCCAAAAAATCAGCTATATATTTTCTCTTATAATATACATACGTACTGTAATGGAAAAAATCCGCGAAGTCGTGAATCCGCAATAGTCAAACCGCGAAGTAGCGAGGGTTCACTGTAAACCTTGTTGCCCTGTCTGTTCCAAGGTGTGTGTGTGGAGTGATGAGACATTGCCGAAACACTTTATACAAATGATTTTTGAATGAGAAGAACTTTTGCTTACCTTTATCCAAGTCTTGCACGATAAACTACACCTTTCCATGACTGCCTACCTTTAAAGTGTCAGGTAGCACAGCAATACACGTCTTTCCATGATGTATATGTCGGATATTTGCCACATGAGCGTTTACACTGCAACGCATGAGAGGAAAAAAGTTCACTCTGTGCACTTTCATTGTACTTTTCTTCAAAGTATTGTTAAAATCTTGTCATGTAGACCCAATCTCGTGTATCGTCTTGTGATACCCTTATATGGTACTTATTGGTAAACACAGATCCGCTGAGTCTTTTTACTTATTTCTATTATTAAATGTGGCAGTTATGAGGAGTCATCACATTTAAAGTCATTCTACGTGTTATGCATGCATGTGCTTGGCCAGTCGTACTAATAGATCCGTACTTAAGCACAGTAGGAATGGTTTAGTGTGCATACACCCTCAGACATATACTACACAGAAAACCACCGGTAAAACTAATAAAAAAGGACCAGCACCCCAACTAAAGGTATAGATTTACAGTTAGGAGGAAACAATGCTTAAATGTGATCTAGTGCTTCACTTATTGCACTTGGCAGCGATACCAAGGGATCACAGGAGACATCCCACATATATGGCTATAGATATAGCATTTGTAATTATGCAATTATGGAAAACCAGCAAAGCAACAAAAGTTGCCAAAGTGGTCAAGAAAAGTGCTGATCTCGCCTAGAGATCAAACCGTTTCTGATAATCATTACTTATGGGTAAATATACCCCTCAATTGTTGATAAAATGCTCAAATTACTATGCAGAGTCTATTATGGTCACTTTTCCCGCATGTAAGACAAATAATTGCCTTCCAGAAATAGACTGAGATCTGATCGGGAACCGATGGCAATAAAAACCTCAGGAACAGGATCGCACTCGCAACCAAGGTTTTATTGGTGCCATCTGGTACCTAACTTTTCATTTGCTAGCAGAATACAGAAAAAAGGAACAAGGAGAGTTTTAAAACATGACTGATAGGAAAAACGAGACACTGTTACGTGGTGCACCTGAACGCCCAGCGAGACGAGCTTCCGAGCCGATCAAGTGTGGACGTACGGGGGGCTGCTGTGCTGCGGTTTACTATGCATGCTGTTCGCACACAAAGCTAATGAGGCCTTGGGAGGTCGGACGCATCTGAAAACGTTTCACTGTCTCCTTGGCTTTGTGCATGCTTAACGGCGCAGGAACCTTGCAGGGCGTGTCGTATAGATACTGTACGTGCAGGACATATCACAAGACGACGCCTCGTGTACTCATTCGCCACACTCGTTTACCCTATTCGGCTTTTTCGCTGCATGCTATCTATGCATCTTTCTATCAGCAGAGTCGGTGAAGCATGGGCAGCCGTTAACAGGATTGCAGTCTGAGGAAAACAAGCCTTACCTCAAGCTATATTACATTAAAAGGAAAAAAACTTATGATTGGAAACGGCAAGGTTACTGATGCACATCTAAGTTAACTGTTGAAGAGCCCTTTAAAGTGCAATACATTTATGCGAGTGGAAAGAAAGAAATGGTGAAATGCACCAAATGCAAGCAGGAAAACACAAACAGCACCCGGGTGTCATAAGCATTCCACATCGCGAGCAAGCCCCTGACTCCACTTCAAAGCTCTTTGGCTGACAGTGGCTAATGATGAACACTCACATGGAGAGCAAAGAGACGGGGGATCCAGAAAATAAATAAATAACGAAGAGGGCCTCTTCCCATCTTTCGCGGCGAGATAAAAGACGAGCGCTTGTGCCAGACTGGGGCTAATGTGCATTTAAGCACTCATACATACATACATAAACGAGTACACAGGCAGACACACTTATCATGCAAATGTAGAATAATTACAGCCTTGTCTGCAGGAGGCAACGCCGGGTTGCTTTTGAGTATAAGGTCTCTTCAAACGATGAATAGATGATACGCCGGGCAATGGAGGGAATGCGGGACGAGCGCCACCAAAGCGACTCCATAAAAGACATCTGCCAATGACGTCATGATGTTACCATTGAAAGCAACCATGTAAGTTCATGTCTTCATACTGAAACCCACGACATCTTCAAGCTTGTTAACCGATCACTATGGTGAAGCCCAGCTCAGTTTCCCATGGGAGGGGATCATGCTCTGCTTCAGAACTTGACAGTACAAGTTGGAATTCTCTTCAATGAACTGGAGCTGCCTACTGCTGGCAGCACTCATGCAGCCTCAGATCACGACACGAGCACCACGTGTATGTGTGCTCTAAATAAAGAGAGAGACAAAGAACAGCAATGAGTGGATGTTCTTGCTGAGAGGACCGTTGAGTTGGCTGATGTTGTTTTGGCGTGCTTGGGCCTGACAGTAGCCTGTTTTGTTTTTTCAATAAAGATATTGTTGATAACCACCTCCGCGTCATCCTTATGTTCAGGTAGATGTTAATTTTGTTTGAGAGTAGTGTGGTGCATTCTTCCACTGTAACCAGTTCTCAATCAAGTCTCATGTTTATGAGCCGAAATTTTATTTTTTAATTATGTAATGGGAGAGCTTATGTAACCACAAATGACAAAACTTGGAACAACATAATCCAAGGACCACCTGTATTTGAATTTTAATCTGTAGCATCTTCTGTTGTGATGCTATAGTGTATTAAAAATGGGAGCTAAAATGTGAGGGGTATCCTCACTTTTGAGACTTACTGTATATAAAAGAGTAAAAGTGTAAACATTTCAATACTGGTTTGCATATGAATGTGAACGCAAAATGCCAAAGCAGACATTTTAATCAGGGAGGGACCGAGGGCGGTAAAAAAACGGGCCGCTACAGCAAAGTGGAGACTGTGGAGTACTAGTATAACAATGCAGCATTCAGAGCGAGGACATCTACAATGTAAGCTACAGGTACTGGAATACAGTATAACACAGTACAACAGGAAAACAGCATCCCTCATAGTACTTGGCTATGTCAGCGGAGCCAAGTTGGAAACATATGGATCCAACTGGCTGCAGCAACAAATGGGCATGAAATTGGTGCTCAGTGTTTGACTATCAAACTTCATATGCAATCAGTGAGGAAAGGGCAGCGGGCTGAGGACACGTGAACCCATAAAAATGACTGGGCCAGACTTTAAAATCAAACCAAGGCACGCAGGCACACATAACCTCTGCACAGACTCGCACGCAAACTAATTGGCCACCCCATTAGTAATTTATTAAGCTTGTCCTTGTAAATTTTATCAGGTATCCAGCAGGAGAATTGATTTATTGATTCTCTTTGCATTCATCAGGCCCAGAAAACAGAGTGAAAGAGAAAGCGGACGAGTGCGAGGCAGGCAGAGGAGAGGAGAGCGATGGAGTACATTTATCAGGACGGACAGCATCGGGTTCCAAAACAGCTTTGCAGGAGATCAGACTAGAGTATGTTGTGATTCCCCCTGGGTCGCCTCTCTATCCTGCCTCATTCACAACGCCGCCTTGCCTCAGCCTATCAATGTGCACCTCCTCCCTCGCGATCAATGATTCTCATAAGACAGCATCCAGGCTTCGCTTTAATACATTCTACCCAAAAAACAACAACATAAAAATATCAAACTTCATTTTAACCCAGAGGAACTACAGAAGAGCAGTGGGGCAAAAGAGTACACACAGGGTCAAGGACATACTGTAAGATTAAAAAACAGCTGCTGGGGGGGGGAAACTGCAATGTTCAATATGTATGGGGTTACGACCTCATTACTGTACCACCGCTGGCCCACTAGTTTCCAGGTTTTCTCTTTTCTTTCCTCAGGTATTGGCGAGTATTGAGTGACTGCAGAAGTATATTGTTATTGGGATAGCATCAGTCTCTGTGGCTCATCCAGCAAGCATCATTTCTCAACTGAACCTCTGTGTTTGTGATGCGGGTCCAGTCCAAAGGGAGAAACCTCATATTCACAGCAATCATCCTCGCAGCCAGAGAAAAAGTGAGAAACAAACAGGAAGAAGAGAAAGTCAAGAACGACCCCTAATCAATGCGTTTCAAAAAATGGGCACCCGCTGTAGTATAGATTGATGTTGTATCCATACATGTGCTATACATATCAAATGTTTACAGCAAATATGTAAAGAGAGCAGGGGATGGACGTTTATGACTTTAAATTTCTCACACAGCTCACTACACTCTACAAAACAGTTGCTGTAACTTTAGGGAAGCGGTAGGGAACCTGTGGCTGGGGAGCCAGATGTGGCTCTTTTGATGACTCTTAGACATTTCATATCACAATAACATTTATTTATTTTAACATTTTTTCCCTGACATTTTAAAGTAAAACATTGCAAAAAACACAGTGTTGAAAATAACACTCAAAATATAAAAGTGCATTTTGCATTTTAATTCATACATTTATTTTCTACCACAATATGCCAAAACTTGATGATTACTGGATAATGCGACAGTCTACGCGGGTCATTGAGAGGTCTAGTAGTAAACTTCCCTCCTTTAATCAAATTGTCAGCTAGCTAATTCTGCAGATCAAACCCTTTTGACAAAGAAAATGCAGGAAAAATGAAAGAAAAATAAAGTGTATCGAGCATTTTATTTATTTTTTGGTTAGCTTCAGTATAACATTATTATAAAGAATAAATACAAAGACTTATTATGTTTCAAAACTGTAGGTCTTGCTTTAAAATGCACACATATAGTTGTATTGTGTGTAGAGCTGCAACGATTAATCAATTATTAACTGTTGATTAACTATTAACAACTATTTTGGTAATCGATTAATCGTTTCATTTAAAAATGTACTATGAGCATCCTGATTTTAGCCACTCTAATGTATTCATTCATTTTCTATACCGCTTATCCACATTAGGGTCACGGGGATGCTGGAGCCTATCCCAGCAGATTTTGGGCGAGAGGCGGGGTACACCCTGGACTGGTCGCCAGTCAATCGCAGGGCACATATAGACAAACAAACATTCACACTCACATTCATACCGATGGACAATTTAGAGTCGCCAATAAACCTAACATGCATGTTTTTGGAATGTGGAAGGAAACCGGAGTACTCGGAGAAAACCCACACATGCACGGGGAGAACATGCCCAACGGAGATTTGAACCCAGGTCTTCCAGAACTCCTGACTGTGTGGACAATGTGCTAACCACTCAGCCACCGTGCGGCTCCTCTCTAATGTAACAATTTTTAATTTCCTTAGTTATCTATGAAGGCATACATATTATCTTTGTGTTTCAGGCAAAACAAGATACTTCACATACATCACCTTTGACTTTGGAAAAGAGATATCAACATTTTTGCCTCTTTTTGATATCTTGCAAGGTATGTGTGCACATGTGTGTAAAGGTTCTCTCACGTAGATCAATGCTTAGGAAAATGTCTACATTTCTGCACTCCCTCCATTATCTCTTATCATGCGTACATACAGAACTGTTCTACTGGTAGAACAGTGAAACTGCAGTAGTGTGTTTGTCAGTCGATGGTTTAAACTTTGCTACTTCAATTTCGGTGACTGAGATCTTCCTCTACGCTATGATTTTTGGAGGGAAATCGTCCATTCATGCATTCTTAAAGGGATTACTGCAAAGAAGGGAAAATGTAAAATGTCTTTTAAAAAATCCGATTTATCGATAATAATAGATTAATAATTAGAAAAAATAATCGACCGATTTATCAAATGTGTGCAATAAAAAAAATTACATGGCTCTCACAGAGAATACATTTTAAAATATGTGACTTTTATGGCTCTCTTAGCCAAAAAGGTTCCCGACCCCTGCTTTAGGGTGTTTAGCCGAGTCACCGCAATTGTTTTGTGTAGGTTGAAGAAGTAGCGTTGAGGTGGCCTGAAACTACAGCACAGTGCAGGATACTGTATGTTTACTGGCATGTGTGTATGTGGGTGTCTAAGTTAAATTGACATGACAGCAGTGGGCCTCTGTAAGCGTTGCTTTCCGAAGTGCAATTCTCTATGAAAACGTCTAAAAATCGACCGTTTTTTGTTGTTCGGCTGATCTGAATAACTCCAGCATTCCCCCCCGCAAGGCTTTGCCTCGACTGGTATTGTTCCAGGATTCTCCCTACAATTCTCACCAGGAAGCTAGCGCTGCCTGCTGTGCGATTGTTGCATCAAGCCATCCGTGTCTAGGATTTGGGAATACTATTCCCTAATCCCTCTATCTTTGCATGTCTCAGGTTGGAACATGTAGGTGGCGTGCCGTAAACACACATGCACATGCATATGGACTCCGGGGATACGGTCCGTGGATGTTTTAAGTACTTTATGGTATGGATTCTAACCATTTAGCCGTGGGCATTTGGTCCCATTACTCCTGTGTAGGCTCCACATATGATACTATAAAGATTTTTGAGTACGTTTCGAGCTGATATTTTTTGTTATCTTCTCATATACTGATTTGGCAAATAGAGCGTGGATCCATTATATGCTCATTTTCCAAAGATGCATGGCATACATGGTTTACTTTTAACGTGATTATACTTCAATCTAAGTCAAGGTCAAGGTCAAATTTATTTATATAGCATGTTTTCAACAGTTCGACTGCATAAAGTGCTGTAAAGCACCCAATACCACACAAGACTACACAAATAAAACAAACCATAAAAATACAATTAAAAACAAAGTAAAAATTAAACGCACAAAATGAGCACTAAAAAAAACTTTAAAATTATATAATAATAAAAACAATAAAAACATTCCCAGGTTAAACGGTGTTAATTGCCAGTTTGTAAAAATACGATTTCAATGAAGATTTAAAAAGCCACAGTGTTTGTACAGATCTGATGCTCAAGGGCAGGCTATTCCAAAATCTTGGCCCTGCTATAGGAAAGGCCCTATCGCCCCGAGATTTAAGTTTAGATCTTGGGGTGGTTAAATGCAACTGAGAGCTGCACCTCATTGTTCTAGCAGGAACATAAACAGACGGGAAGTCCGATAAACATGAAGGAGCCAAGCCATTCAGTAATTTAAAAACAAAAAGAAGAATTCAAAAAGAAGTCAACAAGTGAGTGACCAAGCGGGAATACAGTATGTGTCACATTAGCAATCATATAATCTAAAGGGTGTCTAAAGTGCGACCCAGGGGCCATTTGTGGACCACAGCTGATTTTATTTATATGCGCATTCTAAAAGTATAACATAACGAGAACAAAACCTTTTTTTAAATGCAAAAATTGCAGAATAAATTACAAGAATAAAGGTAAAATATTCAGAGAAAATAGTTCAAATAACCATCATTTTAGTCATTTACATGCATAAAGCAAAAACACTTTTTTTTAGTATTTTAGGTTAGGGAAAATGTTCCAATATTATGTAAATAAAGTAAAAATATTATGGGAATAAAGTCATAATATTCAGGGAAGAAAATTTGTTGAAATACAGTTGAAACAACAAAAAAATGAAAAAAATAAGTACTTTTACGAGAATAAAGTCAAAATATTAACAGAAAAAAAGATATTGCATATATTTGCAGTTTTACCATTTTAAATTATGTCATTTTAGTATCATGGAATTGAAAAATTAAAGAAAACAATGTAAGTCATAATATTTAGAGAAAAAACTAAGTAATGAGGTAAATAGGTTGGGGGAAAAGTTATGGTAGATTATTGGAATAAAGTCACAACATTCCTGTCCAAGTTAGAGTTTGGCACCCAACAGTGCGTGTCTCATGTCTTGGATGCCACATGTTCCCACCCATAAAAAAAGTGCCTATCCATACACATTTTGAGCGCCTTTTAATTACACCCTTCTCTTCCCACCTGCACACACACACATGCACGCACACTTCCTGGGAGTGGTGGTGTGATTTCCGAGCAAGTGAGAACACTTGAGAGATGAGCTAATTGACGTTCACTATTCATGTATACAGAGTGCGACTGGGCTGTGGGTGGGCAGATGGTGTTTGTAAGCCACCATTGAAACTAGCAGGAAAGGGAGGGGAACAAAAACTAAGCAGCATAAGATATACGAAGAACATCTGATAAAAAGACTTACAGAAATCAATGTTGTTTTTGTAAGAATTACATGTAACATCAGATAGGACACCATGTTGATAAATACATCCCAAGAACATCCTATACGAGTGTCAGTAATACACGTACAAATGGATATAATGACCGGGGAGAGGCTTGGCTTTTATGTGACATACTATATGCATCACGTGCCTCAGTGCTGCAAGGCTAGCAAATGACTTCAAATATAAGTTTGTCATTGATGATATTAAGCAAGAAGCTGAAAAAAGGCTGACTCTTTGGTGGAAAGCTTGGACTTGAGAGGTATTGGCTTTCAATGCATCGTTGGGAGAAAGTAAGAAGAAAAAAATATGTTTAACTGGTTATGTATGAATGGCTGCTTGTCTTTAAAATCTATTGGGATTTTGTTTAGAGTTATTTTGTTATGATAGCTTGAAAAAGGTCTAAAATACTATGACATATTACTGTATATATTTAAGTTACCTAGTGACCCTAGTGAGGTTGAGTGGCATTGAAATGAGATGGATGTATGGATGTTATCATTATGGCAAATATATTATTATTTTATTACATAATTGTTTACGTCATCATTACTGATTTAATAATGTTGTTAAAATATTGTAACAGCAATCACCAAAAGACAAATGCAGTACCTATTCATTACTAATCATTGCATTACAATATTATTTTTGTTTTATTGTTGTAATTAGGTCAACATAAAGCCAAAATGAAGCTTTTCTGAGGGAACCAAAGCTTTTATCAGTGCAGAATGTTGTGTGTGTATGTTGGTGTGTCAGGACTTTCCATTTGTTTTCAGTGCAGCTGATAAGGTTTGGGAAATCTTGCTTTAGTGCCTTCTCCCATGTATTTAGACAACAGCCAAGGTATAGTGCTGAAATTTCCCAATGATCTATTTGATGAAATATGTTATATAACCATGATTTCGGTTGCCCCCGTTCCTGCAGCCATTTCTGCATGGCCGCCATTCCGCATCTAACCGATGGCAACGGGGGGACCTTCATTTACAATCCTTCCACCCTTGACTGGTCTTATTTGCATCGTGTTCTGCTGTGACGTGTCCTGTTGCTACTTTCAAGTGACATTTTGTGTCAGGTAATGTATGAAACAATGCTGTCACTGTTCTGGACAGCGCTGGGGATGCTCATATTCGTGGGGTAAAAAATAGTGGCCGGGCGGTGCCTTGATAGTCTTCTATTAATGCCTAACTGCTTATTAAGTGTATAGATTCACTGGCTGGCCTCTTGAATTAATGAATTAAAACGTGGCGTTGTAAAGGGCACGCTGCGATGCTGGAGTTGTGGATGATGGCGTCAAGATCTGGCAGCTATGGAAATGACAGTCACCTCCAAGTCGCACATTTCGACTCGCAAAGGGGAAGCTGTCACTATGGTAACACAGCTTTTTGGCTTTGCCCGGGTGATAACAAGGTGGAGATGTGCTTTAAGTGGTAAGGGGGGGCGAAGGGAGATGGGAATGGGGGCGGAAGCACCGAGGGAAGGAGATAACTCAAAATGCTTTCCTTGAATGTATTTTCTGCCTCACAGAAAATGTACTGTACATTGGAAAGATTGTATATGTGCTGCAAACATTCCTATTTCAAGGTAGCCTGTCTTGGAGCAGGAACTCCCTGTCTTGGTAATTTGAGTCTTCAGCTCAGAGCAAGTCAATGAACCGGCTATTTCTCCAAAACACACACACTTACATCAGCTAATCAAGAGATGGAGTGGGTGTGGGGGAGTGGTTGGCTGTCAGCCTCCATGAAAAGTGGCCAACAGGAAGTTACAGCCATGTCACAGGAAATAGGATGTGTCTTTTTCCTGGGGGCCGCAGTATCCCCGCGATTAGAGGGAGCAGATTGAGCTGTCTCTTCACATTACACACACGCAAATAAAAAAACACATGTGCACTCATACACACGCGGTGACACACATATCCCAGTGAAAGGGACAGAAGATGGAGTAACAGCATGTGAACACACGCACACGCACAAACAAATAAACATTATCAGTGCAGGAAGTTCCCGTTCTTTGATTGTCTGCAGCACTATTTAAGGGAAAGGAGTAGATCAGCACTGCCTCCCGTTTTGACTGTCACACATGGAACATTTCCGTGTAACACGCATGAATAGACACTGCTTCGTGACAAACTAGGTGATTGTATAACTAGCACCGTGGCAGAAAACCACAAAACACACACACAAACGTGAGTAATACTCAGTCAATGAAATTTGGATAAACGTCAGAGTGTACATACAGTAGATGTGTTATCCACTTAAAATGAACCAACACGCATTATCGTCTAAATGCCTGCAAACACAAGTGAGTAGCAAGATAAGTCAAGCATGGTGGTAGCGCGCATGAGTGCTGCTGCCACTGACGGAAAATATGAATTACAACATGTACTGCAACACAGAGCATGATCCTCTCCTTTGGGAAACTGGAAGGCATGAAAGTTTTCTATCATAACAAACACACCTTCAAGATGAGGAGTGCCTTGCTGAGAAAAGGTGAAGGTGAACCCGACTGAGCACCTGTGAGGTATCCTCAAGCGGAAAGAAGGTGAAAGAGGGCAAGGATTCCAGCTCCTGTGCAGCTCTGGTGAATTCCATGCCCGAGAGGATGAAGGCGGTGCTCGATAACAATGGTGCTCACACTAAATATTGATTAGACATTTGTTCACTGTGAGGTGTACTCACTTGTGTTGCCAGCTACTTAAACAGCAATGGCTCATTTTCAGTGGATAGTAAATCTATACTGCTTTCCGAGCTCTACGTTGACTACTCTAAAGTACGGTGGAACCTTCATTAGAGTCATTTATCTAGTCCATAGGGTCCGACTCCAACGGTAATCTTACCGGATCAATTTTTTTCTATTGGTAATAATGTAAATCTAATTAATCCGTTTTAGAAAGTCCAAAATGTTAACCCAAAGCATGTTCTTAGAGTTTATAATTCGTTTTACAAGCAGAAAACACTTAAAAATGCATCTGAATAATATGAACATTAATGCCCTGTCTACATTTTTTTCTTTTTTTGGCAGGTTGAAAAACATCTGCGTCCCCACTGTGCCCGATTAGTAAGTAGTTGCATCCATGCGGGAACAGATCACTGCGTGAAAACAACGTAATCAGTAGCACAAACAGACCCAACGTGACATACCAAACTATAGAAGAAGAAAGGCCACAAGCGCGTGAGTCTGTCGTCTCCCAGACTTACGATGGAGTGGAATTACTTTTGAAAGAAATTATGGAATATAAAACAACAAAATATCAGGAGAATATTGACTGGGATGGCCGCACGGTGTATGAGTGGGTAGCATGTTGGCCTCACAATCCTGAACTAATCCTGGTTCAGGGTTCGAATCTCCGTTGGGCATCTCTGTGTGGAGTTTGCATGTTCTCACCGTGCGTGCGTGGGTTTTCTCCGGGTACTCCGGTTTCCTCCCACATTCCAAAAACATGCATGTTAGGTTAATTGCCATCCATCCATTTTCTTCCGCTTATCCGAGGTCGGGCCGCGGGGGCAGCAACCTAAGCAGGGAAGCCCAGACGTCGCTCTCCTCGGCCACTTCGTCCAGTTCTTCCCTGCGGATGCCGAGGCATTCCCAGGCCAGCCGAGAGACATAGTCCCTCCAACGTGTCCTGGGTCTTCACCGAGGCCTCCTACCGGTTGGACGTGCCCTGAACACCTCCCCAGGGAGGCGTCCTAACCAGATGCCCGAGCCACCTCATCTGACTCCTCTCAATGCGGAGGAGCAGCGGTTCTTCCGAGTCTCTCCCGGATGACAGTGCTTCTCACCCTATCTCTAAGGGAGAGCCCAGCCACCCTGCGGAGAAAACTTATTTCGGTTAATTGGCGATTCTAAATTGTCCATGTAAGTGTGAATGGTTGTCTGTCTGTCCTGCTATTGACTGGCGACCAGTCCAGGGTGTACCCCGCCTACCGCCCAGACTCGGCTGGGATAGGCTCCAGCATGCCCACGAGCCTAATGAGGATAAGCGGTATAGAAAATGGATGGATGGATGGGTTGACTGGGTTGGGTCATGTCAGTTAAAATAGTCACATATTATGTCGGCTTTTCGTCAAAGCTAACTTCTGGTCATGTGACATCACTGTTTGCGCAAAAACAAAAAGCAGTGTAGGCCGTCTACATGGAAACGACAAGCCGACGGTTTCACATCTTCCCAATCTGGAAGCCCTTTTCAAAAAATACCCATTCAGGGCACCCAGAATGCTGTTTCTGTACTTTGCCTTTTTGACCTGAAGACATTTCTGTGTGGATGGCACTTTTACATCCATTTGTAGCCATGAGCCAAAAAAACAAAAAAAAACAACAATCATTCGCCGATGACATCATATACGGGCGACAGAGCTGACTTACGGTTCTGGTTTGCAAGCGAGAACACTTAATGTATTTTTTAAGAGTTTTAATTTTTTTAAGTGTTCTCGAACTCAGTTGGACTGACGCAATGTATTAATATTATATTGCACGCTAAAAGGAAAATGTCCACAAAGCGGCGGAAACATTCTGGCGGAAGTTTTCAACCTAAATCAAAGAAGACGTACACTAACCGAGGTTTCACTTATATAGCATTGTCCCTCGAAATGATGACTGGATTTGATATCTTGCCCTCAATAGGTCACAGTAATAAGCATGCAACGGGATTCAATTTACCTAAATTTGAGGTGAAGGTTGCATCCTCAAGACTATCATCTTTCAAACGTCTCACGGTGAGGAAAAGGTGATTATGTGCCTTTATTGAATCATCGAGCCTAAGCTGTTTTGACTGTAAATAACTGGATTAGGCAAAAGATCACTGGGATTTTGTTCCAAAGAAAACATTCAATGCAAGATTGGGTCTGATAAAAATTTTTTAAAGATAACGGTGAACTGCCATCATAATCAAATAAGATGGACGAATGTAATAAATCAGACTGAACTTACCTCAAACAGCAATGAACCATTTAATGGCATTAGCTGGAATCCGATTAGCATTTATGTGATTAGTCAGCAGAGATAGTGTCTTGTATTTATACGATACAAGTAAAAGGCGATCAAGGTGCCAAAAGGGAAATATCAAGGTGCTTAAGGGAAAGTGGCCAGGAAGGAGAGACAAACAATGACTCAAGAGCAATGTGATGCCGTCATGTCCTGCTGATGTCCTTCCTACTGCAGGGTTTTGCCTCATTGACCTTATTTATATTCAGAGCTGTGTCCTCACTGGACCGCTTACGAATCCTTACATAAAAGGCGATGTGGCCGTTAAGAAATGACGAGAAGACGCACTACTTGACGGAACTTTTGTTTGGAAATTATGTTAATTTATTCTGATTTTCTGTCATATTTTAGTCAAAGCAACGTCTGGCTTAGTTTCCCTTTGAGCTTGTTTATGGCGTCCACTGTGCATTGATGGAGTGTACCTCTGATGCCTCAGGCGTTACTATTAAAAGACTGACAAGGATTCATTTTACCCGAAAATAACAACTTGGGAAGTGTTTGGTTGGCTTTTGATGACAAAGATAGTAAGTGTTGTTTCCACGGCGACAACTCCTTTTGTGGTCATCTTATTTGGACTCCCCTTATGTTGGAGAAGAAAAACGCCAAAACCCTAACATTAAGAGTCAATCCTATTATGTTGACTCATATGGGCATGTCACACAAAGCGGGTTATTGCACGCCTCGTGTAATTAGTATGATGTTATGTGGCTGTCGGCTAATGAACTGAGCTCGTTACACGGCCAGAGAGGCACTTAAGAGGTGCGAGGGCTGTCATTAGGCTCTGGTTAAAGGGATTGTTAGCCGTGTTGGCACCTGGTAATTGCCACCCAAGAGGCTCAAGTCCGGTGTTGCGTGGGGAGGACCTAAATGTTAAAAGGCCGCACAATGTCAAGGCAATGGGTATTCTATGTTTCAGTTCAAAGATACAATAAGATTAAAACTAAACAGGATTACGGCCTCTTGACCCACTGCACACAAAAAGGTGAAAATTTGGCAAAACATGCACGCATACTGTGTTGTTATTTTCTGACATATGCACTGTTATGAGAGTTAAATCCCATAAGTTTGATCCACTTGAAATTCCTCACACAGCTCAGTGAGGTGTACACAACTTTGGTGCACCCCTTAAAAGGAATGAGGAGCACGTGTCAGCAAAATTAGTGGTAAAACATCAATCAAAATGTCTTTACAGGGTCAGAGGTAGGTTTTAGCGACTATTTGGCCATATCCTTCGTCTAATTCTTACACACCTTTGAGAATATCTGTATTACTTCTATGCAAGCATGACTTTCAAAGCATTTTGAGCACAATCTATAACGGTGCCACATGTTTCGCAAGTTGATTCTTGACTCTCCCAAAGATAGTTATTGGAGATTGTGACACACTGATGGTATCATTCAAAGATAACGTTTTCACTGGCAACGCATGTGGGACAAATGTTTCAAAAGTTGCATTATTATTGCAAAACTGAGTTAACGGGTCAAAGTCTTGGTTTGAAAGTACTGTATTGTGGTTTCATCTCACTGGTGGAAAAGGCAAAGCTGTGGTTGAAAATGGGACACACACTTTGCCACTAAAACTAAATCACTGTCAGTGGTGTAAGGTTTTGAAAAGGCTCTTCTATTGGCATCAGTCTCTTAGCCTAGTTTAGTGTCACCCCACCACTTTTAATGTGGCTGTTTCAAGTCTCTATATAACAAGTTGATTTATTTACATAAACGACTCTCAAGCGAAAACATTTTTATTTTTTATCCCTCCAGGCTTTCTGCACACATATGCACATGAACCAAAATATCAACTTTGCAAAGCTGAGCTCATTCAACTCGCATGAACATCATGCATAAAGCCCAGTTAATCCAATAATCCATGACAGACTCCGAGGAAACTGGTTTCACTCACCCACCTACTCACTGTCACATTGGATGTCTGTTACCTAGGATTGCAATTTGTAGTCATCAAGAGCTACGAGGCCAAACATCTCCTTCGCTGTCCCGTTTGCTTTTGTCTGTTTTCGACTTAATCTGTTCTGATCTACTCTGCAGTTAACTGTCCAAAAGCCTTGTACATTTTTCGGGGTGAAAAGGTGGGGCAGTAAGGGGGATTGGACTCTGATGCTTCACCCTATTTAATTTTTTTCAAATGTTTGATGTTTTCATTTTCTCAAATCCTACTCTACATAATTTATCTTTTTGGCCATGATCATGTTCTGATATTTTCCTAATACGGCGCTCAGGGAGTTCAAATCAGTGTCTAACCCAGAATGTATGATCCACAGAGACAAGGCCCAGACAGGCAATCTCAGGCTAAGTCTCTGTACTTCGACAGTGGCACCAGATGCTAGTAAAATATGGTCTAACATGATGCTAAATATAAATTCAGAACTACACACAAGAGCCTGTGCCTGAAATACAGTAAGATCTCCAAAGTCCTACCATTTGGAGTTCAACTAAAAATGTATTCATTGAGAGTCAAACCATCTTCATGCATACTGTCAAGAGACACATCAGGAAAACTTGCACATTCTCTGCCCAGTGAGCACTGAAATGATTAACTCCTCACGTGAGCTTTGCTTTGTCTTGGACTATTTTGTGACATCATTCCTTCACACTTCTATGTACATCACGTGTCATAGATTGAGTAGTTTTACTTGATTTTAGTTGTAGTCTTGGAAACGGTTTCTGTCAAAGTATATGGTGGTGAAGAATGCTGGAAAAGTGAGATGCACGATCACCTTCAGCTGTCTTCACTTTGCCTACATCACCCATCAAATAGGAAGTCCTTTTTATTAGTTTTATTTAGCCTTACATAGTTCCTTTATTTTTTACGTGTGTGGCATTTAAGAATGATCAAAAGGGTGAGGTCTGAAGTTGGCTCATCTTCTGCAACGCACTCTACTCACAACGGCAGTCGTTTTATACTTTTATTTACAGTGCACCCGGAAAAAGTATTCACAGCGCTTCACTTTTTCCACATTTTGTCATCTTACAGCCTCATTCCGAATTGTAATAAATTAATCTCTTACCTTGAGAATCTACACGCGATACCCCATTATAACAATGTGAAAATGTTTTTTTGTTATATTCTTTGAATTTATTAAATAAATAAAATTAAGAAATCACATTTACATAAGTATTCACAGCCTTTACCATGAAGCTCAAAATTGAGGTCAGTTGCATCCTTTTTCCACTGATGATCCTTGAGATGTTTCTACAGCTTAATTGGAGTCCACCTACTGTAAATTCAGTTGATTGGACATGATTTGGAAAGGGACACACCTTTCTATATAAGGTCCCAAAGTTGAACGTGCATGTCAGAGCACAAACACCAAGCATGAAGTCAAAGGAATTGTCTGTAGACCTGCGAGACAGTATTGTCTTGAGGCGCAAATCTGGGGTACAGAAAAATGTCTGCTGCTTTGAAGGTCCCAATGAGCACAGTGGCGTCCATTATTCGTAAATGGAAGATGTTTGGAACCACCAGGACTCTTCCTAGAGCTGGCCGGCCGTCTAAACTGAGCAATCCGGAGAGAAGGGCCTTAGTCAAGGAGGTGACCAAGAACTCGATCGTCACTCTGTCAGAGCTCCAGCGTTCCTGTGTAGAGAGAGGAGAGCCCTCCAGAAGAACAACCATTTCTGCAGTAATCCAACAATCAAACAAAAGAGATGAAAGAGACGGAAGCCACTCCTTGGTAAAGGGAACATGGCAGCCTGTCTGGAATTTGCCGAAAGGCACATGGATGACTCTCAGACCATGAGAAACAAAATTCTCTGGTCTGATGAGACAAAGATTGAACTTTTTGGTGTGAATGACAGGCATCATGTTTGGAGAAAACCAGGCACTGCTGATCACCAGGCCAATACCATCCATACAGTAAGGCATGGTGGTGTCAGCATCATTCTATGGGGATGCCCATGGAGGTCTGCTCGCGTGACCACATATTCAGCCACTGCGAGCTTGGACCTCCCGGACCAAAACATCACTTTCCGTCTGGGAGAAGTTTGGTCGTCTTTCGCTGTCTTCATCCATATTCAACGAAACTTGCAATTCGCTTCACCAGCGGCGCATTTAAAGGTGAGGAGAGGAGCTCATTTGATTGGTGTAGATTTGACCCAGCTGTGTTTAACCCAGCCGCGCCTTCTCTGCTCCCTCTTTGTCACTTTGAAGCGTACTTACACCAGGTTGCGTGTGGCACGGAATTGCAAAATGCGCATAGAACACGCCCTTTGGTGAGGCGCGCCTGTGGTCTACGAAATTAGAGCCCTAAGACTTGTCTCACTTTTGCCAGAAAACATCTACTCTGTGTTCTGACAAGATAGAAGTTGAACTTTTTGTAAGGTGTGTGTCCCATTACATCTGGTGTAAAAATAAAACTGCATTTCATATCATACATACATCATAACATACTTTCACACTAACAATAAAATATGTTGGCGGTAGTGTGATGGGCTGGGGTTGTTTTTCTGCTTCAAGACCTGGAAGACTTGCTGTGATAAATGGAACCATGAACTCTGCTCTCTACCAAAAAATCCTGAAAGAGAATGTCTGGTTGGTGGTTGGCGACTTCAGGCTGAATCCAACTTGGGTTCTGAAGCAGGACTATGATCCAAAACACACCAGCAAATTTACCTGAATGGCTGAAGAAGAACAAAATGAAGAATTTGGAGTGGCCTAGTCTAGTGACTAGTAGTTGTTGGTTGATCTGAAACATTTAAGTGTGACAAACATGCAAAACAAATCAAGAAGGACTCAAACACTTTTTCTCCCGACTAGGGCTGAAACTAATGATTTTTTTTAACAACTGTTTAATTGGTTGATATCAATTAATTTGATTAAAAAAAACACATTTTAATTTATCACATTTGGAACAGACTTTTTCCTCCCCAAAATCATAGCAAAGAAGGTGAGGGAGAGGAATCTCTCTGACACCGAAAATTGAAGCAGAGTGGTATAAACAATCAACGAGTCACTGGCAAGTGACTCACCAGTACAAATGAGCAAACTTTGGGGGCAGTGCTGTGTGTTTGGCATCAGGTTGTCTGCTCTGGGGGGAGGCGCGGCGCCTTGTTTGATGGTCAAGTTGAAGGCACAAAGCAAGATGATATGGCCTGCACTGAACCGGCACAGAAAGAAAGAAAAAGCATCTGCTGTGGGACCCTCTGAGGAAGCTACATGCTCTCATAGCATAAAGGTGTGATTTGATGATGTGCATGCATTTATTATGCTCAACATTGTAACATAACTACTTAAACAAATTAGTTACCGCCGTTAGCGTGTTCTTTTTTTCATCAAAAACACAAACTGGTAATCGAATCTTGTCCTTGAAATAAGAGAAATGAAGGAACTCTGCAGATACCTATTCCAACGTAAAACTGACACAGACCAATACGCCCACATAGACTGTAATTACCAGTGGAACAGTCTCTCTATATATGATTAATAAATACATTGGTAATCTTTGCTTTTGTCCTTTAACAAGGAAAGGCCACTTTACAACCGACCAAAATGAAGCTATTGTTTTGAAATGGACAAAAAGTAATTTACTGCCAGTGTCAGCATCTCAATAGGTCTTTTATTCCAATGCGTCTGTTATCTAAGAATTGTAAGAAAGTCAAAAGTGCAGTCTAAAGCATAAAGATACTTCAACAAAAAGCAGCAGTTTTAAAGCTTGGGCAAAAAATGTACAAAATTTCCTTCACTACTTTTCATTACTGTGCGTACAGCAGGCAGCTTTTTCTACAAGCATACATCTTAAATTATTAAAACAGGTCGTTATGGGTCTACATCTACATCTTTGCAGCCGAAAGGAGGAGTTAAAAATACACATAACAAATGTAAACACAAGAAAATTATATTCGCATGCATAATGGCGAAGCTACACAAAAGACATATGGCTCAGGCTGGAATACATACATAATGTAATATAAAAATCTGTATGAACAGTGCAGGGGAATCTGCTGACTGTGCAAATGCGCCTTGACCGATTCATAATGACTTCAAACACCGACTGGCACAGTCATAAATACAGTGCAATCTCCAAACAAAGTTAATGCACAAGTGTGATAAGGAAGGACTACTTATCCCTGTTAAGTAAGAGGTGAGGAGAGAGAAACACAGTCTACAGATGATTCTAGCTTTATCTCGCTGGTGTTGTTTTGGACGCAAACACATATCAGCACTAAACATTCCAAGGCAGACAGAAGAGAAAAAAACAACATTGCACATCCTCTAGGGAGCACCTCTGAGTGGATCCAGACTTTGCTTCTGCAGTAAAAACTATTGCCAATGCTCCCCCCCACTTTCCTCCTCATGCAGTTCAGTCAGTCTCTCTGGCCCCATTTGCTCTTTTTCTCGTCCTGCTCCCCTCCTTGAGCTCTCACTACCTCACCTGGCTTCACCCCAGGCTCTGGGCTCAACTCTGATGTTTTGAGAGAAGGGAGATGGTCAAGAAGGGAGGGATGGTGAGGGAGGAAAAACAACAAAGGAGGAGGAGAGGAGGTGCAGACAGTGGAAAGAGTATGAGGGAGGAGGGATGCAGTGAGATGAAAAATGGGCGTGGATGGGAAGGGGGAGAGTGGAAGTGGGTGGCATGATGGTGGGGAGGGAAGGAGAGAAGGGAAATGGGGACAGTTGAGTTTACATCAGCCCAAATAAAGAAAAATGGAAATAAAACAAGATACACACACTTATGCTGACGGTATGGCGGAACAAGATGGATTTAATGGGAGAAAACAGACTAGATGCTTTCAGTGGCTTTGGATGCTGTCCTGACACTGTCCTGCACCGCAATTGGATCAAAGTCAGGCAGAACTGACAGTGTTCATATTGACAGTCTGGGACTTGTAAGCACTTTTCCATGCTGTATGGTTATGCGGGGATTTATCTGAGGTGACTAAGTTGTTTTAGAGTTGAAACAGGGACACACTCTGCAGCCACATGACTCCCAAGGCAGCAAATCACGTTGTGCAAGCAGGCGGTTCTATAAGTGGCGGGATGACTCACTGCAGTATGGATGAGGGTCGATGCACACGTATGAGATTCACCTTGCATGCTCCTGCAGTTGACATGTGACAGAGATGTTCATTAAGATAAACCTTTATTTACAGCATGTTAGCCTAGCCTAGCACTAAAAATGGATATAGAGGGTAGGGGCCAGGAAGGCCTTGGTTTTTGGTCTTCAACGTGTCCAGAACTCATGACCAAAAGATTATGGGCATGCCTCGTAATCAATCAGTGAATCAATAAAGGGGTTGGGTTATAACATCAATTCTCCTTAAATCTTAATTCCACATTTTAGCTAGACATTTTGAGGGATTATACGTTTCTATCTGTCATGGAACAGGCGCTTGTGTAAAAAACAAGCAAAGCAAACAGGCAAAAAAAACATCAGTGACCTTATACCTGGAACATGTTCTTCTGGATGAATGGACAAAAATCCCCAAAGACCCTGCAAAATAAAAAGTCTTGCCAGGCTAGAAGCTGTCGCAGCAGCAAACTGCTGTTCCAATACTTTTGCTCCATGTGAAACTACAACATCTGCTTTAAATACTACTTTACTTGTACCTTCAGACTGAATGACATGGAATCCTTCACTTTTTCAAGACAATTCAAGACAAATGTGCTGACGTCCCCTGAGAGACTAAATAAGGTTTGTGTCCTTCCACCTTCTTTAAAGGTGACAACATGTCTGCAGAAGTCATTAGCAGCATTGGAACAACATCAGTTGCTCTTCTTGAGGACCCTGTGGAAGAACAATCTCTCTGCTTCCATTCTGGGCAACTTTTACCGCTGCGCAATTGAAAGCATCTTTACCAACTATATCACAGTATGGTATAGAAACTGTTCTGTCGCAGACCCCAAAGCACTGCAGAGGGTGGTGAAAACTGCCCAGCGCATCACAAGGACTTCACTTCCTGCCATTGAGGATGTCCGGAAGAAGTGATGCCTACGACGGGCGCATAGCATACTCAAAGACTCCTCTCATCCTGCCCATACCTTGTTCCAGCTCCTCCCCTCCAAGAGCCACTATCGGTGCATCAGGAACAGAACCAGCAGGTTCAGGAACAGTTTTTTCCCTAGAGCTGTCTCCTTATTGAACTCTGTCCCCTGCTGATTCCTGATATTTGTACATATTGTTCATACCTTCTCAGTTCCTGAATATACTGTCATTAGTAATGCCCGTCTGTACACGAATATATTGTTCATAAACCCCTGAGGCTGTACATACTGCTTTTACTTTTATTACTACTTGCACATTAGTACAGCCCTACTGTATAATACATATTACTATATAGTGTATATGTGTATTGTCCATACTACATCTACACTGTTCCTGTGCACTATGGTAACTCAGACAATCCTATTTATTACTCTAGCTTATACACTGCATATAACTGTACATGCTGTTCATATTGTTATGCTACACTTTCTGCTTTTTGCACTTCTGATTGGATACTAACTGCATTTTGTTGTTCTGTATTTATACATGTGCAATGACAATAAAGTTGAATCTAATCTAATCAAATATAATAAGCCTACGATTTAGGTGACCAGAACTGTGTGTGTGTATGGGATGGGGGCTCCCTGTCGTTTCATTTGCCTTTTCATATTGACACACTCAGCAGTCCACCCCCCTCTCGTGCCACTTCAGCCCGTCCCCCAGTCTGTCGGGGGGGACAGCAGGGGGGGGGGGGGTTGTTTCCACGACGACTGGTGTCCATGGCAACAGCCACCTCATCCAGTCTCACTCCATAATCCCCTCCAACCTATCGTCTCCCCAACTCCACTCTGTCATCCCATTTACACCGCGCCACGCCCCATCATGTATTTCTACATCCATGACTGAAACAGGCATCATTCCCAGACGGTCCCAAAAAGGAATGATAATATCCACAAGGCCCAAGAGGGGGCAGAGACAGAGAGCAGGGTAGGCCCAAGATGTTTAAAAAGATAGCAGGAGGGATAGATGTATGGCAGATGTAATCCCGAGCACACCCTTGCAACAGTGACCCCGATTTCTAATCCTCTGAGAAGGCCGGAACGCCGGGTCCTGTGCCAATAACCACACGTGCACAGTGCGAGATGGCAGTGTAGCTGGAGGGCATACATCTGGTGGAGCTGTGAGCCAGTGGGCAAACGAGGTTGAAGATGAATCAGGTCGCACACGGTCCCCTAATGACATCCGAGGGAAATATACGTGATCGTTTAACCTGGGGATTGGCGGGATGTATTTTTATGTGACCCCAGGCATTTACCGCCACTAATCACCAGGCCCAGGTGCGACACCCTCATTCCCCCGCCATCAACCCCCATTCCATTCCATCAGCTTGCAGGGAACCATGGGATTTTCCTCCCTTCTGCCAGACGATGAGAGCCGATAGAGGGGAAAGTAGGCCAAACAAACAGCCGTGGCTGCTGAGTGCTGTTACGTCACTGACGACAACAACAACAACAGAGACACATGCGCCGGCATAACACAGGGGCTAAGATGGGATATCCTGTTTTTGTTGCGCTTAAAACCTGGAGGCCGATGTGAACACTTTAGGGAAAGACATCTGGCTCCCAAGTTTTCACCGAGATGTTCAAAGGGAGCTTTTATTTGGTTTCTTTTCTGCCACCTCAGCTGCCATCGTGTTCCAAGAAAAACCAGAATGGAAGAGAAACAGGCAGGGGGGGAAATAACACAGGAGTGAGGATGGTGAACAGCATGTGTTTTTGCTGGAGTTCTGTGCTCTACTGAATAATTCCAGCATGCTGAGTGATCAGTGAATTGCATGTTAGGGAACAACGTGACTGTGTGGCTATGACTGATTAAGGTCTAGCATGGTTGCGCACCTCATTCCAACCAGTTTGGCATTGCGCCCTCATCAGTATCTCCATCTTTGTATTCATTTTGCACCTGATGATTGGAGTCAATTGTCCCATTCATGCAGAACAGCTAATTATACTCATTTCACACTAGGAGAAGGAAGGGAAAATAGGCATCCTTGACAATGTATTGGAAGGGATGTGAACATGACTACCTCACCGTAACCCTGAAGTCCCGGCCTTTCATCAAACCACCGAGGGTGTAAATGTATAAATGTACATTTGTGACACATTGTGAGTTGTGCTGAAAATGCATTGGTTGACATGTTGTCCTCATTGTTTTATATTCTTTAGACAAATGGCCGATGACTTAAGTAAGAAATGTGTTTTGCTTAATGATGTTTTTCAACCGGCCGCACGGTGGCTGACTGGTTAGCACATTGGCCACACAGTCAGGAGATCTGGAAGACCTGGGTTCAAAATCTCCGTTGGGCATCTCTGTGCGGAGTTTGCATGTTTTCCCCGTGCGTGTGTGGGTTTTCTCCGGGTACTCCGGTTTCCTCCCACATTCCAAAAACATGCATGTTAGGTTAATTGGTGACTCTAAATTGTCCATAGGTATGAATGTGAGTGTGAATGGTTGTTTGTCTATATGTGCCCTGCGATTGACTGGCGACCAGTCCAGGGTGTACCCCACCTCTCGCCCAAAGTCTGCTGGGATAGGCTCCAGCATCCCCGTGACCCTAATGAGGATAAGCGGTATAGAAAATGAATGAATGAATGAATGTTTTTCAACCATTCTTGCTGGAATCATGTGCTTGTCGGTCCCCTCAATGTTTGTTGCAAATGTCAGGGCAGCTCAGCTGTGGCCAATGATTGGCCAAATGTTCACCCTTTTGTGCGCAGCGGTTCAGGTGTAAAAAAGTTTAGACAAACAAATACATTCAGCCTGTAGTCCCATCCAAGGCCAGGTTTAGCTGATAGCAGCCATGCAGGTCCACAGAGAATATGCAATATCTTGTTAGCGATGTACTTTCTCCATGCAGGCTGGTAAAACTGATCATCAAGAGTTTGGGTGCTGTATGGGATCCCATGAGAGCGTAAAAGTACATTTTAGTATGTATGCCGATGCGCTCATTACAGGAGTAACTGTGTAAACAGTAGTGAGAACAAGAACAGAATAAACTTTACCACGTACCATGTGGTTCTCGCCTACGCACAAAAGCAAGTCAATTATTTATCACCCTTCGGGTTAGTTTCCTTCCTTAGCTCAACTAATACAGACTACCAAACGCACACAATGCAACTTTTTGTCGTAAAAGAGGTTGGCATAGATATTATAGTTATAGTGCACTCCATTGAGCCTCAATCGCTTCAACACTGCAAAAGTGTGTACTGTGTATGTGCCCTGTGTACCATGACAACGTTCTCTTTCTGGTCATTTCATGCTTTTAGAAGCGGCCCTTGGATTTGTTTATGGTCAACACACACTCTGTTTGCTATTTCTGTGTTTATGTATGTATTTCCAGCAAGTCACCTTTGGTAGCAGACACGGCAGCCTGCTTGTGTTTGCAATGTGCATCATCCTTAGGCCTGTTTGCTGCCATCTCTACTGCTCACGTCCACGTCGCTGCCTCTGTTTACATAATTGCTTCCCCTGAACACATTAATTCCAGCCTCCTGTGCTCATTCTGTGCAGTCATCGAGGATTGTTCCCTCCTTGCTCTGCCCGCGGAGCGTGCTAATGATGGACTGAACCTGTTTATTAAACCTGGCCAGGTAAGATTATCATCTGAATGAATAAACTCTCTGTCAACAGCCCAGAGTTTGTGGCAAGCCCTTTAGGAAGATAATTAGCAATTTGTCACATTTTTCACAGTGTGGTAAATACACACACAGCGAGCCTCGCATTGTTTGCTGTGACAAACAGGGTATTAGACTTCCTGTTTCTGAGGTTTGTCACAGTGCTGTGCCAGCATCCTGGAATTCCTTCACACACACACACACACACACACACACTTGGAGTGACAGGTGTAGACGGTTTAACATGCATGCAAACAGCTGGGCTTTTAGCCCACAGTGACTATAAACGTTTATATTCTCGATACAAGCATGGCTCTGCACCAGTGGGCCAGTAGTTAAAAGTCCTAAAAGGCTTTTAAATTAAGGTAAATGGTTGGGTTTTTTTCCTATGTCGGTCCACGGGCAATGATTTCCTGATGAGAAAGCAGCGACTGACATTGCCAGGGTGGAGGAGTGCATAGCATGCTGGGAAGGAAATGAGGGGGTATTGTTGGGAAGGGTTGCTCAGGTTCTGGTAGGGTGGAAAAGTTGTTAGAGCCGCATGACGCCAGCTCTCCCCACAGAGCAAGGCATGTTAGGGGTTAAAAGTAATGGGTGAGGAGGTGGTGGTGGTGGTGGTGGGGGGGATTAGGACAGAGGAAACAGCTGGTACAAGCAAGGTGTAGGTGGGGGAGGAAACGGGGACAAGCCAGAGTTAAGCTCGAACTTCCCGAAGAGGAGAAACGCAAACAAACAAGCATCAGGCAGCACAAAAGAGGGCGCTAAAGCGTGATCGCATAATCATTATATAATCCTTACAGGGCTGTTGACAAAACAAAAACTATTAATAACTGCACTTTAAGCCATGCTAAAAGACCGATCAGAGCATTACCATTTTTTGCACAATGAAAGACGAATGGAAAAGATTTACAATTTGCCTCATTGTCTCTAAAAACACTCGTGATTTTATGCCTGAACACGTGTTGGAA
Source organism: Oostethus manadensis (assembly GCA_024372805.1). Classification (NCBI taxonomy): domain Eukaryota; kingdom Metazoa; phylum Chordata; class Actinopteri; order Syngnathiformes; family Syngnathidae; genus Oostethus; species Oostethus manadensis. Next base: position 822,098 of record QODF01000030.1, read on the forward strand.
TATATTCTTTATTTTGACGTAGTTATTTTTTGTAGTCCAAATACAAAAAAATGATGGCGTGACATTGTGACCTTATATTGCCGCGGAGAGTACCAAGATGTTTCTTATGGGAATGAATTTGTACATATGTACAGCATTTTCATAATTATAATGAAATAATATGCACTTTTGTGGGATTTGTGTCTCTTTAATCACCACCGTTAGCCATATTAGTCATCAGGAAGCAAATTGCATCCTATTTGAGATGAAACATTTATGTATTGAGTGACAGTTGACTGTGACATGGTGTCGATTAAAGTGGACTGTGGCACGTGCGTTGAACAACATCCTCCGAGCGAGCGCGGATACACATGGAAACTTAAGAGTGTTGTCGCGCTAACCATTTGAGAATTTGAACACACCCAAAGTGGCAAAAAAAAAGGGAGATAAAGGAGTAGCAGCATGTAGTCCGAAAAATACGGTAGTAAAGAAAAGTGGGCATGGTAGCCTCGCGTCCCCCAGTTTGAAAACCACTGGTTTTATATTGGTAATCTACTGGTATTATATACACTGGTATTATATTTGTAATCTAATACAGGTACAGTGGAAACTCTGTTAGCATCTGCCCTGATTAGCACGGTTTAAAAAAAAAATCAGTGAAAAAAAAAATAATTCCATAAAATAACACAATTTTGCCATGGTTTGTGTACATTCTCCATATTATTATATATATCATATACTCTAACTGTGAAGATATTTAAATTAATAATATCTGTATACAGTATCACGGAAATTCACTTATCACGGTCAGGTCTGGAATTCAGTTAACCGTGATAAACGAGGGACGACTGTATATCACTTATTAAATTGGAATTCATTGGGGGCATGGCGTTTGAGTGGACGCCACCTTGTGACTTTGGATTTAGAAATAATAAAAACAATCCCCTTTAAATTGAACACAAACCTTTTACTGACAGTATTTTCTATGACTGTGCCAGTGGTCAGCTTTATTTGTGGGTGAATGTTTGTTTTCATAACGCACCTGTTTTCTTGTACACCCAACTAATGAGGCTGGATTTTACTTGATTAACTAACTCCCCCTGTTTGGTTCTCACGCGTGCGCCGTTTCACTTGTGCAGATTAAAGGCAAAACCGTGTCAACAGGGTTCGGCCATGCACTTATACATCCATTTAACCACTAGCCACTGGCTGAATAACAGTGACTCATCCCCTCAGTTTGCTTCCTTCCCATCCCTCGCTCAACCCAGATTGATCGGGCTAAATCCAAGACTCATCAGTTGGTTGGATGCCCTGAATTCATCACGCAGGATAAATATATACAATGTGTTTAACAGATTAACCAGCCTGTGTGCCCGCCTGCATGCACGCAAACACACACAATCACTACTCGTGTACATTAAGAGGCATAGGCAAAGGATGGTAAACAGGGCCAAGAGAACAAACTGACCCCTATTTGTACCACTGATTTCTACAGTTCATGTCCTCACTCTAGTTACTCATGTTAAAGCCCATATATATATAACTGGCTATGCTCTCAGGTTATAAAACTACAAGTATGTCAACATGGATGAGACTACTCACCAGCTACAATAGTTTTGGGACATCACACACATTCACATCTTACACTCTTCTAGGTGTGTAATGGTGTTCATGGTGCTTGAAGGGGTTGAGGTCACACATACAGTAAGTAATTAGAGGCAGGGAGGACTGTACTCATAATTTTCTCAAGATTGGAAAGTATGTTAGTTTCTTTATTTATTTATGCTTTATGCTTATTTATGAGTTTCTGTGCAAGCAACTCATGCAGTGGTTTGTACAGATAAATACATATTACAGGTTGTCAATACTAATTCAAATCAGGAGAAGGTGAAAAGATATACATTTATCACACATAATTAGTTCCGGGCCAACTGCGACATGTTAACAAGCAGACGACACATGCAGTGAACATTTACACAGGAGCTGCTGTCGGCACTCTCTAACTGCTAACCTGCTGCTAGCACTACGCTAACACCAGATGACACAAGTCACTTCCCTGGCTATGCTTCTTAAAGGTGCACACAACAAATCACAGCTACTGCATTACACTTTATGTCACGTCTTTTTCATGCCTAATATTCTCTTTTAGCCATTTTTATGCTTGAAAATACTTAATTTGCTCAAATATGCAAACATTGATTGAAACAGTGATTGATTGATCCTTAATTTTGAGCAACACAATATAAAATTGCACACATTGTGCATTACTGTACACACTGCACCCACATTTGGTACAGTAAACACAAGACAATATATGTAAACGTTTATATGCATACATACAGGAGTGGGTTGAGAGAAAATAATTGCGAAACACTGTTTCAGGGTGTTCACTGTACCCACCTTTACGTGACTTACAAACACATGTATGTAAAATTTGAGAAAGATGGGGTGAAAAACATTGCTTCTATCAAGAAAAAAAATTTCTGCATGGGGTCATTTAGCACTTGTTTAATGATTGTAAAACTTGGAGGATATCTTTATTACATGCATGTCGGCACGTCTTCCAAAGCATCTAAACATGAAAAAAATGGGGCGCCTTGTTTTGTGTGGACTTGGAAATGGTAACCACTGCCTTTTCTTCCCAAATCTAAAAATGGCCTTGCCTGTAAATGCCGGGTGATCATCGACTAACCTGGGAGAAGGAGGCACTTCAGGTGCGCTCAGGGCACTGGAGGCGACTTGCTTGAGGAGGGAGACATGGAACGTGGGATGAATTTTGAAAGAGTCCAGTTGGATGGCTGAAGGTTTGATGACCTGCTTGATGGAATATGGACCAATGAACCGTGGTTGAGAGAGCGCACTGCCTCACAACCGGGGGAGTCCGCTGGAAGATCTGCGCCAATGCCGTGGAAAAGGCCGAAATGGCAAGGCAAATGACCGAACGGCGGTTACACTCTGCCGTGGCCCACTCCCCAGCTCGTCCACTTAGGTGGGAAATTAGAAATGCCACCCGAGCTGGCTCAGAGCGGTAGGCAGCGGCAAGGAGTTCAAAGTGCAACTCGCACTGGGTGAGGAAGGAGCGTACGTCGCCATCGCCAGAGAACCTTTCCGGCCTCGACAATTGCAGGCCAAAAGATGGAGAGCTGTCTTCGGGAGATGGGAGGGCTGATTGGTCCGGAGAAGTGACTTCCGTGGCTAAGGGCGCTGCGGAGGGGGTTCCAAGCTGCAGTACTGACAACAGGTTTCAAATCTGGCCTTCAAGGGCTTCCAAGCGTGAGTCATGGCCCTCTGCCACGTTCTTAATGCCCTGTCCCAGAGCGTCAAACTGCTCCTCTTTTTTGTTGAGGCGTTGCGCCAAGTGGTGGAGCGCAAGCCTGCTTGTGTCCACCTACGTGGGGTCCATGATGTGGCTGGATTATTCTGTTACGTGTGGACTTGAACTGGACCCCAGGTGCAGAGTGAGGAGGGAGGTGAGCAGATTCAATGTTGTTTAATAGTCTGTGGTGTTTAAACAAAGGCGATGGTGCATCCAAACGAGAAACATAACTTCCGAAAACATGGCACCCGGCTCGTTGTTGTGGACTGACAAAGAGGTAGGACTATTTATAAACCTTGATTTAAAATAAGTCAACTAGACGCAAGAAAATATCGTAAGTTCTGAGGACATCCATGTTGTTTCTTATGCAAATACAGGTCGGGTTTGTGACATCACCGCTGGAAAACTTGGAAACGCAAACCTCCAGTTATTTGGGTATATACGCAAACGTATAACAGGAAATTTTCTCCAGATCCACACTTTGCCCAGAGATTTTGAAAACCTTCGTTTTTAGTGCCATATATCTGCAGACATGTGTGGATGATAGGCAAAAACGTGGGAAAAAAAAACTTTGTTTTATGAGACACCCGCCTTCGTGTGAACGGGGTTTCTGTGAGAGTGCCTGGAGGAGCAGGAACAATTGAATAAAGAGGTCCCAAAAACTGTAAGAGTGCAGTCCATATGTGTGCTGCCACTGAAGAGAGAGTAATCCAGCGTCTCCCAGGTGCAGAACGTCATCTTAAGAGTGGTAAGAGCTCATCGGGTGCAGGTGCGTCCTGTGGTCCCGCCTCCAGCCAAAAGGAGGGCTCCTGCAACACAAAGGGCATCCCCAGGAGAAGACAGGAAAGAACAAAGGGAAAAACAGGAGGAGCCAAGCGGTGAAATGTGACACACCTCACTTAACCATTGATTGAGCTTGATAAACCAGTCCACATTTGAGAAACTGGGTCTCCACAGCGGCAGGTGGACTTTGGCAGGAATGAACAATGCCTAACCTTGAGGGTGGACCAGTTCAAGGCCAAAACTGACTGAAATAAGAGAGTGAGATGGGGGGCACAAAGCAGAAACCATGGCTATAATAATGCATGTGTGTGGCTGTATGTGTGTGACAGTGTCTTGCCTACTTCCATCTCCCAAATCTCAGTGTGCCTCTAATTCATAGTGACTGCTTCGTTGTTGCAGAGCAGATGAGCTGGGTGCAGCGCCATACTGATTGAATGGAGTTCTCCGGAGCTGTCTCTGTGTTTTCTACACTATTCCCCGGGCTGTCTCCCCTCATTCTCATCCCAACGTACTGTTAAGAGGCGAGACGCACGAGTAACACATACACACACATTTAGAGAGATAGCCCAGGGCGAAGCAAAAGGGCAAGGGAGAGGGGTCCTTCTTTATTGCTCTGATCAAAACATTCATCCAGCCTATCCATCCTGCTCTCCCTCCATCTATTTCAGTCTCCTTATTAAATCATTCCCCACCTATTTCGCCTGGATTTATCCACGGATACTACCCTGGCCCCTGACTTAATGTGAGGCACAACACCCGCTTGCACACAAAAGCTGCAATTGCAGGCAAATTTGCACTATTTTCCTTCAAGATAAAAGAGATTGAAGTAGAAGGACAAGAAAGTGAAACAAGTGGTGACCTGAACGCACATATTACATGAAATGGGCAAATGAAACCCACATTTTCTCATTCAGGTCATGGTAAGCTGATGCAACATACCAGAGAATAACATTAGCAGAGAAGGGAGGTGGATTCTAGCTTTTTTCCATGTGGAAATGGGTCAGAGAACAGGAATTAGACTGTTGCAACTCCATGTCAGCACTTGCTTGCAAAAATCGACTGCCTCTATTGAGAATGTCTTAGGGAAAGTTAGAATTAAAGGGAAACGGATAAAGCAGGGTGAAGCGAGGATGCTGAGGAGGCATAAAATAGCACTCCAGGGGGAAGAGAAGGAGGAGGGGGAAGAGGGGCCTCAGTCGTCGCGTTTGAGGAATTCACTAATCCAATTACCAAATAGAGAACATATAGTACTTAAGGGTACCCACTTGCACAGATGTTTGTGAACATGCACACACACAAAACACTTCAAAGACACTTCCCAATGAGCGATAATGGTACACATGCTCCCCGTGCTGATTTAAATCCATGCAGGAAAGAATGGGTTTGAAACACGATGGTCTCGGATATGGCCAAGTGGTTCCATGTTCTCAAGGATTGAAGAGAGCCACAACATAAATGGAATCTACACTCAACAAAAATATATAGGCAATTATTATAATACTTGTTTGAACTCAAGATCATATCTACGTCTGTGTTAGTAAGCATAATTCATAATAACATAATTCATCCACCAGATAGGTGTGTCATAGCCAAATGCTAATTAGACAGCATAATTATTCCACAGATGTGACCACAGTAAAAGACCACCCCAATACGTGCAGTTCAAATGTGACCACCATTTGCCTCAAAGACCATATAAGCCAATCCAGAGCATCCCAATCATCCTCAATGGGTGAAAAGTCCGGTGGGTATGTCGGGCGTGTAAGAACTGGGATGTTTTTATCTTCAAGGAATTGTGCACAGTTCCTGGATTTGTGAATAATATTTGATTGTGAGTGGCGTTTTGCGTACATAGGAAAAGGTTGAAGATCTTTGTGTTCAGCTCTTGAAAAATAGGAGCAAAAACGAACGTTTTGCGCTTGCATTTTTGTTGTGTATATTTGCACTGTAAGACACGTTTGGCTTTAATAAGTCGTGTTTGGCAGAGCAATAGAGAAGCGTCAAGGCGACAGCGAGGCGTGTTGAAAATCCTCCCAGTCGATGGCTTGATTTGTGGCTCGCGTGAAAATAATCAATATTAATTTAAAACAGCTGATAAAGATTTTAAAAAATGAGGCGCCAGGATAAAGCATTAGTTCGCCCTTGATTTGATGGGGGACTCTGGGCACAGAGAGGTCGCGCCACCGAGATATTTCATAGGCCGAGGCTATTGTCGCAATGGAGGCGCTCGGGATTAGGCAAATCAGTAAACGACACAATGGGCTGCCCTATCGCTGCAGTCATTGTCATTATTTCAGGCCTAATCATCATTATTGACTGATGCTAATTTGAGGTCAACGGTGTGTTATATAAACACAATCTGACCAGATGCTCTATAGGCTCAATCACAGCTGCTCACTGGGATTATTTGACCACACACGTCTTGACTGCCCTGCACTCAAATCACACGCATGCAGAATTAAGAGAGGTTTCCAGTGTGACTAATCCCATCACATGGGGCAGATTGGTGTGTTGCTGACACATCTGTCACACCTGAATAAATCACTCGCACACCATTTTCCTGAGTCATACGTAGATAGATATTGACTGCGTGTGTATGTATGCATGTGACCATCCACAGGAATGAAGGAGGGGTCAATAGTAAATGTCACCGATTGATCTTTTTTAACGCGTGGCCCTGATTTACTGAGTGCTAAACATATGCACATACACACAGTAGAAAAGCACCTGCAGATTTAGCAGCCATTGGGTTTGGCCACATGATGCAATCAAACTTTTTATACTAATCTGAGCCAGGTCATCACATTACTGCTGATTAGAACCTTGTTGTCTTCATACATCCAATAAAACCCCAAAGTCCGGGCTCAAAATGTGCTGCTGAATTAGCCACGTGTTAGCCTACATTGCAGCCATATATGGTTCTCTACACAAAAAAAAGGATTGAGAAAATCCGACGCTTACGATGCACAGTGCTGCAATTTGTATTAACTGGAGTGTACCCATATAGGAGATGGGATTTGGAAGATGGAAGTATTGAGAGTGGTTTGAAAAGGTTACGTATAAATGCATGCACTACGTAAGGGCGTATACATTTGGGATTTGCCTGTAAAAAAAGAACATCCAGATCATTTTGGGATGACTTATGGTTACAAAGTGGGACGTAGCCCAGTGACTCTGAATCGGGGGTCCTTTCTCATTGGACAAAAGGATTGTGAATGGGGTCATGGGAGCCATCCCAGATGGGGCAGATGGGGTACTTCCATCACCCCCTCAACCAACCCCCGCCACTATGCCGTGACTCCCGACTCCCTGACTCACCCATCAAAATAAAAAATGAACTCTTAATGGAAGGCATCATGGGATATTTATCTGTCTACTTGAACTATTTCATCATATGGGCAATAATTGTCAAGGTTAAAACATGTCATTCAAGTCAAGGCCTAATTAGCTGACATTAGGTACAGTAATTAAACGTTTGGATGAGCATGACTTCTAAAAGGGGAAATAATCAGCTTATTTTAAAACCTGTATTAACTGTACAGGCAATGTTGTAGTAACATTTTAACATTATAATTAGGCGTTTTCGATACTGGCTTTCTTGCCAATATGTCGATATTGTCCAACCATCAATTTCTGATATCGATATATGTTTTTTTCCCACTTTATTAATAATGAGTGCTAATGGCCATGCGTGTTGTATAAAGGGGAAAAGTCCGGACAGGGTGAGGACGACGCTGCCAAAGATGTTAGTTGGGTCAAGATACTACACTGCAAGGACTAATCACTGTGGACTGCAATACTGCTAGCCACCGGTGATCAGCTTTTGGGATCGGCGTTGAAAGACCCCTAGCTATATTTGTTTTCATTATAGAGAAAAAAAAATACTGACATTGACCAATATTACACTTTTATGCCAATATCAAGACGATAATATTGGTGGGCCAATATCATAGTAAACAAACCTCATTATACTTATTATTATACTTAATATTAATTTCATGGAATTAAATATAATTTCATATTACCAGTCATACTAGCAGAAAAATAAGCATACCCCAGTATTAATGAAATAAACAATAAAACCCACTTATCCATTTTCTATATTGCATTTTCTATTGTTCTCCACCAGGGTTATGGGTATGCTGGAGAATATCCCAGCTCGCATACAGACAAACAACCATTCACATGGACAATTTACAGGCTCCAGTTAACCTAGCATGCATATTTTTGGAAGTGGGAGGAAGCCGGAGTACCATGCATGCACGGGGAGAACATACAAAAACCCCACAGAGATGTTCCAACGGATAAAAACCCAAATCTGCTGACATGCTAACCATGAGGCCACCGTGAAGCCATAAACAGTAACACTCACTTCAGATCAACCCTTACTTTTTCTTCAAGTCGTCTTTTAGCATTCTTACATCAAAAGTGTAAAAAAAAAAAAACTTAACGCTGTTAATAGTGAACATAAAACAACCGTCTTTGATAACTTGCTTTTCCAATTTTGGGTTGAATTCAGAACTGTGCGTTCAAGATTAGTATTCTCTATTTGGCCATTTGATTTTTTTTTTTTTTATATCATAACCCAAAAAGGAATCCTGGAACTGAAAGAACTGAATTATATCCTTTCACGATTCAGTTGGCCATCCTGATAAATGTTTTATTTGACAAATGAACTCCAGCAGGATGTAAGGCTTTAATCCCTGCAACATTGGTTCGCACCAATTCCAAAGCTCTACTCAACCATCCACTTCATCATTTTCACCTCAAATCTTTTGACACTGATGTCTGTCAAACTTTAAACCCTAACTCACCCTTATCATGGGCAACCAACACCACAGCCATGCTCCTTTCCATCGCCGACACCCGTCACTTCCCTTTCTAACCCTGCTGGGAATGCTGATCTGATTAAGGCATTAGGTTCCGCCCCAAACAAACAAGTACAGCGGGAGGTTGTACTCACTTTTTTATGTTTTCATCAAGTAAAGTGCTCTTCAGATGACTCTGTCAAATGAATAACATTTGGATGTCATCTGCTTATTGTAAAGCATAAGAACCTTAGCCGGAACCTGACCTTTATGACATGAAGACTCCAGGGAATCATGATAATAAGTCCCTAATCTGGTGTGTTTAGATATGTGGATTCAATCAGGTACACAGTGTCCAAGTTGGGGTTTACTTAGTTATATATTTAGGGAGTACTTACAAAGAAATGGTCAAACTCATGTATTTACTTACTGTGTGTGTAAAGTGTAATCTAAAAAAAAAAAACTACAAACGATAGGGGGGCCTTTCCAAAACAACAAACGGCTGATGCTGATTCTGTTATAGTTTGGATTGGGGACAGATTAGTGGAATATTAGGATGGGATTGACTGGCCAGGTTAAGCTATTTGATCGTCAACTAAATATGGCTTAGGAGCTACAGACGAGCTGATGTCACACAGAATTAATCCAGCCATGATTTTTGTTTTAAAAACTCTTTTTAATCCACTCATGATTTGAACATACTGTCACACTAGTCTGGGCGGTGAAATGTGGGCAGAAATTACTATATTACCATACAGCACCCATCCATGAGTTACCAGTGAATACTTATTTTGGAAACTTGGTTGGACACGAGTATCGGTTGCTAAAAGCATTCAAATTAAATACTAAATCTTGCATTACTTTATAGAATTGGCAAAATGAATCGACTTTTAGGCAATTACATGACAATTACACTAATAATTAGTGAGGGATTACACACAAATTTGTGTGAGGGATTAGACACAGTTTTGACAGTTTGCCAGTAGCATGGTAGCAAACATTACTGCAAGCCAAGTCGTTCTTCTTTATAATACAGTTTTGCTATGAAAAGCATGTGCAGTATAAACACACTTAACATTGCACATTTTAAAGGGGAAGACAAATAGTACTTGAAATTAATGGTTGTGGTAGTATTTGGTGACTCTCCAAACCAAAACATTTAAAACTACATGCTAGCAAACAGTTACAATGTTAATTGCATGTATTTGTGTATGTGTTATTTGAACAAATGCTCATGATGTCGATCCAATCAAAAAAGGATAAATGCCTTTTGTGTATATATATATATATATATATATATATATATATATTGGGGGTGTGCTGAGACAGTCAGTACACGAGGCAATGCACAGGATTGAGTATTCAAGAACGAGACAAAACGAGACATTAACTTTTTTTTTAAGCACAATATATATACTGTACATTTATATACATATACATTACATACAAAAAAAAGACACACGCATGTGGCAATATATTGAGGCCGGGAAAATTACCAAGTGGATTTTCATTTATTGAGTGATTAATTCATTTATATATATATATATATATATATATATATATATGTATATGTGTATATATATATGTGTGTGTGTGTATATATGTATGTATGTATATATANATATTTACTGCTCAAAAAAAATAAAGGGAACACTAAAAAAACACATCCGAGATCTGAACAAATGAAACATTCTTATTAAATACTTTGTGCTTTACATAGCTGAATGTGCAGACAAAATCAGACACAAATAATCAATGGAAATCAAATGTATTAACCCAAGGAAGTTTATATATACAATATAAATACATATATACATAAATGCATATATAAATACATATATACACTACAGTATATATATAATATTTTTTACATGAAATCTATTTATTAATTATTATATTTATATAGAAAATAATATCTAATTTATTGGTAAATAAACATTCCATTCCATTTTCCTCCGCTTATCCGGGTCCGGGTCACGGTCTCAACAATTTTAGTAGGGAAGTCCAGACTTCCCGGTCTCTTGCGACCTCTTCCAGCTCCACCGGGAGGACACAAGGCGTTCCCAGGCCATCTGTGAGGGCGTGTTCTAGGTCTTCCCCGGGGCCTTCTCCCGGCTGGGCACGCCCGAAACACCTCATCAGGGAGACGCCCGGGAGGCATCCAGACTAGATGCCCAAGCAACCTCAACTGGCTCCTCCCGATGTGAAGGAGCAGTGGCTCTACTCTGAGCTCCTCATAGATGTGCCAAGCTCCTCACCTTATCTCTTACGGTCAGTCCAGCCACCCTACGGAGGAAACTCATTTATGCCGCTTGTATCAGCGATCTCGTTTTTCGGTCATGACCCATAACCATAGGTGAGGATGGGGACCTAAACAGAGTAACAGACAAACAGGTAAACAGAGAGCTTTGCCTTCCGGCTCAGCTCTCTCTCTCTCGGTACAGCGACCGCATTACTGCTGACATCGCACCAATCCGTCTGTCGACCTCACGCTCCAACCTTTCCTCACTCGTGAACAAGACCCAGAGATACTTGAACTCCTCCACCTGAGGCAAGGAGGTGCTGAGTCTCATCCCAGAAGCTTCACACTCAGCTGCAAACTGTTCCAGTAAACGCTGAAGGTCACAGCCTGATGAGGCCATAAGGATCACATCGTCTGCAAATAGCAGAGACAAGATCCTAAGGTCATCAAGCTGGACTCCCTCAACGCCTTGGCTGCGTCTAGAAATTCTGTTCATGAGGATTATGAACAGAATCGGTGACAAAGGGCAGCCTTGGCGGAGGCCAACGTTCACCGGAAACAAGCTCGAATTACTGCTAGCAATGCGAACCAGGCTCCTACTTTGATTGTAGAAGGAAGGAATGGCGCGTAGACGCGGACCACCAATCCCGTACTCCTGGAGCACCCCTCACAGGACACCACGAGTGACACGGTTGAATGCCTTTTCCAAATCTATAACGCACATGTAGAACGGTTGGGAAAACTCCCACATACCCTCCAGTACCCTTGCAAGAGTGTAGAGCTGGTCCAGTGTTCCACGACCTGGGACGAAAACCACATTGCAACTCCTGTGACCGAGGTTCGACTAACGGTCGTACTTTTCTCTCCAGCACCCTGGAATAGACTTTCCAGGGGGGGCTGAGGAGTGTTATCCCCTATAGTTGGAACACACCCTCCGGTCACCCTTTTTAAAAATGGGGACCACCATCCCGGTCTGCCAGTCCAGAGGTACTGTTACCGACTTCCATGCGATGTTGAAGAGGCGTGTCAACCAAGACAGTCCTCCAACATCCAGAGGCTTCGAGGCCGACCGAAAGTCCTGCTCCATAGCCTCACCGAACTCCTCCTAAACCCGGGTTTTTGTCTCGACCACCGCCAAAGCCGCGTGCCGCTTGGCACATGTCAGTTGCTTCGGCAGTCCCGCAAGCCATCCATGCTTGATAGGACTCCTTCTTCAGCTTGACGGCAGCCCTAAACCCCTGGTGTCCACCATCGGGTTTGGGTCTGTCCGCCACAACTGGCACCGACCACCTTGCGGCCGCAACTACAACAGGCTGCCTTAGCAATAGAGGCATGGAATACGACCCATTCTGACTCAATATCCCGCTTCTCCCCCAGGATGCAGGCGAAGCTCTGCCGGAGATGAGAGTTGAAGACTCAACGAACAGGAGACTCAGCCAGACATTCTCAGCACACCCTTACTACGCGTTTGGGTCTACCAGGTCTCTCCAACATCCTTCCCCGCCATCTAATCCAACTCATCACCAGGTGGTGATCAGTTGACAGCTTAGCCCCTCTCTTCATCCGCGTGTCCAGAACATGCAGACTCAGGTCTGATGATACGACTACAACGTCGATCATAGACCTGAGACCTAGGGTGTCCTGGTGACAAGTACACTTATGGATATCCTTATGTTCAAACATGGTGTTTTTTATGGACAAACTGTGGTTCGCACAGAAGTCCAGCAACAACATACCACACGAGTTCAGATCAGGGAGGCCGATCCTCACAACCACGCCCCTCCATGTCACACTATCATTGCCCACATGGGCGTTGTAGTCTCCCCGTAGAACTATGTAGTCACCAGCTGGGGTTCTCTCCAGAACCCCTCTGAAAGACGCACAAACAATAGTCAGGACCCTTTCACCGGCCGGAAGGCATAGGGAAGTAACCCTCACGTTCACCGGGGATTATTCCAACACAGAGGCACCAAGCCGGGGGGCTATTAATAAGCCCACACCAGCTCGCCGCCTCTCCCCTGCAGCAACTCCAGAGTAGAACAAGGTCCAGCCCCTCTCAAGGAATTTGGTTCCAGATACCAAACTATGGGGTCAGGGTGACTCCGACTATATCTAGTGGGAATGTCTCAACCTCTTTCAAGCGCACGGGCTCCTTCCCCACCGGAGAAGTAACATTCCATGTCAAAGAACTAGATTTGGCTGCTAAAGACCAGGTCGCCCGGACACTCGCCCTCGACCGCCACCCAAATCGCATAGTACCAAACCATTATGATTGTCCCTGTGGGTGGTGGGTCTGGGGATGGGAGATCCCGTATGGCTTCTTCGGGCTGGGCCTTCATCCCCATGGATAAAGGCCTGACCAATAAGCGGTCGACCGCCTGCGGGCCCCTCCCTCAGGCCTGGCTCTAGAGTGAGGCTCCCAGTATCCCACGTCCGGGCAAGGTGCGGTCACTCATTTTGATTTTTTTTCTATAAGGGTCTTCAGAATAACTCTTAGTCTGGTCACCTAGAACCTGTTTGCCGTGGGAGACCCTACCAGCGGCATAAAGCCCCCGACAACATAGCGCCTAGGATCACTCGGGCACTCAAACCCCTCCACCACGATGAGGTGGTGTTTCATGAAGGAGTAAATGATAAACATAGAAAATATAAAATAAATATAAATGTAAGATAAAAATATAAAAATGAAAAATGAAAAAATGTTTACCAATTTGAGGCTAACCACAGCAACCAGATTGCTTAAATAAATGACAAAAATATTTTTACTAATTAAAAAATATTAATTATTTGACTGATAAAATGCGTTTTTATTTTTCAAAAATTCATCATTTTACTTTTGTTTTATTATTTTTGTACTTTTTTTTAACTGTCTGAGTACTTCATAAATATAAATATGTAACATTTTATTAGTTTGTATTTTTTTATTAGACATTTAAATAATGAATCAAAAATGTTTTTAAAAATAATTAAGTCTTTCATACGTTTTCATACCTAAGGTGCATCAGCCCACTTTTTTGGGGGGTGAGGTATGATAAATTACTGTATACAGTATTGAGTGCATGTGTGCGTTGTGGGGGTAAGGTGTCTATTTACAGTAAGTAGGGAGTGTGTGAAGGGGGATGTAGTGTTTTTGTTTTTCTACAGTCACATCTGTGTCAAAGCCCCCTGGATCACCCCCCAACCCCTCTTTATAAAAATACAACAAATACAAAAATGCACACACAAGCTCCCAAATCCCCTGAAAGCTTTTGATCCTGCGTGAATGTGGAAATACCCCCCTCACTCCACACACACACACACACACACACACACACAACCCTCCATCCCTCACTAAAAAGTGTAAAAGTGGGATTAAAACTTGCTCATATCAACAGTTCCACTGATTGGGCGCATCTCTTCCCTTAAAAGAGTTTGACAGATCCTGAATCAGGCAGTGGGGAGGGAAGCTGCACGTTCATATAGGTGTGTGGTTGTGACAGCTGTCTACTACAACTCCAGCATCGCCCTTTTCAAACGGGATCCGGCGAGAAGAGTATGCTGAAACACGCTGGGAGATCTATTTTTCTCCCCCTTCTGGGAAAATTTTTCCCCGCATCTCACCGACTTCACCTTGTGCTTATAGGCGCTGCATGATGTGCGTACAATGTGGTGCCGCCGAGATGATGAAAGTGAGCGAGAAGTGACCTAAAAATGTCACAGCGGGGAAAAAAAGAGGGCAACAACTGGAATGAGAAGAAACAGAGGGGAGATTTATGGAAAGGAAATAAGAAGTAAAAGCTAATTCTATTAAATTTTTTTGTCCAAAATATCTTTCTGGTGTGCACAGGAAAGAAAAACACTATTTCTTTGGAGCCCTGCCTCCCTTTCCCCGCTTCTACATACAGAACTCTTTTGCCAGCTCCACTTTTTCTTATGCTGACTTTGCATATAAATGAGAGTGAAGATTATCCAAATGTCTGACGCTGAGGGCACACACACACACACACACACACACACACACGCACCATGCTCTGCTTGGGATGGGATGGCTCATTACGTTGCCGTGGCGACAGACAGCCAGGGAGAAAGCACAGCGGGGAGGGAAGGGTTGGGGCAGTTTTGCAGAAAGCAGGTAGGGCGGGTGTAAGGTTTGGGTGGATTTGGAATTCACTGGCGCAACCGAGGCAGGTTGTCCTATTAGGAAGCTCACAGTCTTATCTTCACCTTGCCCCCACCCTCATCCGACTCCTTCCATCCATCCCTGTATTTCATTCTCTTCCTCTCTTGGCCGAGAGATGGAGCAGAAAGTGGCGTGTAATTACATCCTAATCTCTGCTTGGTATCTGCTCTGCTACGGGCTCTGTCGCTGTGTAGAGCACACACCCACAGGTCCACAGAGATTTGGGTCCACAATTCTACACATTTAATCTGGTTAAATGGCTGTGTACTTGAGCCAGACATTGTTGCTTGACTGATGGACCAAGACGTTCCCACAGACAGATGGGGCGACCAATTTCTCTTTGGAGTACAATTTATATACGCGTTTGGTTATATAATAGTACTTTTAACATAGACCGGGAGTGCTATGATTTCATAAAGGCTGATAGTCTGGCATTAGATCTTAACATCTTGAATGTGTATGCCTGTTATCAGACTACTTTAGAAGCCATCAAGTGCCTTGCTGCCGCTTGTCTGCTGCAAGTTTTAGGTCCCCGTGAGTGATGGAGATCGGAGAGCCAAAAGAGGTCATACTGCAGGGCCATACATCTTTCCCTCACAGCAGCAAATGTAAGCTGTCGCTCACACACACATAAAGAATGCAGTCAGGACTCTGGGAACACCGCTAAAGATAACCCGCTCCACACAAGCATGACGATGCTGTATATGTATCCATAGCTGAGGAGTTCTGCATTATACATGCAAAGCTAATTTGTGGCGGGTACACATGCCGCCGACTGTCCCTCGCACAAACATGCACTTAACACCTAAAGTGCAATGAAGTCAGTAAAAGTAGGTCAGGACATTCCGGGGCCAGGGCAAGTGTAAACAAAGTAGTGATCAGTTTGGTTCAAGTCTGAATTAAACATAACATGAGTGTGTTTATGCAGGGCCCAAGCGCGGACCTGAGGCTATGTTCAATCAATCTGGCTGCAATATTAAAGCAAGGCTTTGCTGAGAATATACAGCCTCGCTTGCTGTTGCTCGCCGTAAGTAAATTACTCATAGGGGGAAACGGTGTGTGATGTCAAAATCTGAGTTTGTAATTAGCATTCTGATGTCGCGCTGACGGGCGGCTAGGCTGAAGGTAAACACACCCGAGCTTGTAACATGAGAAACAACGATGAATTACCTGTATATACTGTATACACCACATTTCCTTAAAAACCTTGGTTGCCTCCCTCAAACGGACCCCGCGTTTTCCCATGATGAAACAAAAATGAAGTTGTACTGTGATTACCTCAGTTTATGGACACCAACAGTTCCATAAGTGAACTGTTACTAATCAAAACAGCAGCACCCACAGAAGCATTTAGAAGGTCTCTCATATGTATTCAAAATAAAAAGTACCATCTTGATGCTTGAGGTTGTAAACACGTTTTCTGCGCTACACAAATGCTATGTTTTTGCAGTTTTACTGCAGCTAGAGATGCGCTACAACAGTCGGCCTAACAATCCACTCCAGCTCTTAGATTTATTTGCAGGTGCACGTCACGAACGCTTAACGTGCAAGCCACTGAGGCGTTCGCTGGCACCTGCGGCTGGTGGGGTGTGTGCCTGGGAAGCGGCGAGGTGGCCCAAGCGCGTGGTGGTCGCTCTCTGGGAGGAGAGGGCACTAATGTGATCATGCGTTTATTTTTCTTAATATTTTCTGGATTGACCAGCAAAGCCCCAAAGATCACCTGTCCAGTCGCAATCGACGGGTTGCCGACCCCTGCAGTCAATAATTGGGTAAAAAATTCTCTCACATGACATTTGTGGGTTTTGCTCAAAATGCTTATGAAGAAATGTTAGCACACATTTAATAAAAATATCCTAAGCTGTATCATCCTTGGACAAATGGTCAATGACTCTCAGCCAATTAGTTGCTAAGTGATGCCTGTGACCCTGCAGACATTTTGTTTAATGGCGGCCATGTTTTCCAAGCAACCTTGCTCAAATTTTTCACACCTGTGGTTCTTAGCCCCTAAATGTGTGCACCAAATTCCATGGTGATTCTGCAAAAGACCCTAAAGTTACAGTGGGTAAATGTAAATGCATCGAGCTTGGTGGGAATTTTCAAGTTAATCTGACTAATGGGGTACGTGTCCAAAAAAATAATAGTACAGGGAACACAGTAGGATTGCATTATTTTGCCATGCTTACTGCACCATTCAGCAGCAGCCAACCCAATAGTCAAAACACTACAGGAACAGAGTGAGCTTGAAAATGAAGGTAAAAGCTAACAATAGCACAGTCGTTTACATCCCACTAAAACTGAGGCCAAGAGCCCTGAGAAAACACAAGGAAAAAAATCCCAGCGTCACGCATAAACACAGATAGTTAGAGCGAGTACAATTTATCCTGTGCAACACAAACAACACGTTTCCCTCCTGGCAATAAAACTGTGGAGGTCAATGTGAGGTCACCTGGGCCAGATCATTGCCCTCTTAAAGAGTGTATATACTGGTCTGATATGGGCTACACTGGTTTTGCACAATCCTGCCCAGAGCCTGCCATGTCTCACAATGAGCCCAGCTATTTCGGAGCTTTATTATGCATTTGCTGTTAGACCTATGGAGCCCCGCAGAACATTTTTCTGCACTCAAAGGTTCACACATCTTTTTCTTTTATACACTGGGAAAATGGATGAGAAAGTACATGTTTTATAAGTACATTACTGACAGACAAGAGAGAATTTTTTTTTTTTTTTACCACAGTTGCTCGACTGCAAGCAGGGTCAAGTGTTGATTAGATACACCAGCAGCACAAGAGGTATGAGTCAGAACAGACAAGCGGCTTCCAAATATATCAGCAGTGTGGACAAAATCTACCCCTGCAGCAGCCCAACAGAGTTCATGCCAAGCAACAGTTAGTCTGAATGAATTCATAAAAATGTAATTTAAGCTTAAAACTAAAGACGATCATGGAAAGTGTGGCCAGTGAAACACTTAAAAAGTTGTAGTAGGGATGTCTCGATCCACATTTTTGGCTCCCAATACGCTTTAAAAAAAAAAAAAGTTTTTCCAATCTTACCTGGCATCTATCCATCCATCCATCTTCTATACCACTTATCCTTAAAAATAATTAAACCAAAATATTGCTGAATTGACTTTTTTTTTTGATCACACAACATGAGAAACAATACTGTTTGGTTTTTGTAACAAACCTCTGTGAGTCAGGTCCCTGATGAAAATAAAAGTCCATGCAGTAAGAGATAAAATTGGGAAAAATAGGCGAACAAAATACTGTAGCGACAGGTAGATTGTGTTGTTCCAAGCTGCTGTTTAGTGTGTGGGCTATTGAGGGCAGTGGTTTTCAAGCTGGTTAGAGCAATAGTTTAGAGTTAAGTACGTAGAATAAGAAAACTAGGTAGTGTCTTTGCACCGTGCGGCTGTGCAGGACTGACTGCTCTATGTTTGCATGCATCGGTGTTCACATAAATGGCCAATTGAATTACAACCATCCTGACGTTGAATTATGTAGCCGTCGTTGCAATACTTTTAGGGTAGGACAAGTCATTTGACACGTTATAGATCAATTTTGGCGTGATGTGGTGTATTGAGTGTAAAGATGACTTTTTTGGCACGCTCTCTTCAAAGCAATAGTAATTTATTGACAGTCCTTACTAACAACCAGTGGTTTGACCAGCACTTCCCATGCAAGTTCCATGACAGAGACGTCCGGGCACAGCAAAGAAAATCTACCTCTACCTTTTTACTGGTTCCATGATGATTAATGACAATACATTGAAGTGCTTGTCCTCCACATTAATGGCTGAGACAATGCCTGTGCTGTGTTGTCCATCGACCTCTAGAACCGAGGGAGAGCGTCACTGCTGACGTGCCTTCCAGCATTCCAGCAAACTCGTTCCACACGCCGAGTCATTCACACTCCCTGTGAACTGTTAGTGTGCATGTGTGTGTGTGTTGTCTTCTCATCTAATGGCACTCCAACATAACTGTGATTTTACTTATCATGTCCTTGCAAGTTGTAAAATGGTCGACTGAATCCAATCGCTTGAAACACATCAGGGAAGCTGGTATGATCTTGGGTATGAAAACATTTATTAAGTGACGGTATTGGCAAAGGCAACATTTCTCATGATAGCACTACATAAAATACATCCCCCCTGACTACAGCAGAATACAGTTTGCAGCACTTGATACTCGTGGAGAAGAACCATGACCATCTGCTATAATCCAAACTAGATAAGATCCTAATCCCATACTGAGTGATGCTGCATTAAAAAGGTGCACACTGATGCTCAGGTAATAACTGACCAAGTGTATGGTTGCCCGCGCTTGCAGGCACGAACATGAGTCAGCAATAACACAATAAAGTTGTTCAGTAAACATTATGACTGACTAGTATGATTGTGGTCCATCCATCCAGAAGAACATCTGCAAGATCAGAGGTCATTATGTTGCACAAGAGATCCTGGCTCACAATGTTGGTATTTATGTAGTACACGATTTAAAAAGTGATGCCTTTTGGTTAAAGTGGGGTGGTGATTGTTTTTTTTATTTACTGGCGACACCTAGTGATGCCAATAATTTATTAAGTTGAGCTTGTCACAGAGTTAGGCACACACATGGAATGATACAGAGCATATATTTTCGTTCCGGAAGTATTCCGGAACACGCTCCTGCCCAAGTAATCGCATCCTGTATTCTGCAAGATACGAGTTATTGTATTGTATTTTAGACACAGTGTTAGTTAACAGAACACCACATATGGCTACCCAGGGGGGTGTAGCTGCTGTGTCAGCCACTGAACTAACTAAATACACAAATACACATGTATGATTTTCTGTTGATTTGAATTCATTTGTGAATACTAAAACGTTTTGGTGTTAAAATACAACAGCGATAGGTCCAGGCGCCACCTCACGTATGAAAAGTATTTTCTTTGAGAATATTCTGACATTTACTAAACAGGTAAGTTATTAATGCATCCGTAGACTGTCCTTAAAAATGTGACTTTTAAACTTCTATATCTTTAGTTTATCTCCTTGATGGTGTAAACATGCCCTTCCCCCCCATCTGGCTTTGTCTACTCTAATTTAATGTTTATTGCCATGACACTCCTTAAAAAAAATAAAAATAAAAAAAACTTGCTCTGATGATAGCGCCCTCATAAATGCAATAAATGTCGCTTATAAGCCAGAATGACTATATAGTACAGTGAAATACAGCAAGATCCTGGGGAAACAAAAAGGTTATCAATGTTCAAGGTATCAAGGTTATTATAAATGCACATACTGTACTGTATGTATGTTTGCCAGTAATTGATTAGTGTTTCTCACAGCACTGACAGTAATGAAGGGCGGCACTACTAGTTTTGCAACAACCACAGCAACTCTACAGTAGTAGTTTGTGCGGATATATTAGAAATTTGTCAACGCTTAAAAACAAACACATACAGGGGAGTGAAACGGGATTACTAACTATCCAAACACAGAAAATGCAAACCAGATACTGCCTCTTAATCCCAGCAACACGTTGAGATGAAAAACAGCAATAACAGCACAGAGACAAATAAAAGATTAATCTAAAAAGTCTGAGTCACTCAGGCCACCACATACAGAAAAGCACTGATGTATAAACAGACTGAAGTGATCGTGTGTGTGAAGGCCTAACAGGCAGAGGCCGTGCAGCACGAAAGCTGCCCTTACCATCTGGCCTTGGCAAAATGAACACAGTGTTCCTCCACAGTCTCTCTTTATCTCTCTCTCCACCTCAGTGTTGCACTGGCGGATTTGATACTCCTCCACCCAGAGAGATTAAAGGGTTCCATATTTCAGTCATACTCCCCGGGTTGTTTTTTGCTTTCTAAAAACCGTGTCTGTGTGCGCCGACACGGTGATGGGATGGCTAGTCGCTGGGCAGAAAGACGACTTGAGACAAAAGGATTTTTTTTTTTAAAAAGGGAGTGGTGTGTGGGGGAAAGAATACTGGATGTTGTTGTAGGTTGAAACCACTTGAGATGGTGCAAAAAGTGAATACAGTACCATGCGCTTTGTGCATTTGCTGTACCCTGTAGTGGCCACCTCATTAGGTACCCGTGCACGAATCTAACGGTTCAATACAAGAGCTGCACTACCATTGATTGCTGCACTTTCTGTAAGACCATCATCATTTTGTGCGTTGAATGTTATATTACTTAAACATTGCGTTTCTTGTTGTCTTCTTTAACTTGCTGACTTGGTCCTGCTGATCTAACTGAGGCTTTCAGGCTCCTAGAGAATGTACCAATAAGTCTGTTATTGCATCTGTAAGCGTATGAAAAAAAAGCATACAGGAGTGTTGTGAAGTGCATTTACGCATTACCAGACACCCAGACACCTGCAGGGAGCCTTGGGGGCGTTAAAAGGCTGTGTGTGTGTCGGGTGCCTCGGGGGAGTGAGGTTTCACCAGTTTAGACGTTTCCAGCATCGTGGAATTAAAAACTCTTCTTAGTACTACAAATCCTGCGAGAGCTCCCCCACCCCCTTTATCTTGAAAGACAACATTACATAAAAAGCATAACTCTCAATAAATGCATGGACATTAAGACTCTCCTCTTCTGTTGATCATTTTGAGGTAATTTAAAAGAGAGAAAAAAAACACGGGGGAAATAACACAAAACCAAAAATCACTTGACTGGGGTGTAAAGCCCCCAGCGACGTAAGAGGCTTTACCAGAAAAGATCACACATCCCTGCAGTGGCCAAATCAGCTTTTGGTCAGTTGCACTCCCATCCTTCTGATGATCTGTTGTCACTTTCTGACACTCTGTCTCCTGGCCAATAGCAGAAAAAAGCCTCCTCGTCCAAATGGTGTGTCTCTGATCCGAAGCCTTCCGCGGAAAGCCTGGTTGAGCATTCAAACCCGCACTAAATAATTCAGGGAGGACAACAAGACTTACCCTATCTCCGGTCTTAACCCCCTGCTGTGTCTTATCCCACTCTCTCTCAGACACACACACACATGCTACCACATTCACACTTTCCAGGAGGTCATACCAACCAAGGACACAGAACTACAAATAAATATTCCATTATGTGGAGTTGCATGTTTTCCTTCAATCAAAAGAAAACGTGTCTCGTTCCTGAAAAGCATAATAATGAAAAACAGATTGCCAGGCACACAAAAATATCTTTCACACAGACGCACGGGCATTAGAAGTCTGCATTTATACATCTACATAGTCATTATGCATGTGTAGTATGCAGGATTTTACAAAGCAAAAGTAACATTTAAATAGTAATTCCAACCGAAGGATTAGCTGTATTGGAAAAAGGTGCTGCTATTACTGCCTGATGTGTATACATAGACCATTGATTGGCGATGGTTGGCTGGTTTGGGATTCCAGGATAACCTCTGACTGACTGGTATGTGAATGTTTGCATGCAAACGCTACTTTTCATGACTCAGTTAAAGTTATCCACAGTGTAGAATGGAATCGCATTATAAACCTTTGGGCCAAGAAAGGCAAACCAGTGCATTTCAAAGTTGAACTTCTCAGCAAAGATCCTGCTAAACCTCATGGCTGATTATTTTAGGACTTCTTGAACTCAGGAGGCACTCAATTTGTCTCACTTCAAGGTCTCTACGTCTCTCGCCATCACACACATGTGTACACACACACACACACACACACGATTTTACAGCCTGGCTGCGAGATCTCAACACACACCAGATGACCAACTGTTTTGTCGGATTGTGGTTTTGGAGATCACAACACGACTTCCAGACATTAGCATGACTCACTCTTTGCTGCAGTCACGAGTAACCAGCGTATACACACACACACACACACACACACACCAATAGTTCAGTAAGGGATGAAAATTGTAGATATCTCACAGTTAAGTTATATTTGCTAAAGGGCTTGTTCTGGGTCTCAGTGTGCAACAATGCTGGTCAGTGTCACATTTTACTGAGTGAACGCAAAAGGCGGTGAATGTTATGGCTAAGTAACAAAAGACTTGCGTCCCTGCCGCTCACAAGTCTAAGAACTTCAAGCTAAATTGGGTCTGATTGATTGCTCTGCCTATATAGTCTGGTTTTTGTCCCTCTGAGCGCTGTCTAAATATTGAAGTCGTTTGCGGTGAAAAGAGTCAGCTATCCAGAGGATTCCACCCAATCTGCATATTCATACAATTAATTAGGATTCTTCACTCTACACTGTTTTTTTTTTTTATATCATCCCTGCTTTATTTCTCAAGAGGCAGCCATAAGACAATGGCGGGCGGTGATCAGAATCAGTGATTAGTGAAAAGGGGGGGTAGTTGGAGCAGCCACGCGCCCACACACCTTTCTTCCGAGTCGACTGTCTGCATCAGATATGACGACGATTGCGAGGAGTGCTTGGCAGGCGCTCTGCAACTCTGTTGATGCAAACTTCAGCTGCTTTGTCTCACTTTGCCGCTATTGTCTGGTGTTTGAATGTACGTTCCGCCTTTGCCAGAGTGACTGAGAGGAGCCATTGTGTGATGAGGCAGACCGACCAAATGACGCCCGACAGCCTTCTCGCAAGGCTAACTCTTTTAATTGCTGAAAAGACGAGTCAAGACGAGATATTGGGGGTGGGGGAGAAACGTGGGTCGAGAGAGACGCGGAAGGACAAAAAAGGGTTTACTCTGGTATCAGAGCGATAATCACGTTTTGAAACATTTCTGCAAAAACATATTGGCGCTGACAGAGCTAAAATCTTAAATTCAGAACATTGATACCTAGCCAGGGGCCTAAAAGACACTTGTTATTACTGTATTAACTCAAATAGAAAACCTTTTTTGAGCAGGTCTTTGTGTTGCTGTTGCCTCTTTCCAGACCACTGTGTGTGTCAGTGACAGGAAGAAAAGCTCTGACTTGCATTAGAAGTCTGACAGATGTATTGTTCTACACTAATCAATCGGTGTCAGTAATGTTACAGTGCAACTGTTCAGTGGGCTCACCAGACCAACAGGCTTTTATTGCAGGTTTGAATTACTGCACAACAGGCACAATAATTCACTCTTCTCCCCTCGGGAACACATTTATAGCAACACACGAGCACAAGTCTTATTTATGTCTTTCACAGCTTATTTACTCATATTATTTCTACTATATTGGGTAATACAAGTGTAAAGGAGAATATAGGGGTGTTAGTTCTTGTCCAGAAGGCTCTAATAAGGTATTTAGAGGGTTGAAAACAGGCTTCTTATGCTCTAACTACAAAATATTTGATTTCTCAATAAGGAATCAATTAACCACAATAAACAAGAGATCACTGTATATGGGATTTCCAATGTAAATTGTTTTAATGCATTTCATTTACACTGAATGATATATTTCTACGTGTTCCGTTTTCAGAGTACAGGCTCTCATACTCCTTTTCCCCTATTAAGAGATAAATTCTGCCTTTACAAATCAGTTGAGAAGAACTCATATGTTGGCTTTCTCATGTTCCTAAAAAGAGGCTTATTTCATAAGATACAGTAAGTGCATGGGTGTCCTATACCAACATGAGCCCATTTACTCGTGCATCACGGCAAAATTTCAGACAGACCTGACAGTATAATCTTGTGAAACAGCGCTACAAATCAAAAGGACCATAAAAAAAATACCAACACCTCTCAAACGATTAAACACATTAAAATTCTCATATAAAGAAGATTTATTACAGTGCTGTCGAATTAATATTTCATCCTAAGCCTGTCAGTGCTTGTATAGTTGTGGCTGATTGGTCTGTAATCTAGGGAATTTAGTGTCTGCGAGGAGTGTTAAAAATTCACAAAAATTGGAATAAAAGGGGAGATCGAGCGTGTGACAGATGACAGAAGTTGTCCATTAGGCCCTGCCTAACAGTCCTGGCGTGAATATTGCATTTCCATGTTTACCGCTATTACAGGTCTGTTCACCGGTTCACCTCCTTCAAGGGGAGACGACAATCCTTTGGGAGGATGGGGGATGGGGGATGAAACTACATCCCTTGTCCTGGTTCTGTTAACGTTTTGGCCACAATTGAGTCAAACGAGCGCCTATTGTTCGATAAATTCTCATCAAAGTAAGCAAAATAAAAGTTTGCCTTTTAAAGACGACAGAAATAATTGCTGGCATTTTGTCTGCCGTTTTTTCAAAACAACGGGATTCCTCGAGAAAGACGCTCACGCAAGTCTGACTCCGACACAAACGTTGCGTGCGGAGATATGTCAGAGTCCACGCAACAGACCTTTGTGCTACCACGGACAAACAACAAAGCTTTGGACGAACACACACAAGATCCAACTTAATAAGCCACTGCTGAAGAAGCCTGTGGGGGGCAAATGTCAGGTCAGATGACAACTTTGAACGTAAGGCCAAAATACCCTGACCCCCTGTGCTGCGGTTAATCTGATCTAATGATGTCCCTGTGGGCTGACATCCTTTATGCCAACTTCATTGTGCTACTGTTTGTTTGCTCTGTAACACAATGTAGGATTCCCATTGTTACGTCTTTGATCTTTGTTTTCCACATGTTCCCGCGAGTATACGCTGACAATTCCACACTCGCTAAGCTGCTCCATTACAAGATCCGTTGAACTATCTCCATGGTATTGCACAAGATAAAAATCAACTTTTGATCAAACTATCAGAGGAGCTGAGGATGTCAAATGCGTTTCTACACAGATGCTGTCATGTAATTATCTTTTTCATTATCTTTGACCTTGCTTTCAAGCACATTTCTTTACTTTTATCTTCCTAACCTTCCTATCACTGTTTTCCCCCATTTGTACATGACTTCATTTGTTCTCAGCAAAACACAAAGGGTGTTGTGAGGATACCACCTGCCTCTAAAACAGTCACCAGCGATGACCTAGCCAGGGTGTAAAGCACAATTATACTAACCACCGCCAGGATGTCAGGAAGTCGTGACAATCTGAGTTCGTTAGATGGGGAGAGTTTAGCCACAGCAGTGGCTAAACAATAGACATTCCGGTTTAACATGTGCTGCAACTGCCCATTATTCTGCCCTGCTATTGTGATTGGCCATCTTTACCAACGGAAGGTAAAAGAACATTGCTGCAACTTCTCACATGCATTTGTAGTCAATTAGCAGGTTTCCAACTGCTTGAAAATGTTTTCAGTGTCTTCTATTTCTCTGTAGGGTCGTGTAATCCCATTAATGAAATGACTAACTTCGGCATACCCTTCAAAGGAGGTGGTAACAAGGTGCTGGTATAGAGACTGGAGCAACAAAGGCAGTTATTAAGGCAGCCCATGCACCCTGGGGAGAGGCACTTAGGTTTGCTTAAAAGAAGACTGGTTTTAATTGTCCATGCAATAGCTACCACTACACTTGCAGTGAGCTTGTCACACAGTGAAATAAACCGGGGGGGGGGGGGCACGAGACAGAACACCCACTACAAATCACGGTACACAAAAATGACAGCACATGTAAGAGGTATATAGGGCAAGTACATAATACATAGTACATAATAAACAATAACTTTGTTAACTCTAAACACACATACACAACATTATCAACCTTTTACAAAACAAGACCACAAGACACGCTGGAAACTGGCATCACCCAGCATGCCGTTGGTGATGAGTACATCAATTTTTTTTTAAGTACAGTAAAAAAAATGTGACTAAAAACAATGCAGGTCCCCCACAAATTGATGCTCTAAGGTATTAACATTTTGAGGCCAAATAAAGCACTTAATGCTCGCTTCCAATATTCTTATTCTACGCAGCCTGGATCAACACAATAATCCCACCACTACAGTATTTTGCACGCCTGTTTTTTTTTTTTTTTTTATCTTTTATTGGATGAACTTTTATTTTCATTAGGGACCTGACTCACAGGTCCCTATTGTTTGTAACAAAAGCCAAACAATATTGTTGGTCATGCTGTGTAATAAAAAAAAGTTGATTGTTTTATTTTTAATGGTTTGAAGAGCTATTTAATAACCATATTCAATTTCACAAATTCATGTTTGTGACAAAAGTTTAGTACTATTATTATTTTTTTAAAGGATCGGTACCAGATCAGATCGGCAAGACCATACAAAAATCAGATCGGGACATCCGTAGTAGCAATGCCATAGTTCCCATTCTAATTGGCTTCTGGCTGCCCTGTTCTCATGATATAGCTTTTATTCTTCACCCAATTTAGAACGTGCAACATTGAATTGAACTTTCACATCAGTGACTCAGGATTTGACTCGGACTTAAGCCTGGTGACTTAAAAATCCTTGAGATTTTCAGTGAATGTGTTGAGTCAAACGTGTCCCCATTCAAAGTATTCAACTATGATGAGATAAGATGGCTTTATTAGTCCCACAAGGAAAATTTCCAGGTTTACAGCAGCAATAGCACAAGAGCACACAAGAGCAGAGTATGAAAGTACATGAGAGCAGTGTAGGTGTATAACAAGGTAATATTAATTATATACAAGTAATATACAGTATTTACAGCTGTGTACATGTTGTATGTACAATATATTATTGTATGGCAATTGCACGGCTATTGCACAGTTTTTTTATTGCATGGTTATTATATGATTATTGCACAGTAAGGTGATCGTTACAGTCGTCCCTCGCTACGTCATGGTTGGAACATGAGAGATAATGTTACCTTTCGCACTGCATGGAGACTGGCTACTGAGCCAGCAAAGCCAAGCCGACATGCCATGGGCTGAGACAGACATGACATGGCTGAGACTGAATGAAAAAAAAAAAAAAGGTTCTCCTCTCATTCCATGTGGAAGTGGTACTTTTTTGGCTTCTTTGTCCTTCGTCCCCACTGCGTTTGAAACACTAAGTTTAGAATAAGTAAATTGTAGAGGTTAAGTAGTTAGGTTGCTTCAAAGACAGTGTGTCCTTGTTGAAGTTGAATTCACACGTTTTCTGGGATTTCCAAGCATACTTAAATGCAGCAAATTGGATTTCCGCATTAAATAGTTACAAAGTCAGTGATAAAAATACCCACTTATTGGTTATCTTTGCACTTCTGTTTAAATCAGGGGTCTCAAACGCTATTTACCCTGATATCAATTCCACTGTGAAATTTTTAAAAAAAAGCAAAGATGCGTGATCCGCACTCTGAACCAGACTACATCCACGCGAGGGGACGCCACAACCAGACGGAACGTGCCGTGCACTGCTACCCCGATCTACTGCCATGCCATCCAAGCGCCGTTTCCTTTTTCCATTTCCCAACATGGGAACGGATGGGGGCCATGACGCACGGCGTGCTCAGCTGGACTCGCCCCCACACAGATCCGACTGGACGCCACAAACCACACCACAGAGTTCCCCGCACTTCTACTATCTCTCCGGGCATGCAACACTTTAAATTATTCGCAGAGAAAGATAACCGATACACGTTGTGTAATGTCACACTGGGCAGCGACTTAAAACACTTTTTAGGATGTGAGCAGCGAGCTGGGGTGAATGTCCCCGATTACCTAGCCAGGCACAGATCTCCATGGCAACGCTGCTGTAACTTTCAATCATTGAAAATTGTTTCTAATGTTGATTCTCTTTCCACACCTGCATACTAAGTAATGGCTCCAAATTCACAGCATGCTTCTGTTGATAGAACCAGATGCTTTCTAGCACACACTCAACATACACACGCACGGGCAAACCACAACACTCACATTGCCAGGAAGAGGTCAAAATAATGGCTGACTATGCAGCTATTGGGCAGACGCTCAAACACACATTTGCGCGTTCACGCGCGCACACACAATCATTTCCATTTTACTTCTCGCTCTTCTCTACCCTTCTGCTCACTGCCACCCTCGGCTCCAACCGCTCTTTCCTAATTTGCATAATATACTTTCTCCTCCTTAAGCGTGTACACACACACACACACGTAAATCGGACAGATGGCACCACTGGCTGCGGAAACCAGAGCGGGAATATGAGGGGAATGAGAGGAAGAGGAGAATGTTCTAGTAAAGTAAACACACACACACACAATAATACCATAATTATTCTGGGCACTGGCCTTGGCCCTAACCTGGGGAAAACCCTGATGTGCAAACTCACTGCACCCGGTGACCTACTAAACCCACCAGGGGAGAGAATACACACAGCAGAACATTTTATTTATGCAAAAACATGCATGCATACACCAGGTCAGTAAAGGTAAAAGCAAACAACAACAATAAGCTCATCTATTTCTCTCAATCAATCTCTTGCCCTTCCCTCCCCACACGCTCTCTCTCGATTGCTTTTTAAAATTCTTTAGAAGGGATGGTGATGGCCGTTAGAGCGTGTCTGTGCTGTCAGGCTGAGTTATCCTTGTACGGCTCTGGGCCCGATTATCCTGTGATGACTCATCCACAGAGAAGGAGAGGTGAACTCAGTGCACAGGAACCCAACAACCAGGCCACTGATTATATAGCAGAGAGAAAAGAGTTCTACGAAGCGGGCTTTGACGGCCATCAACCAGAGCAATACTTGACTGTCGCTTTTTTTTCCCCCAGACATGCATCATTTCGCCAACTGCATGTTTGCCTTGTTTATTGTCGCTGTGAAAGATAAGCTCTGCGGCTATCAAACGCCGCTTCTCACCACGCGGTACATGTCATGTCATATCATTAGTTTGATAATACAGTGGCAATTCACAGCGCCAGAGATGACGATAACAAAAACAACAGGCTGTCACAGACCCAGCCACAGCCGGCAGGCTTTGTTGACTGTGGTAGTCAGGATAAAGTTGCATAACATTGTTTTGTGCTGTGCATACAGGGGGGGTCTGACATTTAGGATAGGCCAATTGGGAGGGGGTCCTGGGTGGTGACAAATGCATGCTGATGGGAACATGCATAAATGTCCTCTGATTAATTATTAAATTTTCTATACTTCACTGCTTTCCGGCCTTGAGGCATCTACTTTTGGGCTTCAGTGACTCGCACTACACACGTCTACTTAAGCTTTTACGAAGCTTTTACGTGTTCTTCTCCGTGAAATTGTAGGTCGTTTTCTGTGATGAGGTTTAAATGTTTTTTTTTTTTATGTTAAGCTTTGGGCTCTCACACTTTGGGTCAAATTATAGAGTGGGACCTCCAAAGATGCTCCAAAAGTAGTACAATATAAGTTCAAACCATCAACTGGTGTGTTGCGGGTCTTAATCTTGTGTTTTTATCCTGAAGGGGATTTTTTTTAATGCATTGCGGCCTTTACGTAGCTTTTAACAGTGCTACAGGAAGTGACAACAAGTTTTAGCATGGCTGCAACAGTAGCCCTTGTTAGGGATTATTGTGCCTGTTATGAGATCATTCAAAACAGCAATAAAAGCCTACTGTTCCGGCAATTAAGTGCGTCGCACCGAACATTACCGTAAAATTACTGACACCTTGTAACCAGTGTTGGACACTACATATCATCATAATGTCTTTGAATGTGTCTTCTAAATGCCGTACTTTTGTGTTTTTGTTCATTTAGCCATTCTTATCCTTGAAAAATCATAACCGAGTTTTAAAAAACAATAAAAATTGGCTTGAATATAGATATTTATTGACTTGTAGGCCATATTCAACCATGAAACTTCTAAAGGCACAAAACTCAAAAGCACGTAGTGGAGAGGGACTGTCTCTTGTTGAGACATGGCTGTTGTCAAAGAGTGTTTATGACTGACTGTATGGATTTTATCCCTATTATTTGTAAGTGAAATGTGCATCCTATATATGTATTTACGGTAATTGTCAGAGTTGGAGGTGATTGAAATAACTATGTAAAATGCTAACGAGTATATGGGATTTTGCAAGTAAATTCTCATGGAGCTAGTGCATTTGTTCAAAAGCATTTTGTTTATGTTGCATGTCACAGCGAGATGATGTATCTTTTATTTATAAGTTACAATTGAACTTTATTTCTATATGTTCAGTTTTCTAGTGATTAAAAGAAAGTCCTCTGAAATGGAAGTCTACTGGAGTCTTTATTGAGGTACCCTGTTACAGAACAAACGTTAGCAGGACCACAATAGAAAACCTTTTCTTACACTTTATGTTAAACTTGTTTTGAGTTTATGTAACTTACTTGTAATTTACGCAAATTTGGGTTGCTACTTGTCATTGGCTGACGGTGGGTCCTGCAGCCACACCAGTTTAAAATTACGGAATGAAACAAATGTTTTCTGTGGCTTTTTTGGGTAACAGTGAGGGCAAAAGTGTGACACTAAAATAAAAATAACTTTAATTAAATATCAATTACATGCATAAAAATGACAAACATCTCAAAAGAAAGAGAAGTGCTATACTGTAGTTTACTTTTATTTAGTTTTACTATACTCTACAGTGCTTTACTACACACCTGCATGGCAGTGATTTTATAATAGCCACATCAAATTTTATGTCAAATGTGAAAAACAGTTTCTAAGTTACAATAACTTAGAATCCCCGAACAGATTGTGACTGTAGAAGCGGAACTGCATTTTGTTTCTATGTTAATCTCTCAACCCTCGCACTTCAGGTCAATTTAGAGTTTATGGAGGTGAAGTTTGCAGGATTTGAGCTGAATGTTTCAGGCAACCTTCCACTAATAAGGACAAACACATACAGAAAAAACACATACACCTCTTGAGCCTGATAGAATGGGATTGGGCGGTGTTCTCTCAGCACCAACTGTCACCGCAGTGAGAGGTCAAACAGAGACAGTAACACAGCTTATGTAAGTCACAATAAACGGGGGTGGAGTGGTGGTGGGAAGTGAGGGAAGCGGCCAAAGAGTGCGTGGGGAGAGGCTTTTTGTTGTTTCCAGCAGGTATTAAAAGTTTTATTTTCTTGATGAAATTCAATTTATGTGTCGATTTGCTACTACGTTTATGATGAAAGTTTGTTGTAAATCGGGGGTGTCCAAACTTTTTCTTTCTACTGTGGTTCACATGAAAAATGAAAGGATACAAACCAACACATGTAGATATGCTAAGAGGTTATATATTTCTAAAAAAAAAAAACTGCTTCTCAGCATTATGATATAGGATTAAAAAGCATTTACTTATTATTATTATTAGAATGATTTTTTTTTATCCAAATATTTCAACTTTCTTTATAAGCTTCATAAAGTTTCTTGTTTTATTATTATGACACGCAACCCATAGAAAATGGATGGATGGATGGATGACTTTATTCCATCAATATTTTGACTTTATTTCAATAATTGTATATCTAGCTCGACTTTCCAAAAATGTCAACTTCGTTTACTTAGTGTGTCATTACGACTTAAAAACAACAACATATTTTATTTGATATGTCAACAAAATCATCTCCTCCCTGAGCCACCACCTTATCGGGGTGGAGGAGTTTGCGTGTCCCAATGATCCTAGGAGCTAAGTTGCCGGGGGCTGTCATGCCCCTGGTAGGGTTACCCATGACAAAGGGAAGGACCAGACAGAGAGTGGCTCAAAAGACCCTAATGATGAATAACACAATTGGACTTTGTTTTCCCTCGTCTGGACGTGGGTCACCGGGGTCCCCCTCTGGAGCCAGGCCTGGAGGTGGGGCACGAGGGCGAGCGTCTGGTGGCCGGGCCTGCACCCAAGGGGCCCAGTCGGGCACAGCCCGAAAAGGTAACGTGGGTCTCTCGTACGAGCTCACCACTCGTAGGAGGAGCCAAAGGGGGCGGGTGCTAAGTGAGCTGGGTGGCGGCCGGAGGCTGAAGCCTTGGCGGTCCGATCCTCAGCTACAGAAGCTAGTTGTCGGTATGTGGAAGGTCACCTCTCTGGCAGGGAAGGAGCCTGAGCTGGTGTGTGAGGTGGAGAAATTCCGGCTAGAGATAGTCGGACTCACCTCAATGCACAGCAAGGGCTTTGGAACCAGTCCTCTCGAGAGGGGCTGGACTTCATCCACTCTGGTGTTGCCAGCAATGATAGGCGACACGCAGGGGTGGCAATTCTTGATACCCCCCCGGCTCCAAGCCTGCACGTTGGAGTCTAACCCAGTAAACGAGAGGAGGGTTTCCCTACGCCTTCGGGTGGAGGGGACGTCCTGACTGTTTGTGCTTATGCGCCAAACAGCAGTTCAGAATATCAGCCCTTTTTGGAGTCCTTAGACGAACTACTAGAGGATGCTCCCTCGGGGGATTTCCTTGTTCTGCTGGGTGACTTCAATGCTCATGTTGGCAGCGACAGTGAGACCTGGAGAGGTGTGATTGGGAGGAACGGCCCACCTGATCTTAACCCGAGCTGTGTCTTGTTATTGGACTTCTGTGCTCGCCACGGATTGTCTATAAAAAACGCCATATTCAAGCATAAGGCTATCCACATGTGCACTTGGCACCAGGACACCCTGGGACGCAGTTAGATGATAGACTTTGTGGTTGTGTCGTCGGGCTTCCGGCCACATGTTTTGGACACTCGGGTGAAGAGAGGGGCGGAGCTGTCAACCGATCACCGATCACCACCAGGTGGTGAGTTGGTTCCGATGGTGGGGTAGGATTCCGGTCAGACCTGGCAGACCCAAACGCATTGTGAGGTTCTGTTGGGAACATCTGGCCCAGTCCCCTGTAAGAAGGAGTTTTAACTCCAACCTCCAGGAGAGAATTGACCATGTTCAGAGAGAGGCAGCAGACATTGAGTCCGAGTGGGCGATGTTTCGTGCCTCCATTGTCGATGGGGCTGATCGGAGCTGTGGCAGTAAGGTGGTCAGTGTCTGTTGTGGCGGTAATCCCAGAACCCGCTGGTGGACACCAGCGATGAGGGATGCCGTCAAGCTGAAGAAAGAGTCCTATCTGGCCGTTTTGGCCCATTGGACTCTGGAGGCAGCTGACAGGTACCGGCAGGCCAAGCGGTCTGCGGCTCTGGCAGTCACTGAGGCAAAAACAGGAGTTCGGAGAGGCCATGGAAAACGACTTCCGTATGGCTTCAAAGAGATTCTTGACCACCATCCAGCATCTCAGGAGGGAGAAGCAGTGCACAGTCAACACCGTGTATGGTGGGGACGGTGTGCTGCTGACCTCGACTCGAGATGTTGTGGACCGGTCTTCCGACACGTCTTCCAACATGGAAGTAGTGACTGGGGCCTCTGAGGAGGGTCCTCCTATCTCTGGGGCTGAGATTACCGAGGTGGTCAAAAGGCTCCTTGGTGGAAATTCCCCGGGGGTGGATGCGATCCACCCGGAGTTCCTTAAGGCCCTGGATGCTGTGGTCGTGTCTTGGTTGACACGATTCTGCAGCATCGCGTGGACATCGGGGTCGTTGCCCCTGGACTGGCAGACCGGGGTGGTGGTCCTGCTTTTCAAGGGGGACCGGAGGGTGTGTTCTAACTATTGTGGGATCCAACTCTTCAACCTTCGTGGTAGGGTCTATTCAGGGGTTCTGGAGAGGAGGATCCGCCAGCTAGTCGAATCTCGGATTCAGGAGGAGCAGTGTGTTTTTTGTCCTAGTCGTGGAACTGTGGACCAAACTCTATACTCTCGGCAAGGTCCTTGAGGGTGCGAGGAAGTTTGCGCCAAGCAGTTTCGATGTGTTTTGTGGACTTGGAGAAGGCATTCGACAGTGTTCCTTGGGGAATAGTGTAGGGAGTACGCCGGGAATATGGGATATCGGACCACCCTATCCAATCGGTTCAATCCCTGTATGACCGGTGTCAGAGTTTGGTTTGCATTGCCAGCCATATGTCGGACCCGTTTCCAGTGAGGATTAAACTTCGCCAAGGCTGCCCTTTGTCACCGATTCTGTTCATTACTTTCATGGACAGAATTTCTAGGCGCACCCCGGGCGTTGAGGGGTTTCTGTTTAGCGGCTACAGGATTCGGTTTCTGCTTTTTGCAGATGATGTGGTCCTGGCTTCATTGAGCAGTGACCTTCAACTCTCACTGGATCGGTTTGCAGCTGAGTGTGAAGCGGCTGGGATGGGAATCAGCACCTCCAAATCTGAGTCCATGGTTCTCGCCCAGAAAAGGGTGGAGTGGGGATACAAGCGGCCGAAATGAGTTTTCCCCAAGGTGGAGAAAACTTTTGACTTTATTCTCATAAAATTACCGCTGTTTTAAAATCATTTTTTCCCACCAATTTCAACTTTTTTCTGATAATTTAATGGCTTTAATACCATAATATTTTGACTTTATGTTCTAAACAATTCAACTTTTTTCACAACCTAATCTTCACAAATTACAATTTTATTTTGTTTTGTTTGTTTATCATAATATTACCACTTCTAATATTACATATCTCTAATATTTATCTATTAACATTTTTTTCTAATATCATAAAACTGACTTTTTGTTCTTAGATTACAAATTTTTTTCTCTTAATATTTTGTCTTCATCTGTGTAAAAACACTTCTGATTGTTACATTTTTGTGGATGTTTTTTTTTTTTCCTTTTCTTGGAAATATTTTTAGAATGTGCCATGGGCTGATAAAAAACCTGTTATGGGTCACAAATGGCCCTGAGGCCACACTTTGGACATCCCTGTTGTACAAGATATTTGTGTTCACATGCTGCGGTTTGGTTGTTAATTAGAGCAGCCTGTAGGTGTGCTGCTGCATGTCCCTGACTAGTCCATGCAAAGAAGACTAAATATGCAACCCACGTAACTCAGAACCAGGCCGGAAGAGTAGATAATGTTCTGGCAA
Source organism: Oostethus manadensis (assembly GCA_024372805.1). Taxonomy (NCBI): domain Eukaryota; kingdom Metazoa; phylum Chordata; class Actinopteri; order Syngnathiformes; family Syngnathidae; genus Oostethus; species Oostethus manadensis. The sequence continues at coordinate 857,939 of QODF01000030.1, forward strand.
ATCAAGGATGTTACGCTGGTCTGAACATCCATTGCAACTATAAAGTATGAAGCTGTGACGTGACCTTTCATTAATACAATATTAATCCAAACCTTAAAAAACAAAAAACTGTAGCAAGCCAAAGAAGTATCCAAGACAGATGGGTTGGATAAAAAACTGCAGATGAACAATAACGGTCCAAAAACAATCCTTTAAAAAGACATTAAATCTATCAGCATGACCTCAAGAAACTTGCGTTAGGACGGGAGAGGTGACAAAAAAAGCACTGACAGATTTGAAAAGGTTGACAGTAGATTGGAAGAGGCGGCAACGTCACATGCAAAGGACATAAGGCTTGCCTAGGAGGGGAGACAGGGAAGGAGATTTTCTATAAGAAGAAACTAAAGAGGTCAGACTGCTAGTTTCTGGGTCAGCGCGCATTAAACAGGCGACCGCGCTGAACTGTCGTCTTCGTCCCCGTGGCGACACAGCAATGTGTACAGGCCTCCTCCAACTGTGACCACACATTAGGCACTTACTGGAAGCTATACAAACACTGCTCTGGGCGTCAACACATAAAGTTGCCCTTTACTCTAATCCAGAGCATATAGGGACGCGCACAGACCTACAACTGAGTGGCCAATAGCTAGTATGCAAACACGTGGTGAATGGCCTGAGCATACCTCTTGTCACAAACTGTTCCAAGAGAACAGCTAAAGGCATAAACATAGGTAAGGTATGCCAAATAGGAACTGGGCACAGTAGTGTATGTTCTGCATAGTCAAACGGCAGCAATCACGTAAAGGTTAATTAGTCTGAAAATGAGACGCGTGTTGGAACGATGCCATTCGCTCTTCTGTATTACTGATGTTCATTACAGCATGCAAACTGGTGTGGAATAGGAAACATTGTGCACATTTTAACATCACTAATATGCCAGAACAATAATAGCTGATATGCTTGTTTGAGCCACAATGGAGACAAGAGTCAAAGACGACTGAGACCGCAGCAACAGAGAAGCAGAGATCCAGACTGACACCACCTTCCTGTTTTGCTATAAGTAACTTCTTGAATTCAATACTGTTGTGTTTCCTGCTTTCTTTATCCAAATGCACCCCATTGTGGATTATTTTGTAGCTGCAATTAATAAGCAAAGCACAGACAGTGGCATAACTGTGTTAGTTAGCAAAGAACTACAGAGTCAACCACTGATGACATCACAGACCAGTGGTTCTGAAATAGTGTGTGTGTGTGTGTGTTGGGGGGGCGGGCGCTGTCACAGCTCTCAATTTTGTTGCATTTTCCTGGTTTCAGTTTCAAATTCTGTTTGTACAATTAAATACATATTCATACATTCAATGTATTCATCATAAATACATTATCAGTTGTTCACAAAATTTTAAATGGGGGGGGGGGGGGGCGACGACATTTTTGGCCCCTGGGGGGGGTGTGACCGAAAATAACTGAGAACCACTGTCATAGATGGATGACGGAACTTCCGTTTCCGGTTTCCATGCTAACAGTAATAGGCTGCTAACAGGGAGTTTAGTGATAAAGGTATGTTACGAACACAGTAAGACAATTAATAAAGTGACAAGACGCATGCCAACCAGGAAATATAAGCAAAAGAAAAATGCAAAGATTTCTGATATAAACCAAAAAACATCCTAACAAGGGCATCTGGGATCTCACTTTTAAAACTGAACTTGAATTGAATTTACTTGTTTTTCTGTTAATTAAAAGACTACATTACCAAATAATTCCTTATGTTGTGATATAGGCTTATAGACTTGTTTTTATGTTGCATTAATGTAACTGCATTAAATTGCTGCTTCTCCCCTAACCTGGCTCCCATTTATTTCCTTTCTGAATGACCCCCTAAGTGCAACAGTTGTTTGAAAGGCATCAACAGGAGAATGCCACACGCTGCACTCCTACAAAAAAGAAAAAATTGTGATTGAGAAAACATGGAAGTAATCTTTTATGGGCAACTAATAGTTCCAGCTGAAGAAAATGCAGCCATTAGACAAAGGAGACAAGAGAAAGCAAGAGAAATGGGCAGTATCTTTCCAATTATCAGCACGGAGCATGTTCTTTAGAGCGGGCTGAAAGGACAGGTTATTAAGCTTTAATGCTTCAAAGCATGAGGACCATTCAAGGCCTTCTCTCTCATTAGACATACAACCAGGCTCATGGTGTGTGCGTGCGTGTGTGTGTGAGCGCACGTAAAGAGTTATATGCACACACATGCACATTCATACAAGTCCATGGATAAGCACCTCACAGAACACTAAACACTTAAAGCCTGGTAATGAGCGCATGAGTGCTGGTTAGTCTGCTTACAGATCCAGTCAACAAGGGCATTTCCCTATATACTGTATATACTATTTATGACATTAATAGACAAAGAAAGGACCATACTTTTCCTCACAAACACTCTAAAGCAGACCCATCATATTGCACCTATAGTGTGTACAAGTATGAAATGTTCTACAAATCCTTGAGCAAAGGAGCAACAGTGGATCTGATAGATTTTCTCTCACCAGGATGTAACATTCTTTTTAAATGGAAGCACAAAAGCACCACTGAGCAACGGTGCAACTACTGCTGGTGGGAAATGGGTTATAATTGTGCTGCAAAGCAAACAAACAGCCTAACGACATTTTCGGCAAATTATACAGAATAATTCCTCGATCACAATTAATTGGTTCCAGATACAGCCGTGATGACTGAATTTCGGAAAATTAGGATTCCTTATTTGTAAATTGACTACTTTTAGTTACAGCATAGAAAACCTGATTACAACCTTCTAAATACGGTGTTTACCATCACTAGAGCCTTCTAGACACGAACTAACACACCTACAGTCACCTTTACACTCGTTGTACCCAATTGAGTAGAAATAATTAGATACCATTTAAGACATAGATAAGACTCGTGCTTGTGTGTGTCGGTATAAATGTGAGTGCCCCAGTCAAAGTGTTAACAAAAGGTTCTTTTAACGGCACTAATTTTTTTGACACGCAATTAACGTGCACACCTCCTGTTTGACCCTCAGGCCATACCATAGTTTGAGGCCGTTTTTTTTTTTATGTTGCACAAATATGCACTTTTGCACTCAATAAGGTCACTGGATCTCACCTTTATGCATTCCCACATAGTATCAGCATTAGGGGGAAAAAAAGGGTAAAAATAAAGTAGTTGTCTATCTGTGCAGCGTGTGAGAATGTAGAAGGTGTGTTCAAGGACAGTCAAACAGTGGGACAAATCGCCGCTCGCAATACATTTCAAAAACTGGGGGATTTCTAACTGTATATTATTTTTAATTTATTTTTTATGTATGATTAACTAGTTAACTATGGACAGAACGTTATTATTCCATTGGTAGCCCTAGTTTTGACTAATGACAGGCTGTTTCCAACCACACTCTAACAGCATGATTTTGTTAATATATTTCTGAAAAACCATGATGGAGCGGATCAATAAAATTGAAACCACAAACTGGCGAGGGACGACCACAGCACTCTGGCTGATGTGGGCTGAGTTGCTGAACTACAAAATCTGTTAGGTAATACTTCCTCTCAAAAAAATTACAATTAAAAAAATTAAGAAATGAGGATCCCAGAGAGCAGGAGGGAGGAAAAAGCCTCAGGGGAAAAACCGGCAAAGTTAAACGATTTGGCCCGCGTGTGAGACCGTTCAGTCAGGTGCTGCCATGTGAACACATTAGCAGGACAGAACACCGTCTAACAGCCAGACCAAGTTCCTCGGATCAATGACTAGGTATTGGCTGCGGTGCTTCTGCTCAGTCGGCCACTAACTCCCCTTCTGTCCATTTCTGCATCCGCAGCGTTAATCACTACATGCTCACAGTAGCTCCGATGAGGATGATATTCCATAGATGAATGATTAATGTGCCCGCTTCAAGATGCTGATGGAGATTGATGCTGCCTGCTATACTCTCCATGCCTAATCTTTCATCCTTACAATAAATATGACACAATGTCCATATGCATGCAAAAAGTGCCTGATTACAAACAGCTTGCAAGCTATCGTCCCCTTTAATGATTACATCCAAAAGGTACTCTCTCTGTCAAACGGCTGTTTCCCTTAATTAAATTAGCCCGTCTCACTGTCGGCAGGCTCCATGCACAAGGTAAGGAGTTTCCACGAGGGTCAGCCGTCTGCGTAACCCTCATTAAGTAACTTGAATGCAAATGAGATGCAAATCTGGCTAAAACGGAACACTGGTTAATTTGCCTTCCTGACATTGCAAACAGTCACATGGGGATTCAATGCAAATTGCATGCAAATGACAACTCACAGCCTTTGCCTCTATTGGCTAAAGGGTACAAGCCAATGGGTTCAGGTTCACTCCTGCTTCCGTCTATGCAAATATTTGATGCATCCAAATGGAAGAAGGTAAAAACACTCTGAGAAGAGGGCTGGATAAAGGCCTCAAAGGGAGGTCATCACAGCACCTAATGCAGACTAGATGAGGAGGGAATGCAAACCTCACACCAAGAGTGAGAGGGAAGTAGACCTCACATCCCAGCCAGCCAGGGACCAGCTGTGCGTGATCCAGCCAAATCATCTACATCATCTGGGTTCTCACATTCACTCCTCTAGAGAGCAGAGAGAGCACCTTTCAAGCCCGTACAAATATGGACATGTGGACTGTTGACAGAGGGTGCATTTAAAGTCAAATCCTCCTGCAAGGAGGTCAACCCTTTGCACAGACAAGCATCTAAAGACCATGTGACAGGAGAAAATCACTTTCTCTGATGATCAGTCCATACACCTACAGTATGGATTCGTGCACTTCATTGATCGAGCACCATCCTTTCTCTCATGCGTTCACAAAGTAAATGTACCACAGCTTCAGCTGTACAACACATTACACATTCTACTCATCTTCTGTTCTAGGCATTAAAACACTCCTGTTTCAACTGCTTGGTGCAGGTGAAAGAAGGCAACAGCGCCATGCTTTTTCAGCCTTCAAGAACTTGACCTTTGAGGGCACGGCGTATTTACATTTTTCAGTACTCTACATGGAGACATGCATTAATCTAACTTTGAATGCAACACGCGTAGCAGTGATTCCGCTGTGGAACATGTCTGGGAGATAGAAAAGGTACATCACTCTTGTCTCCTTGTGCCTGCTCTCTTAAGAGGTATGTATGAAGAGAGTCATCTTGGTACCTCAGATAACCTATCTGCTGTTGTTGTTGTAGCAAAAATCACTAACTAATGAGTGAATGAGAACACTATGAGAGATCTTACATAATCTGAAATCAGTTCAATAATTTTACCTTGGACCAACCTACGTGATGTGTCGGGGGGGTGCGAGAGGCTTGGAATACTCAGCATGCAATTTGACTCTCATGAATATGCTTGTATCCTTTACAGGTCTCCATTTTGTTGCAATTTCCAGGTTTCAGTTTGGAAGTTGAGAGAAATAAATTTATATTAGTTTGTCAATAGGGGGTGTGAAAACATTTTTGTCCCCAAGGGGGGCATGACAAAAAATTATTGAGAACCACTGCTCTTGATAGTCTTTTTCAAAAAAGTAACTAGCGACAAATCTAGTAAACAGACTTTTGGAGACTGCCCCGAAAGTGCGTATTGCTCTTCTCCCCGAGCAGTGGGTGCTTTTGTGGGCCCCTCTCCCATTGAAAGGCACTCCCAGGTGGCTTCGCCCAATTACATTTTTTTTTCCAATGACCACACAAAACGACGGAATAATTGTTTTGCTTTTCATCTCCAACATTATTGCTTTCTCCTAAAGCGTCCAATGGCCAATTATGCAAATTTACAGATTATGTCATCCATTGTCACAATTACAGCGCAGTCCCTGTGGGAAACGCTGTCCCCATGTTCTTTCCATCACAACACATTGCAACTGGGCACAAAAAACAGGAAGTGTTGGAAGCTTCATAACATATCTAAGGTGGATTTCTTAATGTAGTTAGTATATTAGTGTAAAGTAATCTCTTCAAATTGGTGATCAAAAGTGCAATAAATTCAGAGGTGTGAGGCCATCACAGAAATGTGAGCATGGAGGCAAGGTTTGTCCCTGCAGGTTTGTTTTTAAGCATTGTGTTGCTATTCTCAGCATCGACATTGAGGCCCTCCAGTGCATATGCCGACTCTCCTTAGTGTACTTTGGTGACTTGATGAATCAAACTACTCCAGTGTTGCTCCTCTCTCACTTCACGTTTCATTCATAAACCCAATATTGGGAGAGACATCTCATTGGTCGACGCAAAAGAAGACGCCGCAGTCTTACTAGCCAATGCGAAGCCAGTTGTATGTTCTTTCCCGCCCTTCTCTCTCTCTTACTTTCGGGCTCCCATTGTAACACTCATTTTTTGTGTGTCGCCTCACTCACTGGCTGTGTTGCAGTCAAAACAACAGGCCGGCCAGGGGCGTCTCCAGAGCGACAGTATGTTTCACCATGCGTTTAAAAAGTGGACCGCACTCCCAAACCCCCCGAGGAGAGCCCTTAAGTTGAGAGTTTTTCTTTTTTTGTTGCCACCCTGCTGTTTGTCAACGGCGAGGAAATGCACTCTAAAAATGAAACTCCATCGACAGATTGATCAGATGATTGACAGCTTTAATGACTGATCTTTAACCGTGTCCTCTTGAGGCGGGCTGACGTCAGGCCTCATTCAATACAACCTTATTCGATAGTTACTGTTTGTTTTTCTTTGTAGCCCACAAAGAGGGACAACAAAACTGAAACACACATAAATCAATAACTGCAGTGATCCAGTGACTGTGAACTCAGGGTGTGCTGCTTGTCTGTAGGGAACTGGGTTGAGGGATTCTGGGGGCTTTGGAGGAGCAATACTGCCATCTACGGACGGTTGCGATAACTCAAGTTTCCCAATGAATTACATCATCTGGTTGAGGTTGCTTTTTTTTTACGTTGATGTTCCGATTCAGACAAAGAGAAGTAGCAACAGATCTGACTCTTCTACACCGGACTCTTAGTGTCAAGACCCTAACTATTATATCACAAACTGACGTGAGATGTACAATTCCATCAATATATTCAATGACAGGGAGGTTGAGAAATAACTTTTGTTCTGCATTTGAGCAGCTTTATTTTGGACTGAGAACCCTGTCAAAATATAGAAAATAATCATGTATTTTTGTGTTTTTATGCTGTGTAGATGCAACGTGTGTTGTGTGATAACTACTAATTTTCAAAGGAGGTGGGTGAATTGTAATGACTTTCATCCTTCAAGAACTCACCCCAATTGAGAAAAGGTCAGCAAGGTCAGAGATGACGCTAAGAGTCAATCTGCTCAAAAAGGATGCTGTTGCCTGCACACAACATTTTTACAAATTTTGATCTTGGTTCACACTAAAATACAATCTCATTTTTATGACTTTTTTTAAAGGTAAAAAGCTGAATTGCAAACAAATGCTTCCATTTTGCGTTTATTAAAGACTCATGCTGCGCTGACTCAGGCTTCCTCCTTGCTTTCCCTGTCCCACACACAACTTGCCACCCATAGTTGGCTCTGTTGCCTAAGGCGGGCTGGCCATGAAGTGTCTTTGTCTTTAATACATGGATCAATCTACTGTGAAGTCTAGATGCCATGTTTTTGACTTGACAGATTATTTTCAGTATTAACAAGGCCCTCCTTCAACGTTTCTTCAGGGACCTCCCATTAAAACAGCAGAAAAAACATTGGAAGTGTCTTTAAAGCGCAATACAATGAGTGCAATAATAATAAAAATAAAACCAATTTCTGTAAATGTTCTAAAACATCATGTGTGTGGAAAAAATGCCCTAGAGAATCGCAATCTCAGTTCTATGAGAGAAGAGCACATTTTACTGCAGAAAATTGTGGAGGCTTGATCCAAATCCCGCATGTGGGAGGGTAAGTTACAAAACATCCGTTAATGTTTTCCATCGGGCATTGTGGGATTACAATGCCCCCTGGCGGCAATGGAGTAAAAATAAGCTTTAGTTTAAAGGGGCAAACAATCTTAAGTTTGATCTGGGCCAAATCGCAGTAGTAGTAGTTATTCAAACAATTCTATTGATGGGAAAAGACACTTAGTAAAAGCCGAATAAATATTTTACATAATCACGAGCCGTATGACGTTTACCCAAACTAAGAGGCTCATGCTAGCATCTTGCTAAAGGTCAGCTCAGTTTTTGTTTTTTTTTGGAATACAACAATTTAATTGAAGTACTGATGTTAGAAAAAATTACCCCCCCACCCCCACCCCATTCCTTCCTGCTGTACAGACCTTGATAGGCAGGAAGTCCATGAGCACATCGCATAGACAAACTGAGTGCAGTGAGCGGGATGTGCTGATGGAAAAGTTGCGTTTTGTCATGTTTGACCTTGAGGCCAATGTATTTCTTGTCCTCTTGAGCCTGCACCTGAATCATCTAAATATCCTTGATGACATCCTCCAGCTCTTCTTTGGTGTACATGTGGAAGGTCTTGCCTGGCTTCACTGTTGCCAGCTCGATATTGGTGGCGTTGAGTTTTTCCTCCATCACCTGCTTTAGAATCGTGAGGGGACGACTTGATGGCACTTTTTAGCGTCATGGACTTGTGGTAGACCTCTTGGAGGGAGCTCTGTGCACCCTCAGATGCTGAACCAATTGCACGAGCATCACATTGCAAAGGTTCCTGAAGGGTCCGTGTGGTATAGCTGAGGTCCTTTTTCATCCACTCCTCCAAAAAGAGGCGCAACTCCAAACGCTCGACTCATTGCACCGGGGTCGGCGTCCTCTTCCCCAAACTGCAGCGCCAAGTTAGACACAGCCTGGGTCACGCTCTCCACTGTCATGGTCTCGTTGTAAGTGAACCAGTGGTTCTGTGTTTCCACTCTGGCTTTGTCAATTAGAGTCTTGGAACATCAGCTATCAAGCCACTTATTGCACAACCAATGTGACTGTCGATCTCCACAATCTTTTCAATGCTGTTAGGCTCCATCAGTGGGGAAGTGATCCTTTTCTCCACAGCAAGACACACCTTCTGATGTCTGGATACCAATGGCTGCGGATCTAAGTTTGATTGCCTCAATAGCATATTCAACTTGGAAAAATCTTCCTTCAGGAGAGAATGTGTTGACGCCTCTGTCATATTCCGCTCTCGTCAAGAACATCTTTCAATCTTGCACACAGGACCGTTGGCACAAACCCTTGATTGAGTTTTGCTAGTTTCGGGAAAAGGTTGAGGGTGTGTCAGCTCAGCTTTAATAATATAGAACATTATTTTACCAAACTGTCACGGCGTGGGTATTTTAATGATAAATGCAACATTGTCTCCACTTTATGTAATAATCACAATTACATCGTAGAGATGTGTAATTTCAAACTTTCCAGAGCTGGAAAGTGACGTCATTTGCAAGCTACGGTGTTTCCGGTGTTAAAGGGGGGCTCGCCTTCAGTGCGCTTGCGAGACAGCGCACTAATGCAAAACTATGACGTCTCCGCGGGATAAAGTGTAGCATCCATAAGTGGAAAAACAGCTGTATGTGTATGCTTCTTCACCTTAGGTGAAAAAACGTCTTTATTTTTACTTTTACAGTTGAAGTTTGAAGATGAAAAAAATCAACCACAACTACAAATAAGCGTGGATAAATTCATTTAGCCAATCAAAGCTGGTTAAAAGTATTATTCCACATTCAAACCATGAATTTATTGTTGTTCAGCACAATAAAAATCTTAAGACCTGCTGAAAAAATGCTAGAGTTTACCGTTTGCACATTTGGATCTTAATGAGGTTTTAAGTAGAGCTAAATATGCAAAAGCAGGGGGGGGCTGACGGTGACAAAAAGCACTGAAAAAGTATTTTATTGAAATCAACAATTAAACTAAAACAGGCTGTTTATCAGCTGATCAAAAGTTTCAGACCGTACCTCAGAAAATGACACACAAAAAAACTCTCCAAACCAGAACAAAACTTTTCTCAGTAATGAGTAGCTCCAACGTTGTTGTTAATCACTTAAAAATTCATTCGGGGATGCTTGATGCGAGTGCCTTCAGGAAGCTAGTGGGAAGATTGCTCCAAGTGATGAAGATGGCTTCAAGAAGGGCACTTCTTGATAAACTTCTCTAGCCGTCCATCCCCAAATGTTCTCTCAGGGATTTATATCAGGGGAACATGCAGGATGGTCCAAAAGAGTGATGTTATTCTCCCTGAAGAAGCCCTTCGTCAAGCCAGCATTGACATTGTGTGTATTGTGTCCTGTTGAAAAACCCAGCTGTTACCACGAAGGCGAGGGCCCTCAGGGATGAGGGATGCCCGCTGCAACATCTGCACATAACCAGCCGCCATTTACACTTTGCCAGGGAGCATGAAACATGGGACATTGAAAGGTGGAAAGAAGTTTTATTCTCTGCTTAGAAAAAATGTAATCCTGACGGTCCAGATGGCATCCAAAGTTAATGGCATGACAAGGACACAGTGACGGGGTTCCATCATGGTCTGAGGTGCTTTTTTATTCCGTGAAACACTGGAGCTTCAGGTGGTGCAAGGTCGTCATACGGCGGCTGGTTACGTGCAGATGTTGCAGCGGGCATCCTTCATGACTGAGGGCACTGCAGTTCACAATGCTCGTGTGACGAAGGACTTCTTCAGGGAGAATAACATCACTCTTTTTGACCATCCTGGATGTTCCCCTGATTTAAATCCCACAGAGAAAATTTGTGGATGGATGGCAAAGGAAGTTTATAAAAATGGCCATCAGTTCCAGACAGTTGATGCCCTTCATGAAGCCATCTTCACCACTTGCAGCAATCTTCCCACTAGCTTCCTGGAAACATTCGCATCAAGCGTGCCCAAACCAATTAACAAGAACGATGGAGCTACTCATTACTGAGTCCTACTGAGGAAATGTTTTGTTCTGCTTTAGAGAGTTTTCTGTCATTATTTGAGCTACGGTCTTAAACTTTTAATCAAATGATAAAAGAGCCTATTTCAGTTTAATTGTTGTTTTCAATAAATTACTGTGCTTATAGTGCTTTTTGTCACAGCCCCCCCTTCCTGCTTTTGCATATTGTGGTTTTACTTAAAACCTCATTAAAATCCAAATGTGCAAAAGGTAAGTTCTAGCAATTAGGTCTTAGTAATAGGTCTTAAGATTTTCATGAGGTCTGTATTATTCTCCTACATCCAATACAATGTACATTGTACACACTGTTCTTGGCTTGGGGGCCAAGGCAACATTAGACGCCAGTAAATCAGAGGCGTGCTTTTTAGGGTACATTCCGTGTCATGAAGTCAATGAAAAAAACTTGTTTCCAGGTAAAAAAAATGAAGCTCCAACGGTTCTTGTTAACACGGAGTGAGAAGGACAATCCAACTGGAGGTCAGAGTGCTCTTTAGAGGAAGCTAGAGTAAAAGCGCACAAAGGTTCGAGTGTTTTGAGGCACCCTCATGAGCAAGGCTCATTTTTGAGAGGCATCAGCGCATAGGAAGTATGTATTAAAAGCAAGTCAGCATTACTAATGATGGATGGGTGGCAGTCGCTGTCGTCATTGGCTGAGACCCCGTCTGTGACTTCCATTGGTATAGGATCGTCTGAGCAGACAAACACCTCTACTGGGCCCCGGGTGCTCTTGACATGGATCTGGAGGCTCTAAAGACGGATATAGGCAGACAACAGTCTGAACGCGGACAAATATGGGGAACATTCATAAAGGCACCCCTTCATGTATCATCATCTGTACTGACCCCCGGATATTAAGACAACCCCTCTTTTCAGCAAGCTACTTTTTTTGAGCTGGTCTGTATGTCACAGCTGCATCTGTCCAGGCCATTCAAGAAGAAAAGCTCTGACACCCTTGAAGTGAAGGCATTTGGTACCACCCGCTGGTTTGCATATGTACATTTGTAGACCACAAATCAAGACCTTTTTCTGTTTTGTTTTTTTTTTGCATATGGTTCAATACGGTAAATAAATGCTGGGCAAAAAAACTCCACCCAGAAAAGTCATTTTTCATCAGTCCTATGAAAAAAAGACAGTATAACAATTCAGTATCATGCAAAAAATAAAATAAAAATGAAAAAAGTACCTCTTCTGGGTGCGGAACCTCAATTTCTGTGTCTGGGGGGCCTTTGACCACAAACACGGTCTGCTCTCTGAAGCTGGGAATGGTTTGAATGTCCTCATAGGTCAAGTAGGCAAATGTAAAAGTGCACAGTCACGGAAGACAAATCAATGCATGCACTCAGGTGCCAACAGTAAAATTCTAATTAGGAATGTGCAAGTACTAATGTTGGGTTACTATAGAGATATACATGGTGAAATCTAAAAAAAAAAAAAAAGAAAGGATATCTGGCACTGTTGTCATCCAAACACATTAGATGAATGTCACGTGTGCAACTTTGGATCATCTCATCTAGTTTCTTCTCTTCTTCAGCAAGCTTTTTTATCATTTCCACTCTACTGTCTTGCAGCCCGCTGCCCCTGTGTGCACCCCAAAATGTGTGTAAATCATTAAATTCAGTTTGATTTTTTCTCATTGGTCGTCATTTAGAATAAACAAAGAGCACAAGAGTTTGTACTTACAACCACTGCACATGATTTTTGTACTTCTTTTTGATGAGTTTGATCCCCTCCAGGACGTTTGTAACGTCGTAGATGCGTCTCTTGGTGGCGTTGAGGCCCTTGCAGACGAGGTTCAGATCTAAAATTCCGTCATTCGCCTGCTCTAGCATCTTCAAAAACTTCTGCGTCAATAAAACGAGCGAAGCGTCGTTTCGTGATCTTCTGAACGTATAGTCTAAAGAAATTGGGGAAATGTTAATTCGTAACGAAGTTTTACAATGCTGCATTTTTTGCGATGAACATTTTGTGTGTATAGATTGTACAAATTAAATCTGGGGCAATATACAGTAACTGTTAAGAAACAAAAACTACCTGTTCCCCCTGTAAGGGGCAGTGATCTGTTGGGCTCGAGTTCAACTTCTTGGTGCTTCATATGCTGCACATAAACGCAAAACCAAATAATTCTGTACAAATGTTCCAAAGAGGTCATCTGACAATGTCATGCTGTAGCTTTTTGTGATGACAGAAAAATCACAAGACATTGTTTTGTTAAGTTCTTTGAACACGCTCATGACACCTGCAACAGTCTAAAGGCAACTCCGGTTGCTTCGGGCATAAAAAGTTGGCCAATGTTGGCCCTCCATCCGTCCGTTTTCTATACCGCTTATCCTCATTAGGGTCGCGGGTTTGCTGGAGCCTATCCCAGCTGACTTTTAGCAAGAGGCGGGGCACACCCTGGCTTGGTCGCCAGTCAATTGCAGATCAGACGTACAAGTACGACCATTCACACTCTTAATGGACAATTTAGAGTCGCCAATTAACCTAAAATGCATGTTTTTGGAATCTGGGAGGAAACGGGAGTACCCGGAGAAAACCCACGCCCGTACAGGGAGAACATGCAAACTCCACACAGAGATGCCCAATGGAGGTTCGAACCTTGATCTCCTGACTGTGAGGTCAACATGCTACCCACTCATTCACCGTGCGGCCAATGTTGTCCAGTTGATCTATATTTAGTGACCCTGATGAGGTCCTTCAAACTGTATTCATGCACACCTTTAAGTGTGATGTCAGAGTCCCAAAATTTGCTGTAAAAAAATTATTTATTAAATTATTATTTTACTTGTTTAAACGAGACATCCTTTTAACAGCATGCAATACAAATGAAATTGGATTTTGACCATTTTAAAAAAGCCAGTATGCCAAGGATTTTTTTGGAATACAAATATTTTCTTTAAAATATAATTGTTTGTCATTTTTATTATTATTATTACAACTGTCCCAAAAATGTGTACTTTGTGTCTAAAAAAAGTCAGCTTCTTTAAAAACTGTTTTATAAATTATATTATTATTTTAATTATATTTTTGGAATTTGGACCCTTTAAAAGGTCAGTATTCTTACAGCTCTACAGGTGTTTTTTTTCCAATAAAATAAAAATGTCAATTAAAAACACAACATTTTGCTACATGCTGTGAAGGGAAAAAAGTAACACCATCTGGGGCCGCAGTTTAAAATTGAAGGGCAGTAGTCCAAACTGACGTCTTAACATGGAATTGGAATTGAATATATTATTAACAGCACAAGGTTTATCACTGACAAAATGTATTAAAAGAAAAACTGCACGTTTTTGGAATTTTGCCCATCATCCATAATCCTATATTTCTTTTTGCCTGTGCATTCCATAGAAAGAAAACAAGTTAGCATGAGGGAGGTTGCCAGGGTGGGCCAAAAGTAGGGTTACAGTTAACACTTAAACATTTTACATTTATTAGACATTTATTTACATACATTATATTTAAATATTTGACATTTTACATTGAATATTTAATCTCTCAAGTGGTCAAGTGTATGTAAATAAATGTCTAAATATCTAGTAATTGTTAAATGTCTAAGTGTTAACTATTAACACTTTCGGCCCACCTTGTGTGCGTATATATGTGTATGTGTATATATATATACCGTCGTGAGACAGGTTAGTTTTACCCTACTGATGATGTGTTGTTGCAATAGTAATCCTAATAGCACTTAAAAAGTGCTAATTTGCTAGCGGAGCAGGATTACTATATATATATATATATCTATATATATATATATATATATATATATATATATATNAATTATTTTCTAGGCTCATTCATTTTCACGTTGCAAATGGGAACTAAGGGTAACTTAGGTTAACTTCCATCAACAACAGCAGCTGACAGCTACTACTTGTTTTTAGACAAATTAGGAAAAACAACTTTATCTTTTGCAGCCTGAATATATAGAGGATCAGCTACAGGTTATCAAGGACCCCGTCCCACCCCGTTGTTTAGACCTATGCCCTGTCCATACGTAGGCTGGTATCTCATAAAACTAAGTTATTTCTCCACGATTTTGCCATCATCCACACGAGCCCACAGATATATGGCACTAAAAACTAAGGTTTTCAAAACCCCCGGCCAAAGTGTAGACTTGGAGAATAATCTGGTTATACGTTTGGGTATGGACACAAATAACCGTAGTTTTACGTTTTCAAACGTCACTGCCTTTGGTAAAAGTATGCTGTGACGTAACACACGCGACCTGTATTTACATCAGACACAACATGGATGCCCTAAGAACTGTCAACATTTTCTTGCGTATTGTTGACTTTGTATTCTACAACAATGTTTAGAAGTAATTCTAACTCCTTGTCAGTCCACACGAACGAGCCTAATACCATGTTTTATGTTCTGTAAGTGACGGGTTGACCGTGGATGATTCTGATTGGATAGAATTTAGTAACTATAGGGATGCTTATGAATGTGGTTCCCAATGCAATTGTGCAGTTATGGGAGTATGCTTTTTTTTTTTAATAAATACGAGGTAGTGTGGACACTTAAATGGACGGTGACAAATAAACGGTTTTATAAATACCCTGCTGTGTGCGGACAAGGCCTTAGACTTTATTGATCCACAAGGAAAATTGCATATTTACAGCAGCGCCATTGTAGAAGAAAAAAATTAACACTCCTAGATTTACAAAAAATGCAATGCAATATGAGTAACATTTATTCATTCATTTTCTATACCGCTTATCCTCATTAGGGTCGCGGGTATGCTGGAGCCTATCCCAGCCGACTTTGTTCGAGAGGCGTGGTACACCCTGGACCGGTCGCCAGTCAATCACAGATATTAATATAAAATATATTATATAACACATGGATAACCGTATAATAATAAAGCAAATTCAATAATAATATAATATATATGTATATAATAATCAGTATAATAATAAATAAATCAATTACAATGTCCTTGCTCGTCGGGATGCCGACTGATGGCTGTATCACTCGGACAAGACTTCTTCTCCCTTTTGAATTGGTACATTTAACGTCACGTAAAAAATGCTGGGCCCAAACAAGCATCTTGTGGAGTCTTCCTAGCGATGTTGTCGGTTCTAAGTTGAAAGCCGCTATTCACTGCTTCAGTCTCTCCTGATGTTTAGTCGGTAGCATGTGTAATCTCAAAGTTGACCAACTTTTCGGCTTATTGTAACAACATCGTACAAGTGCGAGGCATGATTTCCAAAAACAACACAGTAAAGCAGATCCAGCAGGCAGTGTGTGTACCGCTCGGTAGTGATGAGGCGTTGTGTTGCTACGCCAAAAAATAGTTCTTCGTGTTAGCTGCTACAGTAGCAATATCCATGCAGTTTGGGTTAATATAAATGGAACATTGTTGGCATTTTCCCACAAAAGGTGGCTCTACAATCGAAACAGGCGCGTTTCGTGCATTTTTAGCTCCCACGTGCTTACTCGTCTTCTCTTGTTAGAACGCGCGGAAAAGGAAAAACATTGCGTGGTCATGTTTCACATGAGGATTGTGGGTGATGCGCAAAATTCCAAAAAAAACGTGCAGTTTTCCTTTGAGTGTTGAATGTGCGTGAACCCGTTTCATTGAATGATGAATTACTGCAGCGGTCCCGAGAGGGACGTTGAGGAGCTGCCATTACTACAAAGACGTTTACTTCCATGCATTATTACGTAAGTAAAACTACATGAGTAGCTACATAGGAAACTGGCTCAAGTGCTTTATCTTACCTTGACTATCTCATCAACTGCGTGCCCATCCAGGGGTAGTAACGATGGTTCGGCCTTTGGAGCCCGTTTGTCTGCGGACTCACGTGTCTTTTTGTCGGAGGATGGCTCGCCCAACGTCCTTTCTTCCATAGTATCCACTTTGTCTTCGGACTCCTCAGTTCCTACCGGCTTGTCACTGTCCGACGCTCCGGCTACTTCGTCGCTCAACATGTCTTTAATACTTGTGGTTATTCTGCTAGCATCTAAGCTACAACATCAGCATAGTAACCGCGCAGTAGCCTCTCTAACGCGAGTATTTCCACATACGAAGAAGTACACACGCCTTTTACAGCGTGTGACGGTTTTAAAAATGGTGCGACGTAATCCTAACAACAAAACTGTGGCTTTTATGCTCAACTGTGACTGATATTTACATATACACTCAAGAACCGAATAGCTTACACGGGCGGATTCTACGTCATGACGTACAAAATACGTCATGACGTACAAAATACAAACTACTGTTGTGACGTTCACGAACGAACCGGTTCTTTTGAACGGCTCGTTAACATGAAAGATGGGAAAAGAGTCGCAAATGGGAAATGTTCTTTTCCCCTCAAAATAGTGACGTCACTGTCAAAGCAGACTGATGAGCGCCACTGGATTTTAAAATTTTATTTACACGTCAATATATAATATCTTAATTCATTCCTTCCGGTTATTGTTTCGAAGATAAAACGAGTTAAGGCCAGGCTGGCTTTGAAAGGAACGGCTTACCAAGATCCGATTCCCCTCCACGAGCCCTAAAAACCCAATTTCTAATTCAAACCAATGGGGATCCGAGTTCTGAAATTACGTGCTTCCGTTTTCTCAAATCTCGTAAATAAGGTTCCGAAACAAACGACAAACGCCGAAACGTCCATTGTAATTGTTAGGTCAAAGTTGACGTGTTTAAAAAAATATGCTGTTGAACGTACCTAGTGAGAGCACTATTAGTCATCAAAGCTTATAACTGTTCTAAAGGCAATCATGCTATTCAACACTTTCGTACCAATATGATCATGGTGTAACTGTACTCATAACCCTGATACTAACATGACGTTTGATACTTATGTAATGTACATTGTTAGTTCTGCAGAGAGTAATTGTACATTAAAAAAACAAAACACTGAATATACAATGACTGTAAAGGGGGAACACCATAGACACCATGAGTATGTATCAACTATTGTTGCTTCTAAGATTTATTGGTATATTTCTAAATAATATTTACACTTAAGTGGTAACATGTACTGAGGTGTGAGTTCAACTCCAGAAAAGCTACTGGAGTTGAGTCTATATGTGCCCTGCGATTGACTGGCGACCAGTCCAGGGTGTACCCCGCCTCCCGCCCAAAGTCAGCTGGAATAGGCTTCAGCATGGCTGCGACCCTAATGAGGATAAGCGGTATAGAAAATGAATGAATGCATCAAATAGGATTTAATCACATTTCCCCAACTACAATATAAAACAAAATTAGTTATGTTAAATGCCTAAAACATTAATAACTTTAATTCTGCTCATATAAGAGCATGAATCATTTAAATACTATAACGTTTTATCTAATGTACTCTAAATGTCTAAAATGTCATGGAAATAAGCAGAGTGCTCTATGCACAGTACTAAACGAGAGATGAAAACATATGACATCCAACATGTTTTTGTTCATTTATTTCATATTTGTACATTTGACATTATTACTATTTAAACTACACATTAAAACATCATTTAAATGATGCCCCTTTCAACACATAAAGATCATCAGCTTACAGAGTCACAATAAAAAGGGCCTAAGTCAACATGGAAGCAAACACATCAGTCATCATCAAACTTAATCTTCTTTCCTTGAAAAGCCAAGATTTGCCCCTGCTGCTCCTTTCTTTTCTTACTGGCCTCCCATGAGGGATGAAGGGCCTGTTGTGGTGCCTGACGGGAATAGCCACCAGCACCTCTGCGATCGTGTTGCCTCCAATCATTACCAAGGCTGCGTCCTCTGAAGGTTCTCTCATCGAGCTGTAGACGTTCAGTATCAGGGTTCTTGTCTGTTCTTCCTTTCTTTTGCTTCTGGAACCTGCTGTGTTTATCATTATCTCGACTTCCTCTGCCCATCGGTTTCCCTCTACCCCTAAATGAATTCCCTCCTCTGCCCCTGCTAGGTTTGGACTGAGACAAAGAGCAGAAGACAGTCTGAAGTTTGGGTGCTTTGGCCTTCAACCTTGACTCAAGCTCATCAAGTTCAGTCTGAATTTTATCTGCTGGCTTTAATGTTTCCTCTTTTCCTGTGTGCGCCGCAACTTTCTCACCCTCGTTTTTCTTCTTTTTCTTCAATTTGCTGACTTTGCCCACAAAAAAGCCATCATCGCTGTCGCTCTCCTCCGACTGGGATGACTGCTTGTGGAAGCGTTCCTCTGTGCTGTCGTCAAAATAGGGTTTGTCCTCGTCGTCTGTTATCTCAGAATCGCTCTGGTCATTTCGTTTAGTTTGAATCGACTCAGGAACCGCGTTGGGTTTCACAGAACTGTCATCAAAGTCCGGTTTGTCCTCATCATCAGATATCTTCGAATCGCGCTCTACCTTTTTCATCTTAGGCAGCAGTTTATTTTCTTGACTCTTAACCTGTGGTTGCTTCACCTGTTCATTAAACTTGCCCTTTTTGACTGATGCTGGCTTTACACTTTGTGTGTCCTTTTTAACTTTCTTTTTGTCAGTAAACGCTTGAGTCTGTTCAATGGTATCATTGTCAGAGTCGTCTGTTAGGGATCCTTTGTCAGTGTCAGCCATTTCCTCTACTCCCGCACTTACATTTTCACCCTTCACCATTTTTTCTACATTTTTAGCCTGCGAGGGGTTCCCGTCTTCCTTTTTCACCTTTCTTTCTCACTGCTTTTCTGCCTTCCTCCTCTCATCTCTGAAGGCTTTCACAGCAGCCTTAATGTTCTCAATCTTCTTATTGAACTGTGGGTGCAAAGCAATGCGAACCACAGCCCGGTCAGTCATAGATGACTTGGGGTTCTTAAACACCTGATCAAAGTTGAGAGTCTTTTGTAAGGCTGTCTTGGTCACCTGTGGGTAGAAACACTGTCAGATTAAAACTGTTCTTACATTTTGGCTATATTCAGATATGCGACTTACAAGGTCTGGTTGGAGTGTTTTCATTGCATGGATCTCCTCTATTAGTCTGGCAGCTCTCCTTTGATTTCGCTCAATGTACGCCTCTTTCCCCATTTTCTTCCTCAGTGCGGCAATCTGGCGTATGATCTTCCTGATAACAAGTACTCTCACCCTCTTCATCTCTTTCCTCATATTCACCACCTCATTGTTCAAGTTTAGGACTCCAGGTTGCTTTTTGTCTTTAGTTTGGACAGGTAGTTTGTGTTTATCTGCCACCATTTCCTTTTCCTTGCTATTCTCGTCACCTTCACTGTCTTGTCCAGGCTTTTCTCCAACTTCTTCCTCTTCTCTGACATCTCCTTTGTCACCCTCTACCTCTCCTCTCACATCCTCCTTCTCCTCTTTACTGTCTCCTTTTACTTCAACTTTTGACACTTCTCCCTTCTCCTCCTCATCAGTATTTGGCACCATTTCCTCAAACTTGTCCTTAGGGCTGATCATCTGTTAAAGTATGGACACAGACAATTAACAGCGTGAACACAAAACTTCCATCCATTTTCTTTACAGCTACACCTCATTAGTAACGAGTGAGCAGGAGCCTCTCCCAGGTGACTTTGGGAGAAAGGCAAGAATACAACTGCTCGCCAGTCAATCACACAACCATTCACTCTCACATTTACACCAATGAACAATTTACAGCAGTGCTTCTCAATAGGTGACAGCACCCGAATCATGTAAACCAATCCATGTAATCAGGTATTTCTTTTCCTCAGCAAGCAGCAACAGTAAGGCATATGCCAAAGAAGCAGCAGCAGAATAAGGCTCATATTTAAACAAATGTGGTGCTATCATAAAATGAGTCTTAACACCGAAACAGGCTAAACATACAATAAATGTATACTTTTTCTGATTTATTTTTTGGTCCTGACAGTGTCTTCAGAGAAAAATTCTGGCATTTGGACGAATGTAACTGACACCAAAGAGACTATCATGTTTTTGGAGGAAGAGTGGAATGGAGGAAGGGAAGAATAGAAAACACTAACCGCTACTCCACATTTTAAGCGGTTACGGATTTCGAAAAACAAAAAAAGAATCACAAACACGAAAACCGAATATACCAAGTTAGTAAAATTATTTTGTCTTGCAAAAATGTACGTTTTTTTAAATTTAAAAGCATGTCATTCCTTCAATTAAAGACAATGTTCGATGTGTCGTGCATCTGATTACATTCGTTAACATGAATGAATGCTGTGGTTATGACAATAAACACAAACGTGGTGGCGTGAGCGTGCCTAGGTATGTCATACAAAGTTGCACGAACTAGCGTCTGGGCGAAGCTAAACTAACAAAATATTACCAAATGTTACGCAATAACAAGTACATATTTCAACTCTTACCGTTGTTAAATGACCAATAAACGCTCAAAATGTATACCTTATCTGTCGAGTCACTAGGGGCAGCCATGTTGTACGTAGGCCTCTAATGTCGTCATCACGTCAGACGTCGAGAAGGGCACGCGGCGTGTCGTGAAAAGGGGAGGTCCTTTCGCGGACTGTTATTATTTATTTCTTTGTTTCATGTGTACTTAACAACAATGGAAGCTAATTGAAGACATGTTTGTGTTATTAGCGTGAGCGAATGACCCTTTGCTCCACTTATCACACCGACATAACGGGCGAATCATCAGGGGGAGGATGAAGCGGCGCAATGCGGACTGCAGCAAACTCAGACGGCCGTTAAAACGGAACCGAATCACCGAGGGTATATATAGCAGGTACAAAAAATGGATTGGAGGAACGGTATTGTATAACAATGGCGCCTGTCGATGTGGCGACACTGGGCTTCCAGGCGGTGCTTTTCATTCATGTTTAATATGAATGTACATTTCGAGACATTTAAAAGGCTAAATGAACATTGACGTTAATGCTATGGGCCCGAATGTGGTATTTTGTTGCTGGCTAGCTAGCTCATTCAAATCTGGAGACATTTGTAAACAAACAGGCCATTAATTCAATTGTCGCTTGTGAATATGCATTTATCCACCGTATGTTGACTTAAAAGTGTAATAATGTCAGGATGGGAATTGTTTTTGTTTTTCCCCTTTGCTAAATTAGGCATTCGTTTCCGGTACGGTCAATATAGATTAAAAAAAATACGTTTACACAAACGATTCAAATTAAAAAGCCACTGAATATAAACATCTATATTTCGGATGACAATAAATGTATAAACAATGGCCAGGTCTTAAAATTTTGACACCCAAGTACCACCCTTAAAAAAAAAAAACCCCAGCAACATTTGAATACAATTTTCTATATGTGACTACTTAATTTGTATAGCTCTAATATTACGAGATTACACCCGCATACCACAAGTGGTACTATTTGGCAATCAATGTTTTAGCTCATAAATGCACTTTCTAAACACTCAAATGGCCTTGACAGCAAAAATGATTTATTTATTATTATTTATTATTTAATTTGTGGAGATTGAAGTTTTTTGTCCTCTCTGCCACAGTACATTTCTGTATTTGAAGTTCTTGGTTGTGTGGGTGTTGGTTCTGCTGGCTGACTTTGTGCTGGAGTTCCGGTTCGAGTACCTGTGGCCCTTCTGGCTTTTCCTTCGCAGTGTCTATGATTCCTACAGATATCAAGGACTGGTAAGTTTAGTTTTGTTTGCCATGAAATCGCAATGATTATACGTCAGAACTAATTAACCATGTAACCGTGTAAGAATGATGATTAATGTTTTGTTTCAGGCGTTCTCCTTCTTCTTTGTATTTGTGGCGTTAACGTCAGACATCATCTGCCTCCTCCTCATCCCCGTTCAGTGGCTGTTCTTCGCTGCCAGCACTTACGTATGGGTCCAGTATGTGTGGCATACTGGTTAGTTCAAGTCAATTTTGATGATTTTTCTTCTTTTTGTCAAATGGCTGAAGGATCGAATCTTTAAGATAAAACGGGCACATACCCACACACTAATTGTCTTCACATGCATTTCTACTTCAGTGATGTTTGTACTTGTGCAGAAACCCTTGACTGTGTGTATGTGTTCTACACTTAGAGAGAGGAGTGTGTCTGCCCACTGTATCGCTGTGGATCCTGTTTGTGTACATCGAAGCTGCCATCCGCTTTAAAGATCTGAAGAATTTTCACGTTGACCTGTGTCGACCTTTTGCTGCTCACTGGTAGGTCTTTCAATTAGGTTGTATTAATTCAGGAACTCATTTTGTACAGACTCACCAACAAAAAAGCTTTATTATTAACTGTATAGGCAATGTTTTTAAGTAACCTGTTAACATCTACAACTGTCATACATGCGTATACTGTAATACAACTAAAATGCTGAAAAAACTATTGATTCTGTCATGTAGTGGCATTTTATGTTTGTTAGAATTATCAAGAGTAGAAAATGGATTTGCTGTGGCGACCCCGGAAGGAATAAGCAGGGATAAGACAAATGGGAAAGTGTAGCGTAAATGTAAATAAGTAGTGAAAATGAGTTTATGTATGTAAATGAGCATACTAATGATACTGTGCATTGCTGCAAGACACCAAGTTCCATTTCTAGTTATACCATTACCCCTTTCTGCTGTGGTAGAATAAAAAGCACAAATTACAAAAGTTATCTTTTAGTGCTGAAGTTTTGCAATATTTGCTTATCTCATTTACCATCACCCAATGATAGTGTTACCTTTTTTAAGGTGAACTTTTAAAGGCTTTTTTTAAAGAACATGTTTGTTCATCTACAACTACTAAACCAGTGCTTCTCAAATAGCAGGGTGGGTTGCGCTGGGGAGGGGGCGTGAGGCAGGGAATACTTTCAGTGTTACTGCAGACTTGTCAACATGTACAAATTTATAGTACTCAACATGCAATTTGACTATTGAATATGCTAGTATGCGTCAAAGCTCTCCATTGTGTTGCATTGTCGTGGTTGCAGTTTTGAGTTTGGTCTATACAATACAGATTAATAAATATTTTCAGTTTTTCAATAGTATTTCAAATCGGGGGGCGTGAAAAACATTTCTGTTCCTTGGGGGTGGGGGCGACAGAAAATTAAACCACTGATATATACTAACTTTTATTGCCATGTATGCATAAAAACTGCAGTTCTCTCATCACAATCAAGACAAATAATTAAAACAAAGCAGAAATTCTCAATATTTGTCTTTTTTGTTCTAGTATCGGCTACCCAGTTGTTACTCTAGGCTTCGGCTTCAAGAGCTATGTGAGCTACAAGATGCGACTAAGGAAACAGAAGGAGGTGCAAAAGGAGAATGAGTTTTACATGGAGCTGCTACAACAGGCTCTACCTCCAGAGCAGCAGATGCTACAGCGACAAGAGAGGGAGGCAGAGGAGGGTGAGATGCACTCACTGATGCAGCTTTTATGAAACCTAAACAATTGTTTTTTAATTTGTTACAGACATACAGTACAAATCTAGTTTAATCTGACCTTGAAACAATTGTTGTTTTTTGTTTACATTCTTCCTCCTGCTTTAGCCAAAGGGATTTCAGAGGCAGAACCCTCAGTAATGTCACAAAACGGGGGACCTCCCGGTAAGAAAAGCACCACGCTCCCATTACCAGAGCTGGAATACCGGGAAAAAGGGAAGGACAGCACCGCAAAAGAGCGGGAAGGAAAAAAGCAAAACAGTATTGGAATCAATAACAACATTATACACTCACTGGACTCCAAACTACAGGAGACGGAATACATTGAAAACTACATCAGGGCGAAGAAACTGAGTAACGACGTGGCGGGAGATAATGCACACGGTGACACCAATGCAAATGCTGCTTCCAAGGAGGAAGCAATGGGAAGTGGGAAGAACTACAAAAATGCTTCCGGAGGAAGCGTCTCCAATTCTCCTCCGCGGAATCACACTTTCACCAACGGCAGCGTTCAGATGGGTTCCTCAGCCAGTAAGAATGAGAAAAAGCAGAAAGGGAAAAGTCAAAAGGATCCTGTGGAGAACTGCATCCCCAACAACCAGCTGGGAAAAGTGGATGCTTTAGTACGGTAAGTCCCAACACATTCATGTAATTAAGTGTAGTACTGTAAATGTTGTAGATAATGCCCAATTAATTAACTGCAGAGTTGTTGGGTGCTTGTCTACAAAAGCAGATAACCGGCAACTTATGAAATTGGCATTAACAGACGTGACTGCAGGCCACCTCCTGATTTAGTCTTAATAACTCCACAAGATGACAGCAGATGTAATTGCATCCATCAGCTTTAGCTACTTCTATCGTCATCCACTTTAAAATGTAGCTACCTAGTTGTTGGTGTGAAACCTGTGCATGTTGTTTACATTGAACTCAACACCGGTATTTATGTAGGATGAGCATCCCAACCAGTAACACTGGTTCTGTAGCAGATGTGCTGCGTAACCAATTGCTAAAAAATTTTATTTCCACTTTTTCATGCACAGCAAATCACTATTAGGGTTCAAAAAGTCACTTGTCATATGTAATGGGTTTTGACAGGCCGCACTGTGGCCTAGTGGCCACATAGTCAGAAGGGATGGGTTTGATTTTTTATCTGTAGAGTTTGCATGTTCTGCCTGTGCGTGTGTGGGTTCTCTCTGGGTCCTCCAGTTTCCACAGTCCAAAAATATGCATGTTAGAAATAATAATCTGAGTTTTTTTTCCCCTGGTGAAAAGGCTGGAGCAGGATGTAAAGCGCCTAAAGGCGGACCTCCAGGCCAACAGGCAGCTAGAGTCAGACCTGCGGTGTCAGCTGTCCACTCTGAGCAGCCAAGACCGCAGCCTCCGCTCTGAGTTGGGCCAGCTCCGCCAGGACAATGATCTGCTCCAGAACAAGTAAGTGAAAACACATTTAATGAACAACATGCTTTACTATCTGGATATTGGCAACTAACTGTTTGTGTTACCATCCGCTAATTTAGGCTCCACGGTGCCGTCCAGGCCAAACAGAAGGATAAGCATACCATCTCCCAGCTGGAGAAGAGGCTAAAAGCTGAGCAGGAGGCTCGCACCTTGGCTGAAAAACAGCTGGCTGACGAGAGAAAGAAGAAGAAGATGGAGGAGGCGACGGCTGCCAGAGCTGTGGCTTTGGCTGCAGCCACAAGGTACTAAACTGCAGAAAGTTGACACCAAAGCAGTGGATTGCACCCTTTTTAAAGACTTTGTATTGTCTTGCAGAGTGGAGTCCATTGATTCCCTGCGTGGTCGAATTAGAGAGCTGGAAACAGAGTGCAAGAAGCTCAGCATGGACATGAAACTGAAGGAAGAGCAGATTAGGGATCTGGAGGGCAAGTGTCAGGTAAGTCTCCACAAAACAAGTTTAGTATACTTTTGTGGCGTAACTCCTAAATTTTGTCTTGCAGGAGTTGCGGAAGTATAAAGAGAATGAGAAGGACACAGAGGTGCTGATGTCTGCACTGTCAGCAATGCAGGAGAAGACACAGCACCTGGAGAACAGCCTTAGTGCTGAGACCAGGATCAAGCTGGATCTGTTTTCAGCACTTGGGGATGCCAAGAGGCAGTTGGAGATAGCGCAAGGTATGACTCCTCAAATAGACAGATTTCTAATGTGCTCATTTCAGCATAAAACGTTTGAAAAAAACAAAACAACATGAAAGTACTCACTTAATAAAATATTTTTGTCATTCTGCTGTCATAGATAAATAAACATCTCTAAAATACTGCCTATCTAGCCCGGGCATGAAACTCTGTAGTATTATTCTAAAAATTGTAGAATAAATGTTGTATTTTGATTTATTGCTGATACTGACAAATTGGCTGCAAGATGGGCTGGAAAAATGAGAGTTCCATGTTTACCTAGCAATTCATGTCGAACACTTTCGATGGCAGGGATACCTTTTCTATCATAGCTGTAGTCTTAACATGCCGAAATAAATTAGTTGTGATTTATGTAAATAGTCCTAATTAGAGCTCGACCAATAAGGGATTTTTTTGCAGCCTTTTGTTCGCCGGGAAATCAAGAGGCATAAAAGGAAGAATATGGGATTTTTGGGGCCGATACCGATATTGGGGCCTGGAAAAGGCAGATATTTAATATATTGGCCAATAACAGATATATCTGTCAATATATGAATTAAGAGCATTTATATACACAGCGTATATACTGCAAATGAACATACATTCATATCAAAATGCTACACAAAGAAGCTGAAGACCACTAAATGAAAATATGGATGTTTAAATAGTAAGACTGTCAACATAAGGACATGCCTCTTTGTGATTTACTTTTAGGTGTTGCCACAAATTCGTAGTGTTTTGATGGTGCTGGAGCCCTGGCTACCTTGCAGGGTGCACATGTTCCAACTAATGTAACGCCTCCACACCTTACTTTTCCCTTCTGCCTGTCACTTGAATTTTGGCATTTATACATTAGCCGCTTAACACATCATAACCAAGCCAGTTATGGATAAACATTTGATTAGCTTGGACATTAACTGTGAAAGCATTGGAAACAGTAGCTTGCAGGTAGAAACTTCTTAGTAAAACATAAATTTCACCTCCAGTCTCTGCAAAGACTGACGGTAAATATAACATAGGAAATATCCACCCATCCATTTTTTATGCCGCTTATCCTCACTGGGATCATGGGGAGCCCAGTTGGAGCTTATCCCAGCTGACTTGGGCAAAAGGACTTGTACACCCTGGACTGGTAACACAGAAAATATGTATTTACAATATTATTTTTCACAGTGACGATAACAATGTTAACATGTGTTTTGGTGTCGAAAGCACGTCAAATTCCAAAAAAAAAAATTGTCAATAGATTTTGAAATGATCAATTTTGAAATCTGTGTTTCACCCTCGCTCATACAGGCCAGATCCACCAGAGGGAGCAAGAGATTGCAGAGCTCAAGCAGAAGATAGCAGAGGTGATGGCAGTGATGCCCAGCCTCTCCTACTCGTCAGACAGCAGCAACCTTAGCCCGGTGACCCCCCACTACTCCTCCAAGTTCATGGACAATAGTCCCTCCTCCCTGGACCCGAACGCCTCAGTCTACCAGCCCCTCAAAAAATGACTCCAATGTGACTAAATCCACTTTTTTGGGGGTTAAATCTCTTGTTTCCGTTCGGGTCAATCTGAGTTTACAAAGCTCCTGACGGTGTTTGCACTTGAAGTACACATATATACATATCTGATTTTAAAGGGAGGTTTTCAGGGAAGGTTTGTCAAGTTCAGTTTAATTTACAGGAGATAAGAATGAAGCTAAAAGAGCCATTGTACGATGCTTTTGTCGGTCCTTTTTTTTCTTCAACATGCAGGCATTAAAGGATCATCTCAACGTAAAGGTACTTATAGACATCATTAAGTGAGAGATACATGAATGTAAAAACTATTCATGCTTTCAGGTCCACCTTATGTTCAACACTGATTGTTCTGACAACATGCATGTCCCCTTAAAACTAGTACAAAACATTTTCCTGCTAAATTCATTATCACCACTCCAGGACTGATCAGGGCACTGCCAAATCTAAAACACCACATGTTTGCTGCCAAACCCTTTTCCTTTACATGTGGACTAAAATGATCAGATTTTCCAGTGCTTTGTAATTTATCTTACAATTTGGCTATTCAATGTAGGTATTCAAAGACAAACCCAGCGTTTTGTCTGCCAAACATCAACCAAACTGATTGTCTTCTCTCCTCACGCCTAACAGTTTGGCTCTTATTGTTTACAACAATGTACGTGAACTTACAGAGGAATGTTTGTTTATTTAAGTGCCAAGTGTCACTGTGTGTTCCATTATTCAAGTGATATAGCCAGCATATTTTTATTTGCAGAAGGGGTGCTGTAATTCCATTGTTTTTGGTCACTAGAACATATCTAGATGGTGGTGTGTTTACAAGGCTGACGGGTTGTCATCCATGTATTTGACTGGATTTAATCTTGAGGCAGTATTTCAGATTTCCCACCATTCCTTTGTTTTTTTCCAAACGGGGAAGGATTCTGTGAATGAACCATTTGATTATGTTTGTGCTCTCTATCCTGTTGTTGTGGGTCGTTTTGACTGTGAATTCAGTTGTAAAGAAAAGAAGGGAAAGAAAGGTCCATTGGCGTTTGTTCTTGCTGATTTCTCACGTCCATCATCAGAAGTGGCTGGAGGCAGTGCAAGCAAGCCATGTATCTGTCAAGACCAACGTATCTTGACTGGTCACGTATAATGACGCAATTAAAAACTTCATTCAATAATGGAATTTAGACAAAACTGCCAAGTAACGCAGCGCGATTAAACTAGATTTGTAAATCTGCCGACGTATCTGCGCGACGGTCTTTGAGCGAAGCATTGCGGCTCTGTTATATCACGTGTATTGAAAGATTTCCGACAACACTTGAACGCACCACGCTACCCCTGTGGGAGAGTTGACTTAACTTTCTGCACGCCGACATGGACGCTCTAAAGTGGGCCGGGAGAGCCATTATTCGGAAACCCAGTGTGGTTAAACAATCCTGGACTGCCGGAAGACACAAAAGTAAGTGATAATTGTTAGCTAAACAGAAAAACACAATGTGACCTTTGTTTGGCTAAAAGTGGCTCACTCTTGAAATGTCGTGTTTTTCTTTTCTTGTGCCTTATATTCTGTAAGATGCATAGTTACGTTTTACCATTTGAACACCAATTAAATTTAAGCCCTCATTACTAATACCTGTTCCAGATGTGGCCAGCTGCACTTTATTGTGTTGTACTTGGTATCTCATCCTGAACAAGCACACTTCCTATTGACCTGTAAATGTCAAGAGGTCAGGGTCAGGAGTTGCCCACTGGTGTCTTCTGTCCAACTTCAATGGCAACTGTTTTCCCATTTTGTCAGGTTCAGACTGTATGGAAGGCTCACTGAATCTCGTGTTGAGATTTCAATGAAGTATTCAAAGCCTTTAAAGCCGTCTTCGCTTGAAAGTGTTGAGCAGAAGGTTGTAGATCAAGGGTGGGCATACTGCTGGCCTTACACAGCCTGTGAGACTCTGCCCTGCCAAAGTCATTCATAAAACAAATGAGGAACTGTATTTTAACAAGGTATTAAACTGATCGCTGATTATTGGACAAATGAAAGCTTCAGCTACTGACCCGCTTGTTTTAGGAAGCAGAACATCGTAGTGTAGATTACAGGATTGGACACATTCCTCACCAGCGCCGACCCATATCGACGATAGCAGGTTTGACCCGGGTCTGCTGCATGAAGTATTAATGTATTATTACTGTTGTGCTTTTAACCCTAACAATTGAAGTTGGATGCTCTTGATAAATAATATTCAATCTACCCTGAAAGACTGTGGCTTCATTGATCTGCAAATATCTGTGGGTGATGTCAGCATGCATAGTTGTTGCTTTTGTCCTCAATCCTGACTTCTGATTCCCACGAGAGTCCTAAAACGGCGGGTGTCCACTGATGTGTATACAGTGCTATACATTGTACCCAGTGGAGGTAAATTGCTAGTAAATATTATGATTTCCCAGGTAATGGTCTTGTTTTTCTGCTCGAGACTTCCCCCTCCTTTCTCTGAGAAAATGTATATAAACACAGCTCGGGGTAATGGCCGAACAGAACCAGAACTGATAAGAAACCACACCAGCTGCTCCTTAAGCAGATATCTTTTTGATGCTCCTCAAAATGTCCTTTTTATCCTTGAAAATGAGCATTATTCCTGCATACTTGCTTCTAACCCTGCCTTTTTTTTGCCACTAAGGCTTCTGGATGTTGTTTTGGAAGTCATTTTTTTACACTTACAGTAACTCTGGCCTGGAAATGTCATTTTTAGAAATGAGAAAGGCTAAAAAAAAAAAAAAGGGCCATTTACATGTCCCTATTTATGAAATATTGCAGAGCTTCCGGAGAACTGGACCGACACAAGAGGGGCCATTCTAGAGGGGATGACTTTTAACCTCTGTCACATCGGCATGACCTTGGTGGACCAGCCCCAGGGGGAAGACCTAGCAGCAGCGGCTATAAAAAGGATTATCGTCACGGTGGGAAGCTTGTTGTCACTTTATTTGGCACACATGCACATGCATATCTAATGAGGGCTTGGCTTTTGTCAGAAAATATGGTGAGACTACCACAGCCGAAATACCACAGCGTTCTTGTCACATAACGGACTCTGCAGTAAGTTATTAAAAAAGGCAGATCTTTCCTGTCACACTAAAGGATCTTTTTTTTCTCTTTCGGCCCTTTTTTAGTCAGGAACTGATATTTTCCTGGAACTTGCCTATGTTCAACTTCTGATTACTAAAGAACAGAACAGAAAGACAGAAACAAATTGTTTTTTCGGATGAAAGATGAGAGGCTATCCTTTGTTTTGGTGTGTTCCCTATTTATATGATCATAGACACAACATTCTGTTTGCTTTGAAAGATCAGTCCAAATGGTCTAAAACGGCTGGGATTGAAGGAGTTAAAAACAGCAGAGCAGTCCTATCATATAGAGCAGGGGTGCCCAAAGTGTTGTCCATACTGAAATCTTTTGCATTAAACAAATGATATTCTGCAATTACTATGCAATAATCTGTTTTAGAAAATGTTCTTAATGTTAAATGACCAACAGGCTAAAGCCAGTGGGAAGAAAGCTGAGAAAGTTGCTCTTACAGTCTCCCTTCAAGGCATCACTCTCTACGACATCGCCACCAACAGATGCGTGGAAAATATCTCCATCTACAAGTGAAAGCATCTCTCTTAATTATTATTGTACGATATATACAGTATATGACCTTTCACCTCCGACCTGCAGCATATCCTTCTGCACGGTGGACAAAGCGCACGACAGAGTGTTTGCATTTATCGCCGAGAGCGCCCTCAACGGGATGCTGGTGTGCCACGCCTACCTGTGCCCCAAGAGGAAAGTGGTATGGATGACTATTTTTCATAAGTGGTTTGATTGTTGTTTATACATATTCAAGTGCATTTATCTCCACTGGAACAGGCTAAGGCTGTAGCTTTGACAGTAGCGCAGGCCTTCAGAGTGACTCTTGAACTGTGGGAAGTGGCCAGAGATGGTAGGCAATTTTTGGGTGGGTTTTAAAAAGAATTAATACAAATATTTTCTAGATTGAATTAAATCGCAGTGACCTCGCTTATTAAAAAATATATACTGTATGTATATGATATATATTATTTGTACATACGCAATACAATTAATAGTTTTATGCCAAAAGTCAATTCGAATGTGTTCCTGTGCGTGTTTCATTAGTAATGACTTTTTGCAGCTTTCCGATTGGCTACAATGACTGTATAGTTCTCAGTTTGGGTTTATCGTGCCACCTATTGCTTTGGTGCACATTTGGCAGCCTGTTTGTGTTTTGATTAGGGGTGTCACGAGAGACCCAACTCACGAGACAAGACAATACACTGTGTTGGGTCTTGGGCCTAACATTTTAAGAAAACCAAGCAGAAAAAATGTATGACTGGACAGACTTCATTGAAACAATACCAGGTACATTTTCAATCGTTTATTGTCCCCCAATTTATTACGGTACATAAAAGATGTTAACATTATTGTCAACATTATTCTGAACCAAATTAACCACTATTCATTCATTCATTTTCTATACCGCTTATCCTCATTAGGGTCACGGGGATGCTGGAGCCTATCCCAGCTGACTTTGGGCGAGAGGCGGGGTACACCCTGGACTGGTCGGCAGCCAATCGCAGGGCACCAAATTAACCACTAATGTTACTAAAAGTGATTTTAACTTAAACCCAATAGCTGATTGGGCCACCCTTAGCAGCAACAACTGCGATCATTTGTTGTAAGTCATCCACATTGGAGGCTTTTCCAACCTGTATGCCAGATGTAATGGGACACACATTTTCCAAAAAGTTCGACTTTAGTCACATCAGACCACATAGTATTTTCCTAAAGGTCTTGGGGATCATCGAGATGTTTTATGGTAAAATTGAGACGAGCCTTAATGTTCTTTTTGTTCAGCAGCGAATTTCATTTTGGAACTCTACCATGTAAGCTGTTTTTGCCCAGTATCTTTCTTATGGTGGAGTCATGAACACTGACCTTAACGGAAGCCTGCAGTTCTTTGTATGTTGTTGTGGGGTCTTTTGTGACCTCTTGGATGAGTCATCCCTGCGCTCTTTGGGTCATTTTGGTTGGTCGGCCACTCCTGGGAAGATTCGCCACTGTTTGGCCATTCGTGGATAATGGCTCTCACTGTGGTCTGCTGGAGCCCCAAAGCTTTAAAAATAACTGTATAATCTTTTCCAGACAGATAGATCTCGATTAATCTCAGTTAAGTTGTTTTAACAGGGGGAGGGCAATCACTTTTCACCCAGGGCCTTGTAGGTTTGGATTTTTTCCCCCCCAGTTGGGTTGTCATTGACTGATATTTAAATTAATAAAACTTTTAAGTGTGACAAACAGCCAATTTGTACGGTCTGTTAAATAAAATGCTGGCTTTTCAATTGTACCGAAGAACAGCATTTCTTTTGCGATGTAGCAAAGTACACCAAAAAAGCCTTTGCCCCGACACACAACACTTACTGAGATGACGGGCTCACTTTGTTCAAGCCTTTGATTCATGGAGAAAACGTGCCCAGTGGCTGAAAACAAGCACAGAGTGAACCTTCCCACTGCCTGTTGGGGAGGCAAGAGAACAGGAAAACAGACATGCATGTGCCTGGTACTATATCATGGTCTGCAAAATTATCAAACTAATTTGTATTCATTGTGTGATAAATTTATTGTTTCAAAAACCTCATCACATTTCAATCTTGTGAGATCTCGTGACACCCTCGTTAAAGTGTCTTTCATGCCAACAAGATGGTTTTTTTCTTTTGTATACACTGGAGTGGACATTAAGCACAAATAACCAGGTCTTGTCGATGTTCTAGAAAAAGGAAGACAAGTCAAGCCCAGTTCAGGTGGAGAGGTCACCAGTAGTTCCAATAAGGACATTCCTAAAGGTAACACATTTGCAATAAACAAAAAGTGAGCCTTATTACTTTTGTACTGACTTACATTAAACTCTTATCTTGCAAGATGTTGCCTCTGAAAACCTTTTGGACCTTGAGGGCAATGTGACGAGGGGAATGGAGACCAATAGCAACGTTGATCAACGGGACCACCAGAGCACATCTGAGAGTATTAGGAACGTAGCATGGGTAGGTCAAAGATGACATAACGATGCATGTATTTACACACGTTATTGTTCAGGATATAAACCGTTTTTTTTTAAACATAGGAAATACACAATGGTTTGGATGACGCCTTCTCCAGGTGAGCTATACAAGATGAATATTTTATTAGGTCAAACTAAACACGGCAGTTACAGTGGTGTGAAAAAGTATTTGCCCCTTCCTGACTTTTTATTCTTTTGCATTTTGCATGTTTGTCACACTTAAATGTTTCTGGTCATAAAAAATAGTTAACTATTAGTCAAAGATAACATAATTAAACACAAAATGCAGTTTTTAAATTAAGGTTTATGTTATTAAGGGAGGGGACACCCCCCCCGCAAAAAAAAAAAACTCCACGGCGAACGTTGGCCTCCGCCAAGGCTGCCCTTTGTCACCAATTCTGTTCATAATCTTCATGGACAGAATTTCTAGGCGCAGTCAAGGTGTTGAGGGAGTCCAGCTTGGTGACCTTAGGATCTCGTCTCTGCTATTTGCAGACGATGTGGTCCTTATGGCCTCATCAGGCTGTGACCTTCAGCGTTTACTGGAGCGGTTTGCAGCTGAGTGTGAAGCTTCTGGGATGAGACTCAGCACCTCCAAATCCGAGGCCATGGTTCTCAGTCGGAAACGGGTGGACTGTACCCTCCGGGTTGGGAGTGAGGTCTTGCCTCAGGTGGAGGAGTTCAAGTATCTCGGGTTCTTGTTCACGAGTGAGGGAAGGTTGGAGCGTGAGATCGACAGACGGATCGGTGCAGCATCTGCAGTAATGCGGTCGCTGTACCGGACCGTCGTGGTGA
The DNA here is from genome assembly GCA_024372805.1 of Oostethus manadensis. Taxonomy (NCBI): domain Eukaryota; kingdom Metazoa; phylum Chordata; class Actinopteri; order Syngnathiformes; family Syngnathidae; genus Oostethus; species Oostethus manadensis. The sequence goes on from QODF01000030.1 coordinate 892,568, forward strand.
AGAGAGAGCTGAGCCGGAAGGCAAAGCTCTCTGTTTACCGATCGATCTGCGTTCCCACCCTCACCTATGGTCATGAGTTATGGATCATGACCGAAAGAACGAGATCGCAAATACAAGCGGCGGAAATGAGTTTTCTCCGTACGGTGGCTGGACTCACCCTAAGAGATAGGGTGAGGAGCTCGGCCATCCGGGAGGAGCTCTGAGTACAGCCGCTGCTCCTTCACATCGAGAGGAGCCAGTTGAGGTGGCTCAGGCATCTAGTTCGGATGCCTCCCAGGAGCCTCCCTGGTGAGGTGTTTCGTGCTTGCCCAGTTGGGAGAAGGCCCCCGGGAAGACCTAGAACTTGCTGGAGGGACTATGTCTCACTTAACTGTGGTTTATCACACCTGAGTTCAATTTCTGTAGCCACCCCCAGGCCCGATTACTGCCACACCTGTTTCAATCAAGAAATCACTTAAACAGGAGCTACCTCAAAAGCCAGACATCATGCCAAGATCCAAAGAAATTCAGGAACAAATGAGAACAAAAGTAATTGAGATCTATGAGTCTGGTAAAGGTTATAAAGCCATTTCTAAAGCTTTGGGACTCCAGCCAACCACAGTGAGAGCCATTATCCACAAAAAGCAAAAACATGGAACAGTGGTGAACCTTCCCAGGAGTGGCCGACCGCCCAAAATTACCCCAAGAGCGTAGAGACAACTCCTCCGAGAGGTCACAAGAGATCCCAGGGCAACATCTCTTCTTAATTTTGGTAAAAAAAACATCTTGATGACTGCCAGGACTTTTGGAAAAATTTCTTGTGGACTGACGAGACAAAAGTTGAACTTTTTGGAAGGTGCGTGTCCCGTTACATCTGGCGTAAAAGTAACACAGCATTTCATAAAAAGAACATCATACCAACAGTAAAATATGGTGGTGGTAGTGTGATGGTCTGGGGTTGTTTTGCTGCCTCAGGACCTGCCAGGCTTGCTGTGATAGATGGAAGCATGAATTCTACTGTCTACCAAAAAATCCTGAAGGAGAATGTTCATCAACTCAAGCTAAAGCGATCTTGGGTGCTGTAGCGGGACAATGACCCAAAACACACCAGCAAATCCACCTCTGAATGGCTGAAGAAAAACCAAATGAAGACTTTGGAGTGGCCTAGTCAAAGTCCTGACCTGAATCCCATTGAGATGCTGTGGCATGACCTTAAGAAGGCGGTTCATGCTAGAAAGGCCTCAAATAAAGCTGAATTACAACAATTCTGCAAAGATGAGTGGGACAAAATTCCTCCAGAGCCTGTAAAAACTTGTTGCAAGTTATCGCAAACGTTTGATTGCAGTTATTGCTGCTAAGGGTGGCCCAACCAGTTATTATTTTTCCCTAAATAATGAAAACAATTATTTGAAAACTGCATTTTGTGTTTGCTTGTGTTATCTTTGACTAATATTAAAATGTGTTTGATGATTAGGAAAATTTTGTGTGACAAACATGCAAACCACTGTATGTCTGAAATCTGCTTCACAATATGCTCATATTGTCACTTGCTGGTGATTTCTTTGTACAACACAATGGAAAACAAGGACTAATAGTTCAACTATAATACTTGATACATAATAAATGATTTATCTATATGTCACAGTGTATGTCTGTTGGTAATTAATAGCTTTAAAGGCTAAACTTTGGTGTGTTTGTGTCTTCAGCTGTGCTCTGGACAGCTCTGGTTCAGTTCCAGGTGAAGTTGAGTATGACTCTGCCATTTAGGTTGTAGTGTGAAATTAAAATCACTTTCCACCAGAACAGCATCGTTGCACAGAACTATTCCATAGTCCTGGCTGACCCTAATCACCTCTCAAAATAAGAAATCACATCACGCGTCAATGTGTTGTTAGTCGTTCTTTACTGGTTCTATTAAATTTAATGACTTTAATGACTGATTTGTTTTTTTCCCCCCAGACTGGCCCTGTCGCGTTCTAACTCCCAGATCTTGGACGTTGGGGTGATTCCCCAAGACTGGCTGACTGAACCCGACTGGGACAGCGCCAATGGAAAGACCCCCACCTGCCTCATCAGCTCCTGACCACACTGATGCATCAAAAAGAGGCAGGTTCCATGAATGCAGGGTGACTACCAGGATTTACTGTCTTATTTTGGAGTCCCAACAACAGATTTGTGGACACAAACATAGAAAGATGGCCTTGAAACACCAAAGCAATATAGTAAAATCATATCTTGCTTTTGTATTTTGATGCTGCAAACATCCATAAAACCGTCGACTGGCGAAATCTGCGTATTCCATTCCATTCCATTCCATTCTTCTTTGCTTGTCTGGGTCCGGGTCGCGGGGGCAGCAGTCCAGACTTTGTTCCCCTGGAAGGACACCAAGGTTTTTCCCAGGGCAGATGTGAGACATAATCCTTCCAGTGTGTCCTAGGTCTTCCGTGGGACCTTCTCCCTAGTGGGCATGCACAGAACACTTCACCAGGGAGAAGTCCTGGAGGCATCCGGTTAGTGGCTCCTCTCGATGTGAAGGAGCAGCTGCTCTACTACAAGCTCCCCCCGGATGGAGCTCCTCACCCTATCTCTTAGGGCAGTGGTTTTCAAACTGGCGTCAATCCCCCGGGGTGGGGCGTGGCTTAATGACAGGTGGCCTTGCACACTTTTCATTATTAACATATTATTAACGTATTTTACGGACTACAAACTGCTGCTTTTTTCTCTTTATTTATTTTGGGAACCGCTGTCTTAGTGTGAGTCCAGCCACCCTAAGGGGGAAACTCATTTCCGCCGCTTGGCTCCGCGATCTCGTTCTTTCGATCATGACCGTAGGTGAGGGAGGGAACATACTGTACATGTAGATCGGTTGGACATACAGCAAAGAGCTTTGCCTTCCGGCTCAGCTCTCTCTTTACCATGATGGTCCGGTACAGTGACTGCAATACTGCAGACACTGCACTGATCCGTCTGTCGACCTCATGCTCCAACCTTCCCTCGCTCATGAACAAGACCCTGAGATACTTATGTATCAAGTCCTCCACCTGGGGCAAGACCTCACTCCCAACCCGAGGGGTACAATTGAACCGTTTCCGACTGAGAACCATGGCCTCGGATTTGGAGGTGCTGAGTCTCATCCCAGCAGCTTCACACTCAGCTGAAATGCTGAGTGGCTAGTGTCCGGTTCTATGCGATTTGGGAGGTGGTTGAGTTGATTTATTTTGGAATAAAGGTCAACCCGCCAACCTATCTTGCCCTTAGATTGTGCCCAATTAAATGAATACAAACGTTTTTAATACAACGTTTCTACTGGGTTTTATACAAGATTTCCAATGTCTTTTGCCATCTGCATTGGGAAAGATGAAATATGAGGATCCTCCATATAACCACCAGGTGGCAGTATTGTACCAGGCTCAGACATGAGGATTCAAGAGTGAAGTTGAGCTCCAAAAAAATCACTTTCTGATTCTAAGCACGCCTACAGACATGTTTTGTTTATTGTCTTTACAGAGTCCGCTGGCTATCAAATTTAAATTGAGAGAAGTAAAGTATTCTTTTGACTACGAGTATATATTTTAGTGACTTCTCCACGCACACGTTTCTCTCGGGCTCAGCAAATCAGTTTCTATCTGAACAGCGTGTCCCACCCTGCTTACTTAACCACCTGCATTATTTAACAATCTTCTTCACGCTTGGATAGGAGCTTGCAGACAGGCTGAGAAAGTGCACTCTCAGTCGGAGAATGGACAATGTATGGTGCATTGAAATGGCTATAAGGTGGCGAAGCCTCAAAGGTCAAGTGAGAAAGATGTTTAAAAATAGTACTGGAGCAGAAAAGCTCCAGAACCACAATTGTTGCATTTATGGGTTGCCAGGCAACCAGAAGGGGGGAAAGTTGCATTATGCCTCAGACATGTCACGATATCCAATGCAAGAGGTGAAAAATACACGACCGCCATGTACTTTAAATGTATTTGTTAACATATAAATAACCCACCAGCATCGTACTTTGCAAAGGGCAAATACAATTTAGGAAATTTTAGCAGCCTTGTTCTCCGTCACTGCCTGGTCAAAGATGTTTCTTCAATGAAGCTATTGGATGGGAAGTGATGCCAACCTGCTGGGCCAAGTGGCGCCAGTCCAAAGCTGAAGCATTTCCCTCAAGCAACCTCATGGAAACGACAACTATTTTACATTTGTCAAAAGAATCAGCACGACCAAACAAACACACAAAAGCATAGCAGAAGATGGGATGAATGATAAGAATAATTGCATGGAACTGGGGTACATGCTGGATTCCTGGGAATGGTTATGCAATCGATGGCATTGGGTGCAGGGAAAAGCTAGGTCACTTGTCCAATAACAGTTCACATATTAATTAGGGGCCTCCACTCTAATTGACACAAAGCCCCGATTGATGTTAAACTTAAATTATATCCTCAAATAAACAGTATTAGTATTAGTAGTAAGCATCCAGGACTATTAACAGCCGTAATGCCTCCTCTCAAATAAACACCCATTTTGTCACCTCAATAAAACCTAAGGAGTGTGCCAATAGATATTGTTGATGGATGTACATTGTTTGGTGACACAGGGCAAATGAAGGCCTCAAAAATAAATGTCTCCTTTTTTCCTTAAGGAAAAAACAATGTGGTACCACGAGGTTGCTGTCTTTGTTTTTTGTTTTTTTTTCCTCTCTGGCGGGGAAGGAGCCTGAGCTGGTTCGTGAGGTGGAGAAATTCTGGCTAGATATAGTCCGGCTATGGAACCAGTCCTCTCGAGAGGGGCTGAACTTCATTCCACTCTGGTTTTGCCGGCCATGAGAGGGGACGGGCGGGGATGGCAATTCTTGTTGGCCCCCGGCTCCAAGCCTGCACGTTGGAGTTTAACCCGGTAAACGAGAGTGTAGTTTCCCTATGCCTTTGGGTGGGGGGGTCCTGACTGTTGTTTGTGCTTATGGACCAAACAGCAGTTCAGAATACCCACCCTTTTTGGAGTCATTAGACGAAGTACTAGAGGGGTGTTCCCTCGGGGGATTCACTTGTTCTAATGGGTGACTTCAACGCTCATGTTGGCAGCGACAGTGAGACCTGGAGAGGTGTGATTGGGAGGAACGTGGAAAATGGATGGATGGAGTACTACAGTTCAGTTTGTTGGCACATTCAAATACTGTCAATACCTCCTCTCTATTAGATGCCCCTTCAATTAAACATAGTATATGTGCATAGTAAAAAAGACGTGTTTTAACATCTGCTTCCTTCCATGTCTCTAATTTCCCAGTGCACATTAAAACACAAAACAGAAAAAGGCAAAAATTGAGCACTGAAAATATTTATTTCTTAATAATACATATTTAATACATACTTGAACTCTCCATAATCGTGTTTTTTAAGAAACAATTTGGCATTGACAGAAGATAATATGCAGTTTTACAACAACCAGTGCAGTATTTTGTATAATGACCTCTGAAAGTGTCGGCCCAAAGGGTGCTTTACTACTTTTGCAAAGACAAGATTGATATGACCACTCTGAGGTGAAAACAAATCCAAAGGGTGTGGGCTGAGGGCAAATGAGGCAAGAAAAGCGCTGATGTGCCGGCCAGAGAAGGACTGCTAATGGGAGTCTGAGCGTGTCTATAATGAGAAACACGAGACAAGAGGGAGCAGGAATGGAGGAGAAGGGTGATAAATGGGAGGACAAAGTTGGCGAGTGTGGAAGGAGATAGTGGAAGGAAGGGAAACGGGAGGGGCTGAGGGTGAAACACAAGATTAAAAAAAGGAATTGACTCCCTCAGCACACATGCAGTGTTTTCACATAAAATTTAATCCTGCACTTATTTTTTCATTTTCTAGCACGGACAAGAACAAATGTTGCATTGGAGCTCACACAGGTGTACCGTATTTAAGATAATACACACACCACTGCACACTACAATCATTTTTAACCTAATATTACGTATTGCGGCATGTGAATATGGATGGTAGGTAATTGTTGATTGTTTTCCAACAGACTGTCAATATAGAACTTTTTTTTGCATTGAAGTGAATATTATTTGGTATAGAGTGGATTTTTTTCACAGCACAAAATCCCATCAGATGTGTAAAGATTACAGTAGTTCATACACAAATATAGATAGTATAGTATTTGTTTTTATAAAAATGATAATTCATCTCAGCAATGCTACAATGTAAAAAAAAAAGACACTCTTGGACCCTCACATGAGTTATTTGTCCTTTTTTTTAGGTTAAGTGCAACTTCTCAAACCAAGCCCACACAGTGCATCTTATGTGCATTACTCCCATCCATATGTCCTTTCGTGTAACCTCAAAAAAGTCGCTCAAACTTGCCATGTTGTAGGAAAAGCGCCATCTGGCTCGTAGAAGGAAAATGTCACATTTTATTCCTGAAATGTCAAGGGCGCCCACACGAGAGGAGGAGACGCATCACTAAACTGGTGACACAAAGGGCAACCGCCCAGGAATTGAATGGGATTTTGGTGCAACGTATGGACAGTACGGCTTCTTCGTTGTTAACATTGCAGCTTGCTGGGCTGCAGAATTGGCTGTCGGGGTCTGAAATAGAGAAAATACACTGCATAAAATTGTGGGATAATATTTGTTTTCTTCTTAATCCTTTTTAACCGTTTGCCAGTAATCCCTCTTGCTAATATAATCCTGGCATAATTATCATGTAGACACTCAAGGATCATATTCATTTTCTATACCGCTTATCCTTGTTAGGTTCACGGGTATGCTGGAGCCTATCCTAGCTGACTTTGAGCGGGAGGCGGGGTAGACCCTGGACTGGTCACCAGTCAATCACAGGACACATATAGACAAAGACATACACCCAGTCAACTCACATTCACACTCTAATGGACAATTTAGAGTCGCCAATAAACCAAAGTGGGAGGAAACCGGACTACCTGGAAAAATCCCACACACGCACGGTGAGAACATGCAAACTCCACACAGAGATACCCAACGGAGATTCGAACCCAGAACCGCCTGACTGTGAGGCCAACTCGCTACCCATTCAGTCACCATGCGGCCACTCAAGGATTATTGTTTGGTCAATTTTATGAGCAGAATTACTNACCTGGTGATGAGTTGGTTCCGATGGTGGGGGAGGATGCCGGTCAGACCTGGCAGACCCAAACGCATTGTGAGGGTCTGCTGGGAATGTCTGGCAGAGTCCTGTCAGAAGGAGTTTAAACTCCCACCTCCGGGAGAGCTCAATGGAGGCACCGGACATTGAGTCCAAGTGGGCGATGTTTTGTGCTCCATTGTCAATGCGGCTGATCGGAGCTGTGGCCGTAAGGTGGTCGGTGCCTCTCATGGCGGTAATCCCGGAACCCGTTGGTGGACACCAGCGGTGAGAGATGCTGTCAAGATGAAGAAAGAGTCCTATCAGGTAGTTTTGTCCCATGGGACTCTGGAGGCAGCTGACAGGTACCGGCAGGCCAAGCGATCTGCGGCTCTGGAAGTCACTGAGGCAAAAACTCGGACATGGTAGGAGTTCGGAGAGGCCATGGAAAACGACTTTCTAATTGGCGTCAAAGAGATTCTGGGCCATCATCTGCCATCTCAGGAGGGGGAAGCAGTGCACAGTCAACGTGTATGGTGGGGACGGTGTGCTGCTGACCTCGACTCGAGATGATGTGGACTGGTGGAGGGAATGGTGAGGAGGGAAGACCTCCTCAATGCCGCCAACACGTCGTCCAACATGGAAGAAGTTTAAGTACCTCGGGGTCTTGTTCACAAGTGAGGGAAGGATGGAACGCGAGATGGACAGGTGGATTGGTGCGGCGTCTGCAGTGATTTACCGGTCGATCTACATTCCTACCCTCACCTATGGTCATGAGCTTTGGGTAGTGACCGAAAGGACAAGATCGCGGGTAAAAGCGGCCGAAATGAGTTGTCTCCGCAGGGTGGCTGGGCTCTCCCTTAGAGATAGGGTGAGAAGCACTGTCATCCGGGAGAGACTCGGAGTAGAACCGCTGCTCCTCCGCATTGAGAGGAGCCAGATAAGGTGGCCCGGGCGTCTGGTTAGGATGCCTCCCGAACGCCTCCCTGGGGAGGAAAACCCAGGACACATTGGAGAGACTATGTCTCTCAGCTGGCCTGGGAATGCCTTGGCATCCGTCGAGAGCTGGACAAAGTCGCCGGGGAGAGGGACCTCTGGGCTTCCCTGCTTTGGTTGCTGCCCCCGCGACCTGACTTCGGATAAGCGGAAGAAAATGGATGGATGGAGTACTACAGTTCAGTTTGTTGGCACATTCAAATACTGTCAATACCTCCTCTCTATTAGATGCCCCTTCAATTAAACATAGTATATGTACATAGTAAAAAAGACGTGTTTTAACATCTGCTTCCATCCATGTCTCTAATTTCCCAGTGCACATTAAAACACAAAACACAAAAAGGCAAAAATTGAGCACTGAAAATATTTATTTCTTAATAATACATATTTAATACATACTTGAACTCTCCATAATCGTGTTTTTTAAGAAACAATTTGGCATTGACAGAAGATAATATGCAGTTTTACAACAACCAGTGCAGTATTTTGTATAATGACCTCTGAAAGTGTCGGCCCAAAGGGTGCTTTACTACTTTTGCAAAGACAAGATTGATATGACCACTCTGAGGTGAAAACAAATCCAAAGGGTGTGGGCTGAGGGCAAATGAGGCAGAAAAGCGCTGATGTGCCGGCCAGAGAAGGACTGCTAATGGGAGTCTGAGCGCGTCTATAATGAGAAACACGAGACAAGAGGGAGCAGGAATGGAGGAGAAGGGTGATAAATGGGAGGACAAAGTTGGCGAGTGTGGAGGGAGATAGTGGAAGGAAGGGAAACGGAGGGGCTGAGGGTGAAACACAAGATTAAAAAAAGGAATTGACTCCCTCAGCACACATGCAGTGTTTTCACGTAAAATTTCATCCTGCACTTATTTTTTCATTTTCTAGCACGGACAAGAACAAATGTTGCATTGGAGCTCACACAGGTGTACCGTATTTAAGATAATACACACACCACTGCACACTACAATCATTTTTAACCTAATATTACGTATTGCGGCATGTGAATATGGATGGTAGGTAATTGTTGATTGTTTTCCAACAGACTGTCAATATAGAACTTTTTTTTGCATTGAAGTGAATATTATTTGGTATAGAGTGGATTTTTTTCACAGCACAAAATCCCATCAGATGTGTAAAGATTACAGTAGTTCATACACAAATATAGATAGTATAGTATTTGTTTTTATAAAAATGATAATTCATCTCAGCAATGCTACAATGTAAAAAAAAAAGACACTCTTGGACCCTCACATGAGTTATTTGTCCTTTTTTTTAGGTTAAGTGCAACTTCTCAAACCAAGCCCACACAGTGCATCTTATGTGCATTACTCCCATCCATATGTCCTTTCGTGTAACCTCAAAAAAGTCGCTCAAACTTGCCATGTTGTAGGAAAAGCGCCATCTGGCTCGTACAAGGAAAATGTCACATTTTATTCCTGAAATGTCAAGGGCGCCCACACGAGAGGAGGAGACGCATCACTAAACTGGTGACACGAAGGGCAACCGCCCAGGAATGGGATTTTGGTGCAACGTATGGACAGTACGGCTTCTTCGTTGTTAACATTGCAGCTTGCTGGGCTGCAGAATTGGCTGTCAGGGTCTGAAATAGAGAAAATACACTGCATAAAATTGTGGGATAATATTTGTTTTCTTCTTAATCCTTTTTAACCGTTTGCCAGTAATCCCTCTTGCTAATATAATCCTGGCATAATTATCATGTAGACACTCAAGGATCATATTCATTTTCTATACCGCTTATCCTTGTTAGGTTCACGGGTATGCTGGAGCCTATCCTAGCTGACTTTGAGCGGGAGGCGGGGTAGACCCTGGACTGGTCACCAGTCAATCACAGGACACATATAGACAAAGACATACACCCAGTCAACTCACATTCACACTCTAATGGACAATTTAGAGTCGCCAATAAACCAAAGTGGGAGGAAACCGGACTACCTGGAAAAATCCCACACACGCACGGTGAGAACATGCAAACTCCACACAGAGATACCCAACGGAGATTCGAACCCAGAACCGCCTGACTGTGAGGCCAACTCGCTACCCATTCAGTCACCATGCGGCCACTCAAGGATTATTGTTTGGTCAATTTTATGAGTAGAATTACTCACTGTCCTGTTTTCATTTTGGCATAGATCCAGAAAAAGGTGGACATATGTTTTCTTTCATTAATTATGCAATTATTTTTCATAATTTCCCAGCGATCAATGCATCCATCCATCCACCCATCTTCTATGCTTCTTATCCTGCAAAATCCCAGGTATAAGCATCCATCCATTTTCTATGCCGCTTATCCTCATTAGGGTCACGGGGATGCTGGAGCCTATCCCAGCTGGCTTTGGGCGAGAGGCGGGGTACACCCTGGACTGGTCGCCAGTCAATCGCAGGGCACATATAGACAAACAACCAGTCACACTCACATTCATACCGATGGACAATTTAGAGTCACCAATTAACCTAACATGCATGTTTTTGGAATATGGGAAGAAACCGGAGTATCCGGAGAAAACCCACACACGCACGGGGAGAACATCCAAACTCCACACAGAGATGCCCAACGGAGATTTGAACCCAGGTCTTCCAGATCTCCTGACTGTGTGGCCAATGTGCTAACCACTCAGCCACCGTGCGGCCCCCAGAAGGTAACTGTCTACAAAATCTAAATTTTAGTGCTGATGTTTTTTTGTATTATAATGCCTAAATTCTATTTTCATAGCAGTTTTTCTGTTAACATGAATTGTTTTGTTTGTTTTTTTCTAGTGTTTTTTTGGGGGGAAAATAGTAATTGCAATAATAAAATGTCCCATAAACATTCCAGAAAATACCTTAAACTACACCCCTAAAATTAAGATTTTTTTCTTCATTTTTCATTTTAAAAAAAAATCAAAAACCTCACCTGTCCTGTGCTTCAGGTACTGCAACTTTGATGTTAAACGTTACTGCGCAGTAGCCCCCCCTGTGGGTGTTCAGGAGTACTGCACTCGGATGAGTTTTTGGCTTTGTCTTTGTTGTTGTTGGGCTCGTTGTCTTTGATAATGTCATACTGACGACAAAACAGTGCGATCACGCCTGAGAGACAAAAGAAACCCAACAATGACTCATTTGAATAAACCCGCTCAACCCTCAACAGAGGAAAGACCAACAACAAAAAAATATGCGAGATGTGAGCGTCAAAATATTAAAACCCTGCAGAGAGCAGCGACGATAGAAGCGGAATAATTATTGTGTGTGTGGACTTTGGAGGCAAGAGGCCACACTCTGACATGCCCTCGGGCCCAAGCCGACACAAAAAACACTAATGGGCCTTTAGGAGCCATCACATTATTCTTAAAAATATATGCACATATTGATGCCTGACCTAAATAATGCAGAGAAATGTTTATATTTAGGCAGGTTGGACGGAGCTAATCTGAAGTAGCTTCCCATAACATCAAGGTCGCACAAAACACTGGAGTGCACGCAGGCGCAAATGGAACGCTACTAAACCTCTCCGCATTATGTGCCTCGATGGCCGCTGGTGTTTTGGTTAGCAAACATGGCGGTTAACACGTCCAAGTCTGTGAAGATGATTTGAAACGTGGCGTCTTAGTACAGCGGCCGTTTTGTGGTTGTAGCATCCAGCTACCCATGATGCATTGCTGCGCTCAGTCATTACCTGCCCACATGACCAGAACCACTGCAATGATGATGACTTCACCAGCTCGCAGCTGAGCAGCCTGGCCCACTTCCTCCATCGTGACCTCATCTGGTGAGAGAACACAAAGTACAGAAGTATTGGGCCCCTGCAAGAATTGTTATATAATTAAGTCAACGGTGAATGTGGAAAAAATGACATTTATGGTTCATGGTGGCAGCCGTGATGGACTTTATTTCCGGAAGCGACAAGCACCTCTCAATTACAGCCCGGTAAACGCATGCTTTTGGAGGTAGCTCGCCGACTTCGTTTGGTGCATTTTTAATCAAAAAAGACACATGCAAATGTTGTGTTGCTGCTGGATGTTCCAGTATCCTTTGGATACTGTACGTTGGTTTCTTTTAGCAAAAAAGGAAGGTTTAAGACAAAAACGGACAAAACAAATGTCGAGAACGGGAGACAGATGGAAGCCCACCTCAAGTTATTTTTTTTGCAATGTTCTGTCACGGATGACTGCTATGAAGGAACACGGAAGCATTTGGACAAGAAGCATTTGGCTTAGAAGTACAGTATCAACGCATTTTGGAAAAAACGCTACTTTACTGTGGAATAGTACCGGCCGCTCCACAGGAGTAAAGACAAGAATATGTCAAAGTTGCCACAGAAATCTTAGTTACATATTGTATTCTAAGCACTATTCCACCATAGAGACAAGGCTGCAAAGCATTATACGTGTTACATAAACATCTTTTCACAGCAATGACGACCAAATATGAGATCAATCAGGCTAAAACGACCCCTTTATGCTCATTAATACGCCTTTTTTTAAAAATCACTGTGTAATTTACATTTCCCATTGTGGGTTTTAAAGGCGACCGATTGATTGATTGACACATCGCTCGAATGGTCACTGTCCTCTGTCTCGTACGCCGCCATGTTTGCGTCGCCCCGCTGATGTCACTTCCGGTAGTGATGCTTTGCTGCGACGAGTTCGTCACGGCTGCGATCATTTTTGCAAATTTATCGTTTGCTTTCAAAAAAGTAACATAATGTAGAACATAAATAATTACAAACAATATAGAACATATTTAGGCAAAGTTGATGAATCATGTTGGTATATTCCAAGCTACTCTCCTCGCGCTAGAGATAGAAATATTCTTCTCTCCTATCACTCATGCTGCTGAGCGTTTAGTATTTGGGGACGTGTCTGCTCTTAAACTGGGTCGGGCCTGATAAAATTGGAAGCAGCTGCAGATAACCGCTCCATCTGCATTAAAGAAGGACAACAGTATGCAAGTACGTACACGGCCAATTACGGCTATCTTCTACTTCTAAGGTACCCTTTCTCATCCACTACCTGGACTCTTGGATGCCAGCTTCTCCGATTCTTTAGGGGTTCTGAAAAGGACCGGATCACTGGGCGGACTGCTGCCCCCCATGCTGATGCTCTGCACGTGGACGATGTACTCCGTGTCTTCATCCAGGCCCCACAACGCACAGGAGCGAGTGGTGGTGTTCACTTCCTGGATGAACCTCAGCATGCGCACATCCTTTTTCTGCGCACACAAGAGGAAGCTTCTTATTGGACCAAAAACGCAGGAGGCTACTGCGACTAGTAGGGAAGGACTTGGCCTTCACGTGGATATGAAGATTATTACCGGGGCCTGGAGGCCTGGAGCCTGTCCCATTGACTGTTCGGACATCTACGTGAACCTTCAAAGTTAAAGACGTGTGTGTGACCTTTGGACACGCACCTGTTGAGTGATGGCGAATCCAATGACGGGGTCTCCCTCCAGGGTTTCCCACGTGACCACGGCCGAGTTGACTTCAATCTCCTTGACGGTTACATTGAGAGGAGCTGACAGCAGGGCGTCTGAACCAGGGACAGAACAAATAGAGGATTGAACATGAATAATGTGTCATGGACGACACATTCACGCACGGCGAGGACATTTAACCGCCTCGCTACCTCCTTGTGTGCTGATGCTCGACTGTGAATGCAGCTGAACAAACAAGACAAACTAATGGCACCTGCTGCACATAATTATCTTAGAAAACAATACAGGGATTTGTTTTGAGAGGAGGCTCAGTCTGACACCTGTCTTTTTCCTTCCTGAGAGTCGCCATGGCGACCACGCCCCACAGCATCCGATGAGCAGTCACATCGTCTCCCAAATAATGGTGAAGAACAATGTACTGTACTCGTAGCTTCATCGGTTCAATGCTAACACCATCAGCGCAGCGCTACAAGGACAGAATGGATTGTGTCATAAAACTCGCGGAATCGAATTTTCTGGAGGGCGACCAAACACCCCGTGGGCACTCGAGCATGCGGCTGAAGCCTTCAAGCATGCATGTGATGCATCTTGAGTGCTGACATCAGCATGCAGTGCAAACAACGCAGGGTTTCCTCGCTAAGAGTAAAGCATTTGGACACAATCCCCCTTTAAAACACAAAGTCCCAAGTCGGATGAAGTGAGTGTCAAATTTCCAGATTTTCTTGTGATATATATATATATATAATATATATATACACACACACTGTATATATTTTCCATAATCCTACCACTTTGTACATTTTTTTATAACTTTTCATGTAATATTTCAATTACATTCTAAGTTATTATTTTGCAACATTACAAAACATTGCATGTAAAATGTCAATTCAATTTTATATGGTTTGAATAAGAATGTAATACTACAGCTTTATTTCAAATAAAATTGCATGTTTTTCCTGTAATATTAAGACTATTTTTCTTCTAAAATGTTGACTATGCCACAAAATTTGTAAATTTTCTACAGTGTGATACGGCTTCAATATATTTGTATATTCTAAAGTGTTATAAATATTTTGTAATATAACTTTTTTTGTAAAATCTCCACTTTATTCTCAGATGTTTTATTAGAACGTAATAGTACTGCTTTGTTTTTTTTTCCCCTTGTAATATTATGGCTTTATTCTCATAAAATTAGGTTTTTTCTTTCAGAATATTATGACTTTATTTTGTAACATTTTTCTTGTAAAATTCCACTTTATTCTTTATTTTTTGTGTAATTTAAAGTTTTATTGTCATAATTAGGGCTGTCCAAAACAGCACATTAACGGTGCTAATTTATTTCATTAACTAAGTTTTTTGCGTAATTAACGCATACGCGTCTTGGCAAGCCACGCGTCTCTGTTATGACGACAGATGGCGGCACAGTATCTTCCCACAGAGTCTGTCGCTCCTTAATAACTTTATTCTGACCTTAACACATCAACAGCAGTGCAGTTCCAACCCTGTACATGTGTCTCCAAATCACAAACACGTCTCTAGTCCGTTTAGCCTCGGAACGCGACTTTCTTAATTGTCGCTACCGCGAGTTGCGTTCAGGGACATGCCGAACGTCACAACAACCTCTTTATCACGTGCAAATGTGTGGTCTAAACAGAAAGACAGAGAAAAACCGTGGATATTCTCATCACTCACTGAGTAACTCTTGATGCGAAATACAATTTTCTGCGTTTAAGTGTGCTCGGATATCCCACAAAAGTCAAAACATGCGATTTCAAAGTTACGTGGTGTCTTTGAATGCAATTCCTCATTGCTCATTATAGCAAGGTTAGAGTGTGATGCAAATGTTGTGCTACTATTTAAAAAACAGGTTTAGGTAAATAGCCTTTCTACTTCACGTGTGCTATCTTTTAGCTTAACTAGGTTTAGTTTTCAGTTCAATTGGAGCTGCTAATATGTACAAATACATATAATTCTGTCCCGTCTTTTATATTTCTTTCCATAAAATACAAGAGAAATTGGCATATTTTAGACAGTGCCCCACGACCCTAATGAGGATAAGCGGCATAGAAAATGGATGGATGGATTTCAGACAATTGCAAATGCTGATTAATCATGATTAATTAATTTGAAAACTGATTAATTTGATTATAAACTGTAATCATTTGACATCCCTACTTATAATATTTTGGCTTTATTTCATAATATTACAACATTTGTCTTGTAAAATCTTTTTTTTTGTCTTAAAACATGACCTCATTCTCAAAATACCCAAACCCCGTGACATTTAAATGAACGTTGAACTAAACGTGACCTTTGATGCAAAGTGAATGATGACACACGTCGCTAAAATAACAGTTTTAGCCTGGCACATGTGCTCCCTCTAGCAACACGTGTTGTAGTACTGTGTGTGTGTGTGTGTGTGTGTGTGTGTGTGTGTGTGTGTGTACATGTGATGAGCATCTACTCACCAGCCCTCACGGTGGACACACACAGGAAGCCCAGCAGGATCACAGACATCCACCAAGAACGAACCATCCCTCCCGCTTCTCCTCCTCCTCCTTCTTCTAGCGCGGCTTTCCACGCTGCGTGGCCCACGTAGAGCATCCCCCGTAGGAGGCACACATCGTCCCGAGCTCGGCGTGTTTGTGGCGGAAACGACGACTGAGGCTCGCCGCAGCGGGAGACTAATGAGGTGCACAGGAGGAGGAGGAGGATGCTGATGAGGAGGAGGCTTTAAAGGAGAAAAGAGGAGGAGGGTCCAGCTGTTCTGATGGAACGCAGCACGGAACGGAAAGACAGCATAAGTGGCGCAGACTCTCTCTCTCCCTCACTTTGTCGTCCCCTTTCTCTGTCAAAAAGGAGCAGAAAAAGTGTTGTTACTTGCAGGAAAGCATCCCCTTCCATTTCACCAATTTATCATTTTCTTTTTCAGTGTTGTGCAGAAACAACTGATGTGCGTGTCTCGGCGTGCACTGCTTGGCTGCAACCAGCAGAGGCGCTGCGGAGTCTGTCTCGACTAATTAGTGTCCTGAAGACGAATGAAATGCTATTTGTGTTTGTGGATGCATTGCATTTCGGGCTTCATTGTTGGTAAAACACCATTTTTATAATAATCAAGCGGTGCATTGCGTCGTTATCCTTTAGGAAACAACCCATTCTTCATGTTGTATATGATCAGCACATGAACATATTTCATAATGCAATACAGGCCAAACGTTTGGATGCATTTAAAGTTTTGGCCTCCATTTCTTAAAGTAATGATGGGCACTGGTTTTTCTTTTCTTAGCCGATTGGTTGTCCAATAGGCCTGTCGGCCGTGGATCAACCTGACTTCTGCACAACACAATGATGGATAATACGGAAATCAGTTCTTCTAAGTAACCCTGACAAGGCACATCTGTGAAACTAAAACAATCTCAGGTTACTATTTCATGAAAAAGAGAACATCGAGGCTTTGGAGCGCTATAAAAAACAAAAGTAAAACAAAAAGTTGCTACTAGAATCTAAAATAAGACACATTTAGAGTTACTTTACATTTTCCGGACGTATAAATGTTCTTACAATGCTGTGTTCTCGTGTTAAACGATGCCAACGCGTCAGATAATAAGCTTTGTACGTTTGAAAGTAAGCCCTGAAAGCAGCTTCGGATGGCTCGGCACGCTGTGTTTCAGGAGTTTTTTCCAACAGTGACCCGGACGTCCTTATATGGGCATGCCCAGGTGCACGCTGTAGACCTGCTGTTGAGAATTTCCCTGTGTTCGCACATTCAGCAGTGGCTCCCAGGAAATGTTTGTGTGTGCGTGAGGGAAAGCTAATTTAGTTTAACTTTCCTAAAGAGGCAAGCATCAGGCAATAGTTGTTGGAGAGAAAAATAGGATCAAGCTCACCAATGTCTGTTAGAAGCGGACATTTTAAAAAGATAAATCGCCGTTTACTATCAACTCCTTTATCGCCAGAATTAGTTAGTGGGGGTCAAAGGGTATTCGAGAGTGCTTGAGAGTGTGACCAATCAAAGCGGAGTGGGCTCGGTGGGAGGCAGACCTGGAGGAGAACCCGGGGGTGGAGTAAAATACACATTTGGGCGCGAAGCAGGAAACACCGCAGGAAAAGAGCGGAAAGTCTGGAAAATCGAAAACACTTTCTGTGCAGTTTATTGTGATTTGTAGTCGTCCAGAACGCAATACAAAGGCCCGAAAGTGAGTATAATAGGTCCCCTTTAAGCATATACTGGAATTCCACACGTGTTCTTTCATAGTTTTGATGCCCTCAGTGAGAATCTACAGTGCAAAAAGTCATGAAAATAAAAAAACACATAGAATAAGAACAAATTTTACTTTCTAATTAAAGATGTTGTTTTTCCTTGTCAAGAAGAATTACAAAGACTATTAGAATTGTTTAAAAATTCATATTGGTGTAGCAGATATTCCCACTTTCATAAATAAAACCATAACTCATTGTGGGCATGTAAATATTCTTGACGAGAATTTTCATCAGAAGTCTGATATGAAAATCATTTAATAGGAATGTAAATCTATTTAGAATTTCCTTTTTACTTACATTTATTTCATTTTGCAATGATTTTGTTAAACTAAATTAAAAAATACATATCAAAGCCTTCAACAACAGGCCTCATATTACGCTCTGTTTTGATTGACGCTGTCTGTGCTTGAACTATCATTGCTCACACAAAAAAGGGAACCCGGGACCCCACCTGCAAATTACTGTGATCCATATATGATTAACATGCCCAGCAGAGCCATCTTCTAGTCTCCTTCTGGCCTGGAGCAGAGAACCTCTTCTTTACCTCCTTTTTGCCCGGAAGGTTGGAAGAAGCATTTCCGACAAGGGCAGCGATATGTCTTCGCTCTGCACGCTGACACTTTTACGACTCAATTTAGGACTCAAATGTGCAGAATCTCCTCTGATGATGACCCCCGCCCACCAGCGGCCCTAGCATGCAAATGTGGGTTTTATACGCTCGGTCTCATGAGCCGTGATAATAAAAGATGTTTGTGTTTGGAGAGGCAAAAAATGGCAAGTTTACGGAGATTTTATGTCAGAGGAAATGATAGTCTCCTGCAGGGTGCATATCAAGAAATCTCATCAAGAGAGAGTTTAAAGTTGATTGCCGGGGGCGGTGGAAAACAAAACGATCAAGATTGGAACAAAATTTGTTGGGGATAGAAAACTGAAATGACCTAACAATCGCCATTTTGTGATATTTTTGTTTTTATTTTTAAAAGTCATTAAAAAAATCTGGAGGAATTTATACATTTTGTTAGAATTTAGGGGGATATTTTTTGGAGAGGCTGTAACCCGGTGCTGGTATAAAATTCAGTATTCATTCTGAGTATTGGTCTCACAGTCACGAGGTTCAGGGTTCGAATCTCCGTTGGGCATCTCTGTGTGGAGTTTGCATGTTCTCCCCGTGCGTGTGTGGGTTTTCTCCGGGTACTCCGGTTTCCTCCCTCATTCCAAAAACATGCATGTTAGGCTAATTGGCTTCCATACGTACGAATGTGAGTGTGAATGTTTGTCTGCCCTGCGATTGGCTGTACCCCGCCTCTCGCCCAAAGTCAGCTGGGATAGGCTCCAGCATACCCACGATCCTAATGAGGATACGAGTCATAAAAAATGAATGGATGTTAAAAAAGGTGCAAAAAAAGGAAATATTGAAATAGTACAGAAATGAGAAAAGTGGATGATGTAGCTGACAAAAGTTTACAGACAGGCTTTTACACACGCATGTAGGATTGCACTTCCTCTCTTAGGGTTTAGAGGGTGCTTAAATTATGTATCTCACAATACCGCACTGTTGCATTATGGGTACCATGGCAGCAACGACAAGTGACAAGGTGGCAAGTGTTTATTTCCCTAAGTGGTCCTCTCCACAAGTAGAGGACATACACACACACACACACACACAGTATGGTGTGTGTGAGCAGAGCAGAAGGCGAGTCAGCTCATGTTTGTGACGTCTTTCACTCCATCCTTCTGCAAGGTCACGTACGGGTGCTTGCTCCCGAAAGTCCAAACCTATGGCACACGATGCAGGACTTGAAAAAGTGCATCCAACTGTCCCAAACTTCATAACAAATTCTCTTTTAAATAAAATAAAAATAAAAAAAAATAATATAATATATATATGTGAAATAATAAAAAAAAAAAGGAGTAAAAAAAGTGTAACAAAGGAAAAATAAGAAACAAGAAAATGTATTTATAAAAACACAAAACAAAATAAAAAAATATATTAAAAAAAAAAAAAAAAAAAAAAAAAAAAAAAAAAAAAAAAAAAAAAAAAAAAAAAAAAAAAATAAAAAAAAAAGACAAAAAAAAAAAAAAAAAAAAAAAAAAAAAAAAAAAATATAATAAAAATAAAATAAAATAAAAAAATTAAAAATAGTACTTGTAATGCTATAATACAATGACAAACAAAGTTGCAGAAAAAGTGATAATGTAACCAAAATAAGCTCAAATGTTATGGGAATAAAGTCATTGTTATTTTTTTTTTTTGGGGGGGGGGAATTACAAGGAGAAAGTAGAAATTGTAAAAACAAAACAAACAAACAAACAACTGCTGTCATTTTGCAGGAATAAAGTCAGAATATTTAGAGAAGAAAAGTTGTATTATATTAGAAAAAAAGTTGCAATTTTAGGAGAATAAATTTCTAATATAAGGAGCAAAAACTACTTTAGTAGCATAGGGTTGAAATATTACGGAAAAATGTTTGTTTTTTAAATTATGAGAAACAGACAAAACAATATAGTGTCCGGAAATTAGTTTGGAAAGGGAAAAAGTTATGGTAATAAAGTCATAATATCTGAAATAGTTCAAAAGGCAAATTTACAAAGATTATTCATAAAGAATGATAAAATATTTAACCCCGCCCCCTATAAAAACCAACAGCAAACATGTGAAAAAAGAGCAAATACCATTCATACTTATAATACGCTTCTTCACCTACACCACAAAAAAGCTTTTTTTCTTGAAATATTTTTTACAAAATATGAATTTTGCCAAATCCTTTCCATCCTTTCATTTTTCAGTATGTGGCCCTCGGTGGAAAAAGTTGAAGTGTTGTTTGTGTGTGCAATGTTATCTTATATGCTGTTATTTGTGTGAGGTTATGCGTTATATATTTGTTTTTTGCAATGTTCTGTTATTTGTGTGTGTAATGTTACATGCTTGCCTCATGTTGAGTTACTCGTGTTTATGTAATCTGTGAGATGGTTTTCAGTTATACTAGGTTGTTTTATTACCTTACCTAGACTGGTTCTGTTGCTGCGATGTTGTGCAATATATGCTTTTCAATAAATGACCACTTTCTTCTGCACTCCGAGTCATTTTAAAGTAAAAATAAGATGAGGTTGTTGCTGTCATATTTGGGGAAAAAAAGCTGCAGTATATTTCGCTGGCTATGAAAGTCACACCTTCATCCAGCAGCCAGTATACAGGAAAGGTGACGCTGCAGCACATCACACGCCAAGAACGCGCCATCAAAAAGAGCTCACGCATAGATAGAGACGAGAGCCTGCCAAATAGTGCTCGCCAGATAGGATCTAGTGAGATGCAATGAAATGAGACTTAATTGAAGTGCGGTTAGCGCTCGGTAATGAATACCTGCTTACTGTACCTGCAAGAAGGAGCGTGAAATCAGATCAGTTTCATCCTTGAACACCCGGCAAAGTGAAGAAGGGCTAATCAGGGATCTCTTACAACTGGTTGGAGCGTCGCGGCGGTGAGGAACATTAAGGCCCGCTCGTTATGGCTCCACAATCCGATGTGTGATTTACAGATGTCATAAAGTGGAACACCTGTAGCTCTTATTCATCTCCAGTGCTCCCTCTTTCCCTCCAGAAGGGACAGGTGAACTGATTGTCACCAAAGATGCTCTCTCAGATGAATTACGACGGGAGGAGAAGCTCATCCATTTATTACTCCAGGCAAGACCCACATTTGCTGGCACCTAAAAGGCGAGGCAGGGAAGTGGGTTAGCTGCCATTTTGGAAAGGCGGTCGTGATTGTTATGGCGGCGGACAGCTGTGCAGGAACCCAAGACTTAACCTTTCCTTCGTGCTTTTAATATGTTTACAGTTATAAATTATATGCATAATGACAGTAATTGCACCAATTACAGCCTCTAGTCAATCAAGTGCTGAGTCTCCTACAAAAGCAAGGTCAAAAAGCAAGCTATTTTTTCATGTACTCCAAATCATCATTAAAGTTACATTGTTATAAATAATGAGTCTTTAAACAGCCCATCGGGATCTGCTTTTGGTTAAGGTTGGTGGGGTCACTTTGTAATCCTGGCATGGCTTAGTTATTTGGGAGGCCGTGCCAAGCAGAAGTCGTGTTGGTCTGACAGGTGAGTCCTGTGACTTGCGCCCTTCTGTTCCCTCCATCTCGTTTCGCTAATTACAACAGCAGGGACTGTTTGCGCTGGCTGCACTGCAGCTCCCTTCCGCAATGTCGCAAAGGACACAACATTGCAGGGCGGCATGATTGCACCTTTTTATATGCAAAAAAATGGTTCTGTGTTTGAACATGGCCAGCTTGTCATGGTGATTACATTTTAATGTATCAATCAGGGTTTATTTTTGCTTCCATTCTAGGCTGTGCAAACAATATCTAATATCACCATGTAGATGTAGATGATGACTTTCTCAACAGGCCGGGTCATCCCTGATGTCTGGAATTGAGCCAATGGTGTAACCTGTGACTCCCTGAATGATTGACAGCCAATCACCTCGGAAGTTAAATCTGCCAGCATGCCGTCTTGGATGAGCTCATTCTCGCAGATGGCGGGACGTGGCATGAAACAGATGGAGGGACATGTCTCAGATGAAAAAGAGGTAGACGTGAGGTTTTAGCTCAGGCCGAAACCAAAGAAGCGAGACCTCCCTCTGCCGGCCAAAAGCAGTACTACATATTTCATCACTGAACTGTTGGAATTGTACTACAGGTACTTTGAAACTGATTAAATACAATTTAAAAAATACCATTCAATTACTTAAAATGTCCATAAGTTATATTAAGTACATTTTAAAATTTTCAAATAAAATTGCTATTGTAATGAAAAACCGATCATCAGCCTGTTCAATATTGCAAAAAAACAAAAATTAAAAAAAAATATCATTAAATACATTTTTTTAAATATTTATATTTTAATGTTAAAATGTTAGAAAATTCTTTTAATAATAAAATAAAAAATAAATATAAAACAAATATATACTTGAAATAATTAGATTAAATAAAATTATTATAATAAAATTAACATGCATGTTTCATATTGGAATACAATTTTAAAAAATCCAATTTTTATACAGTTTATACAATTTATATATACATATATATATATACACTGCCTAGCCAAAAAAAGGTGCTACGTCATAAACTCGAATATTTGGTTGGAGCACCTTTAGCTTTGATTACGGCACACATTCGCTGTGGCATTGTTTCGATAAGCTTCTGCAATGTCACAAGATTTATTTCCATGCAGTGATGCATTCATTTTTCACCAATATCTTGCATTGATGATGGTAGAGTCTGACCGCAGCGCAAAGCCTTCTCCAGCACATCCCAAAGATTCTCAATGGGGTTAATGTCTGGACTGTATGTGTGAAAATGATGAACCACTCGTTCACAATTTGAGCCTAATGAATCCTGGCATTGTCATCTTGGAATATGCCCGGAATATATATATATACTGTATACATACATACAGTATATACACACATTTTGAGAGAGGCTCATATTTACCACACCAGACAACACTCAAGGTGTAGGTTGTGCAAAGAGGCCCCTGAGACAATCCAGCACATAACTGCAGGTTGTAACGCCATAACCAAGTGGTTGGCATAGTGTGCAGAAACATCTGTGCAGTGTGTGGACTGGAGAAAGTGGGAAACATCGCCAAAACATCCTGTGGGACTTCCAGATACAGACTGACAGAATGGTAATGGCGAACCAACCGGACATTGCGATGGTGGACAAACAGCAGAGGAAGGCCGTTGAGGTTGACATAGCAATACCAAGTGACTGCAACATCAGGAAAAAGGAACAAGAGAAACTGGACAAATACCAAGGTCTCAGGGAGGAGCTGGAGAGAGCCTGGAGGGTCAAGGCGACGATGGTGCCCGGGGTCATCGGAGCAGTAAGGGCAGTAACCCCCTGGAAGAGTGGCTACAGCAAATCCCAGGAAAAATATCAGACATCTCGGCCCAGAAAGTGCAGTTCTAGGAACAGCAAAGACGCTGTGCAGAACCCTCAAGTTTCCAGGCTTTTGGTAGAGAACCCGAGCTTGGAGGCATTAGAAATAAAACCGCCTGCGCTGGGTGAGGAAGACAGTTTGCAACAGTTTATAAATGTACATTTTAATGTGAATTGTAAAATATCAGTATATGACATACTGAAATTAAAAATTATATAAAAATATTAATGCAAATTTTCATCATTCATAATAAACTGAATTTAAGAAACAATAATAGTGAAAACATGCACGTTCATAATGAAATCAACATATTCTAAGAATATTATTATTATTATATTATTATTATTTTTTTCTACAATTTCCCCCCATGTTTTCTTCAGCTTGTGGCTGCGCATATCATAAAACATAAACATAAAAACACAATATAAAGGTGTAGTGTGTGAATGCGTCACCGATGCACGCGTTTTGGTACAAATATTTGCCATTTCTTTGCATTTAGTCCAATTTTTTTTATATACCACCACCAGAGGACAGTGCTGCCTTTTAAATGCATCACTATTCCCCAGCCATGTCCAGCCCGCTTCCCCCTCCGCACCATCTCTCAAGCTCAATGGGTCCGGCGCGGCAATCAGAATCTCCTCGCCATGCCGGTCACGCCCCACTCAGATCTCAGCTTGTTTCTCCACCATGAAGACACCTTTCATGAACAACATACATATAATAATATTACTGTAGATAGAAGTACAATATAGGTTCTCCATCAAGCTGCATCTCTGTTGTACATACAGCCCTCCTCCCTCCCCCCTCAATCAAATTGCTGTTTCCAAGCCCATTGGAGAGACGCGAGCCCACACAAATCCTATTTTTAACCATTATTACAGTCATCAGTGAGTGAGATCGTAATGGCAGCACCACTGCGCTCAAGTGCAGAATGCATTAGTTCCTTGCAACATATCAGCCATTTATCTGCCACTGTTGGATACAAACAAATATATTTCTATTTCCTGACCTGTCTACGGATACAAAATGTCAATTTGCAAGCGTGGGAAGGCGAGAAGTCTTGACAGCAGCAACAATTCTTTAAATTTCAACTGTGCATCATGACGTCCACCTCTTGGGCAAAATGAAGGGGGTAGCAGCAGCAGCAGCTTTTTTCCCAGCTAGTGCCAATAATAAAACACTACGGAGAAAAACAGCAGTACCTTATTGACAAAAACGCCATTAGACACTAATCCACGCATGCACACTTATTAAAAGCACCATCTCCTTTATATGGAGACGAAGAGACCATCACCATGGAAACAAACGTCATGTCGCCTCGTCCCCCACCACCCGCCGCCGACATCGCTACTCACCCCCACCCCCAATATGAACTCACCCTCTCCTCACCATGTTTGCTGTTGCTGCATGCATTTCTGTGCATCTATCCATCTAGCTGGCTATCTTTGTGTGTAGCAACAGATGGACTCCAGAGGTCAGGGGGGTCAAGAGGGCCCGCTGAGCTACACTCTTCGGACACAACATTAGGTACACCGGTACAATAGAAAAAAACCCTTTATAAAACCAACAATGCTGTTCTGCTGTATAGTGACACATTACGATGACTCACTCTGTACCCTCAAACAAAGCCCATTCTCTTCTCTACAACGCAAACGTCATGAATTTTATGAACAAATTATCCACTCCCCTTGCATGCAGAACACGGACGTGGTAGACACACTCGCACGGTCACGGTGACTGACGTTTAATAATGTCTTGTTGTTTTATGAAGCACAGCCTTGACACCCGCACTGTGGTATTTAGCTTCATTCTAGCACATGATGATGTTTGACCAAAGTCTTGCACGGTGTCCAAGGAGGCTTTTTTGTCTCTTTTGTTTTGTTTGTTTGTAAAGAGGATTACACAAAAATAGTAAAAAGTTACGGACTCGGATCGTATCGTTCGAAATGAGCCAATATTGAATATCGAATCGTCTATCACTAAGAGATTTATATCCCTAGTCATGGCACATGTTCATGTGATATACTGTATAGTGAGGGAAAAAACTATTTGAACCC
Organism: Oostethus manadensis; assembly: GCA_024372805.1. Taxonomy (NCBI): domain Eukaryota; kingdom Metazoa; phylum Chordata; class Actinopteri; order Syngnathiformes; family Syngnathidae; genus Oostethus; species Oostethus manadensis. The sequence goes on from QODF01000030.1 coordinate 918,321, forward strand.
CAGCTGGTTTTGTAAGTTTGCCCACTAACAAAGAAATGATCAGTCTATAATTATAGTGGTTGGTTTATTTGAACACTGAGAGACAACAATGACAAAAAAATCCAGAAAAATGCGTTTCAAAAAGAGTTATAACTTAATTTGCATTTCCATGAAGGAAATAAATATTTGATCCCCGAGGCCAAGACCAAAGAGCTGTCCAAGGATGTCAGGGACAAGATTGTGGACCTGGAATGGGCCAAAGACAGTTGGTGCAATTATTCGCAAATGGAAAAAACATAAATTAACTGCCAATCTCCCTCGGTCTGGAGCTCCATGTAAGATCTCACCTCGTGGGAGTTTCAATGATAATGAGAACGGTGAGGAATCAGCCCAGAACCACTTGGGAGGAACTTGTCAATGATCTCAAGGCAGCTGGGACCATAGTCACCACAAAAACAGTTGGTAACACACTACGCCGTGAAGGACTGAAATCCTGCTGTGCCCGCAAGGTCCCCCTGCTCAAGAAAGTCCATCTGCAGGCCCGTTTGAAGTTTGCCACTGAACATCTGACTGATTCAGAGGAAGACTGGGTGAAAGTGTTGTGGTCAGATGAGACCAAAATTGAGCTCTTTGGCATCAACTCAACTCGCCGTGTTTGGAGGAGGAGGAATGCTGCCTATGACTCCAAAAACACCGTCCCCACCGTCAAATATGGAGGTGGAAACATTATGCTTTGGGGGTGTTTTTCTGCCAAGGGGACAGGACAATTGCACCGCATCAAAGGGAGGATGGATGGGGCCATGTACCGTCAAGTGTTGGGTGAGATGGGTCGTGGTTGGGTATTCCAGCATGACAATGATCCAAAACACACGGCCAAGGCAACAAAAGATTGGCTCAAGAAGAAGCATATTAAGGTCATGGAGTGGCCTAGTCAGTCTCCAGACCTTAATCCCATAGAAAATCTGTGGAGGGAGCTGAAGGTTGGAGTTGCCAAACATCAGCCACGAAACATGAATGACTTGGAGAGGATCTGCAAAGAGGAGTGGGCCAAAATCCCCCCTGAGATGTGTGCAAACCTTGTGGCCAACTACAAGAAACGGCTGACCTCTGTGATTGCCAACAAAGGTTTTGCCACCAAGTACTGAAGCACGTTTTTCAAAGGGATCAAATACTTATTTCCTTAATGGAAATGCAAATTAATTTATAACTCTTTTTGAAACGCATTTTTCTGGATTTTTTTTGTCATTGTTGTCTCTCAGTGTTCAAATAAACCTACCATTGAAATTATAGACTGATCATTTCTTTGTTAGTGGGCAAACTTACAAAATCAGATGGGGTTCAAAAAGTTTTTTCCCCTCACTGTATATGGATTCTGTGAGAGAGACAAAAAACATGAAAAACGCAAACTAACATTATTCTGTCACTTCTTTTTACGTTTTTTTAATTTCACAAGCGAGACGAAGCTGCCTGTGGCACAGCAGGACCCATTGCCCGTTGAGTGGAGATATAAATGCTTTCATTTTCATTTTCTCCACAAGTGCCCTATAAGAACAGAAAACAATTTTTTGTCACTAGTGGCTTTTTCGAAAAGGACAATCGACGGTGGTCTGAATACTCACTACACTTGGCAACACTGATCCCTGAGGTCAGGGCAGATGTGCAGACCTCCGATGCCATCGACACAGACAGAGTTGTAACAACAAGCTACAGTCACAAACAGTCCCATTATAATGTGTTCGTAAGCAGGTAACACCAATTGTATTTGTGGCTGTGCTTAAAGAAATTCATTTATGGGAAACACTGATTAATGAGACATTTTTAAATGGTATGATTTTGGTTTCTCTGTATATGCATGAAATCTAATGACCAAATTCCATGAATGTGTGCCCTTTGAGCTCCTGAGTGCCACTTTAGTTGTTTTTCTCATCTTCACTTCACTACTTTACCGCCATCATCTAATGCTACTTTTCCTCCATATACAGGGGACATCATTTGCCTTCAGGCGTTAAAGGCAAGTACAATATTAGCCTGGTTTTTGTAAAATGTGTTCCGGTAAAAGCTAATAAAAAGGAGTGAGTGACACAAATTAAAAGTAACAACGCATTTTCTAACCCCGACTTGTTCTTTTTTTTGCGCTTTTGGGGGTCATTTTAACCCTGAGCGTCTCCTTCGTCTGACAGAACTCCCTGATCCATCACAAGCCCATTCAAAGGCCATCAATATCCTCTGGCACTACTTGCTCCTGCACCACTTTGCTGTCATCTTTCCTGCGCTTCTCCAACCTGAAGCCCTGAAGGTTAAGAGACAGGTAGATGAAACTTAACCCACGTTCCCTAAAATAAAACGTCCATCACAGCTGGGGTAGACGCTTGAATCCATCATTCCCGGAATTGCAGCAGTAATCCATGGAAACCTTTCAGTCACATGTTGCATACGTTGGTGGTTTTATTGCCAGCATTAGTTCATTAGGAGAGTGTGACGGGCCACTGAAGGATGCACAAATTATGCACTGATAATCAATTCCTTCTGGACAAAGGGGACTACAAGTTTAACCATTAAACATGACACTGCACAACCCATTATTCTGAATAACTGAACCAGAATAATGATTCTGGCTCAATGATGGCATTTTCTTTGCATTATCTGAAAGTGACGCTTTTGTTAAAGCACAAATTTGACTTTGCTTGCTATTTGGAGTAATAGGTTCTGGGCCCTTAGCATCTAATTTGCTTGGCAGTTATGGTTTGGTACTGCAAACCAAAAGACACTTCCTACCAAAGGCGGCGTAGGAAAGGACATATGCACAACACAAACAACACATCCACAGCAAGTTAACATAAATCAACTACTACTATAAACAACAACTAAGTGCTAAACATAACACGTAACTTAAAACTGTTGTTTCCAAACCCCCACAAGGCATGCTGGGTAGTCTAGCTGCAACATCAATATGAACTATGAACAATAAAACATTGAATATCAAAAATATATTAATGTCTTCTTGTTTACTTCTCTGACGACATCCTCAACATGTTCTGCAATAAAGCAAAAATGTGACAAACACGGCAAAATGTTGGGAGAAAGAGTACCACAAGCTACCCAGCATGCCATGCGTTGGGATAATACGGGTGTTTTTTTAGCATGGATATTGTGCGTAGATATTTGTATATATGGTGAAGTAGGTAGGGTACTTTGTGCGTCATGCGTGTTTAGATGGTTTTTTTGTACAAGCTACAGATTGCATCGGACTATTTTGGTAACTTGCGTGCACTGCAAGTCACATTGCGTTCATGCATCATGTTGCTTCATGTTAAAGGTTTAAAAAAAAGGCCACAGTTTGCCCACCCCCGGGCTATCCGGGCTGTTTTACTGTTTCAGCCTGTCATGCACACGGAAACGGCGTTCTGCTTGCCTATTTTTTGAAAACGTCTTCCAGATTGGGAAAATGTGAAAACGCTGGCTTGTCATTTTCATATAGACAGCCAAACCGCTGTTTTTCAGAAACGCTGCCGTCGCCGTCATGTGACCAGAGGTGAGCTTCAATGACAAGACAACAAAATATCTGAATATTTCGACGGACACGACTCACTCTAGTCGACATTCTCCAGGTATTTTGTTGTCTTAGTTTCCAAATGGACTTCCATCCATCCATCCATCCATTTTCTATACCGCTTATCCGTATTAGGGTCGCGGGTATGCTGGAGCCTATCCCAGCTGACTATGGGCGGGAGGTAGGGTACACCCTAGACTGGTCGCCAGTCAATCACAGGGCAGATGAACAAACATTCACACTCTAATGGACAATTTAGAGTCGCCAATTAACCTAACATGCATGTTTTTGGAATGAAAACTGGAGTACCCAGAGAACACCCACACGGGGAGAACATGCAAACTCCACACAGAGATGCCCAACGGAGATCCGAACCCTGAACCTCCTGACTGTGAGATCAACATGCTACCCATTCAGCCACCGTGCGGCCCAAATGGACTTGTATAAGTAATTCCACTTCGTGATGAGTTTTGGAATACAAAAAACGACTTCTTCTGTGGTTTGGTGGGCCATGTGGTTCAGTTTGCGTTTGTGTCTACAGCACCACACGTAGGTGTGCCTTGTGTATTACATGGTTTTCACCCAGTGACCCGTTCCCGATTGGATACAACTGTTTACTAACCCAGCACAGCCTGGATGCAAATTTTTTTCAACCAGCCAAAAGAAGTAAAATTCCAAGAATGTTCCCGTGTGGACAGGGCCTTAGTAAGGATGTGATTGAGCAGCTTTCATGTCATATTTCATGATGTAACTGAAATATTCCAAACCAAAATGCCGTCTGATGGATTTAATATGTAATGTACATATTTACAAACTTAGCTTTCATGAAAAGCTACCTTTATAAAGGGCTATTTGTAACGCTCTGCTTGGCAGTTTGGACCCTTCATTTGGTTTTTCACTGTCTTAATGTTTGGTGCTTTTATTGGGAAATTTATTTTTCCTGTTTAGCACCCAAAAAATTGGTAGTTTAATGTGGTTAGAGAAAGAACCTGTGTGTCATTCGTAACAATTTGGCAAAAGCACTATTGCCATTTCCACAATTTATTCCCTTTTTGGTCACGCTCCTGTTTCCACCTCCCATGGGGAATTTGATATTAGACCTGGAAGTGCTTCTTCATCATTTGTATTGTGCTGCTACGTGTCAGCTTTTCGTTTAATAAAAAGACTTCAGTGATGATAAAAGCATGCTGTGGCGTGGTAACGCCAAATGCAAGCTTAGCAAAACATAACACCACACAAAGGGAAAGTAATATACTGTAATCCCTCATTAATCGTGATTAATCGATTCCAGACCTGACTGTGCTAAGTGAATTTCAGCAAAGTAGGTTTTGTTGTTTATAAATAGAATATTTTCATATATGGGCATAAAACCTGTTTAGGACCTTCTAAATATGTTTATATATTTTAGCCTTCTGTGCATTAACTAACCCAATATAGTAGACACAAAAACAGAAAATAAGCCATTAAAAACATGAATAAGACTGGTGCTTGTGTGTGTTGCACTAAATGTATTTCGGTGCTTGGGGAGCTGAGTGAGAGACAGACAGAAGGTGACGTCTGGGGTTCAGAGTTGAGTTTGCCGTGGGTTACATCCACAACAGTAGCTTGTTCTAGGGATTGTGAGGGAATTCAAACCTACAATAAAAGCTGGTTGTTCAGGCAATCAATTCTGATGGTTCTGTGTCTCACAAAAACATTACAGTGACATTACTGACACCTAGTGACCAGTGTGAAGTACTACTAGTGTAAAGTACCCTTTGAATGCATCTTCTGAATGCCCTATATTTGTATTTTTGTTCATTTAGCCATTTTTAATGCAAAAAACAAAGCTTATTTTAGGCAAAAGTTNGTTTAATAAAAAGACTTCAGTGATGATAAAAGCATGCTGTGGCGTGGTAACGCCAAATGCAAGCTTAGCAAAACATAACACCACACAAAGGGAAAGTAAAATACTGTAATCCCTCATTAATCGTGATTAATCGATTCCAGACCTGACTGTGCTAAGTGAATTTCAGCAAAGTAGGTTTTGTTGTTTATAAATAGAATATTTTCATATATGGGCATAAAACCTGTTTAGGACCTTCTAAATATGTTTATATATTTTAGCCTTCTGTGCATTAACTAACCCAATATAGTAGACACAAAAACAGAAAATAAGCCATTAAAAACATGAATAAGACTGGTGCTTGTGTGTGTTGCACTAAATGTATTTCGGTGCTTGGGGAGCTGAGTGAGAGACAGACAGAAGGTGACGTCTGGGGTTCAGAGTTGAGTTTGCCGTGGGTTACATCCACAACAGTAGCTTGTTCTAGGGATTGTGAGGGAATTCAAACCTACAATAAAAGCTGGTTGTTCAGGCAATCAATTCTGATGGTTCTGTGTCTCACAAAAACATTACAGTGACATTACTGACACCTAGTGACCAGTGTGAAGTACTACTAGTGTAAAGTACCCTTTGAATGCATCTTCTGAATGCCCTATATTTGTATTTTTGTTCATTTAGCCATTTTTAATGCAAAAAACAAAGCTTATTTTAGGCAAAAGTATGTTATTTTGACCAAACGAACCATACTATGCACCTGAGTAAATTTTAACCGAAACAAACATGGCGCGAGTGAACACAATTGCATAATACTGTACTGTTTATGATAGCCCTGTACAGTATATGAGGTTGCAACTACAAAGTGCTAAACACTAATCCCTCAACAATGAAGTTCCGCATCATTGATTCACCAAGAAACGCTACCTCATTCACATTTCTATTCCTAATGTATTTATTTTGGAATGTTTTTCATACAAAGATGTAATCTAAAATTCATGGCAGCTGTTGATGCTGCTGTGTGTGTATGTGCCATCTGTCCTGACAAGATTACTGGAGTCAGACAAGAAGACAGACTGGACCAGATTAGAGTACAAATATAGGGCAGGAGAAATGTGGCGAGTGAAACAGAAAAAAATATATGGTGGGGGACGACATCACTCACGTCAAAGATATGATACGAGGAGATAGAGCATTGCAAGATGGTGGTTTATCTACTGTACAAATGTGCAGCGATGAGACCAAACAGCACCCATGCAGGAGGAGACAGGCTTTCGACTGAAAGCTAATTCCTGATTGCATCACCATGGCAACTGGGTCCTACTTTCTCTTCCCCTCATCCCGTCTGTTGGCATGAATGGCGGTCGGTTTCACACCAATCCCTACAACAATCTCGTGTCTCATCTGCCTTGCATGACAACAAACACCACAAAACATGCTCACATATGTTATACTATATATGGCCCCTGTATGGAAACATGTTTTACTCACTCACATCTCCATCATTAGATAACACCTCATCACCTAATTACCATCGTCAACATCCTTCACGCACATACTTATTTAGCCAATAAATACATTCTAATAATACAATCAATGGCATTTTACCCAACAGCCAGTCTTCAGACCAGCCAGTGACAGCCTGGCCAAGAGTTCCCCAAGCTGTTACCTTGGCAACCCTTAAAAATATTCCCCCAGTGGCCATGGCAACCAATGATGCACATCCGGTATGGTTGGCGGACTTTTATTTAGATGCCTGCCAGTAAGACCGGAGCATGTGTGTTGTCATTTAATGTGTATGCTAGTGAAAGGCATGCTGGGAAAGGGCCAAGGAATAGACTAAATAGACTATTTTTAAACACCATTAAAAATCAATGATTAACAACAAAAGTGACTATTAAAAATAGTAATTATTAGCATTTTTAGATGTGATTTGCATTGCTTTTGAACCATAAGCATACCATACTATCAAGACAGGTGTTCCAATAACAAATACGTAATTGATTGTATATTTACATGTAATTATTCACACATTATTTAAATACAACAATTATATTTAAGCATTGTAAATATATTATGATTGTGCTATTATTGCATTTTAAATCTAAAATAAATGAGCACCATACCATTAAAATATTAAAAACGATTTATATTTTTCAAATATACAGTATTTGTATGTGTTATACTTTTAATAATTACTAATCACATTAAACCTATTCATTATCTAGTATGTTTTAAATAAAAATAACTGATAAACCAATAAGACTTACTGTAATGTTACAATGGCAAGTAGTAAGTTCAGTCACTCCCATGGCAACCCCGCATCACCTACTCAAACAGTCTATGAAACTGTTGCACCAGGCAGGACACCTGTTGTGTTTTTTCTCATGTCAAGCTGCGTGCATGACATTGGCTTACAAGTAAATCTGTAAAATAAATTATTTAAAATATATAATAATAATATGTAAAGCAAATGGCCCTGTGATTGACTGGCGACCAGTCCAGGGTGTCGCCCAAAGTCAGCTGAGATAGGCTCCAGCATACCCGCGACCCTAAAGAGATAAGCGGTATAGAAAATGAATGAATGAATGAATGTAAAGCAAAAGTTTATACATATTCCCTTTTGTTAATTTTTACTGACATATATATATCCTCAACTACGAGTACTCTGCTTGCCTCTGACTGGTCAATAAATCTCTATGTTAAAAAGTGTTGCACACGCACACACGCATACACACACGCACACGCAAGCACACGCACACACACACACACACACATGCAGAATAAAACTTCCACACTTTATCAACTATGGAAGAGAAAGTGTAAAGTAAGCAAAAGGCTCCAGGCTTGATGGATAGGAAGTGACACAGAAAGTCGACCTTTTGGGCAACACCTGAGTGTGTGTGAGGACGTGTTGGTTCTACAGGGCTTGTCACTGCACACTTACTGACATGACGACAAGCTACAGCAAAGCCAATTTGGTTTTTAAGCTTCAAAATGTGTGATTTGTGGCGATCATAACTTTAATTTGGTCTTCTTTCTTTCACACACACACACAGCAACCTGCTGTGTATGACGCTGAGCGTTCTCGACAGCCGTATAAATAATCTATAAGTTCAGTCTCCCACTGGTGCGAGCTTTTTCGTCAGCATCCCCCTTCCGAGCATCCTCGCATCGACTGTCACGCTCTGAGGTCGACATGCATCAGCGTACACACCTCACACCCTAGTAGCAAACACACATTGATTAACGGAAACGCGGACTTGCAGAATTGGCCAATAAGAACTGAATTTACTGTTAGTTTACTGTTTTCTCCGGCGAATGGCTTAATCATGGCAAAATCTCATTACAAATACCAAACCGCCTCCTCCCAAACTAAACATATGAAAATGACAAAAGTTGTCAAAACCTCCTCTGATGGAGCATGAATGGAAGGTTAGCTTAGTTTAATGGTTTCCAAACTTTTTTTTGCCGCGCACCCCTTTTGGAACATCTTTCGATGAACATCTCTCTCTGTAACTGGATCCTGGACTTCCTGACTGGGAGACCTCAGTCAGTCCGGATCGGGAACAGCAACTCCAGCACCACCCTGCTGAGCACCGGGGCCCCTCAGGGCTGTGTACTCAGCCCACTGCTGTTCACTTTACTGACTCACGACTGTGTAGCAATGCACAGCTCGGATAACATCATCAAGTTCGCCGATGACACGACCGTGGTGGGTCTCATCAGCAAGAACGACGAGTCAGCTTACAGAGAGGAGGTGCAACACCTTACAGACTGGTGTAGAGCCAACAACCTGTCTCTGAATGTTGACAAAACGAAAGAGATGGTTGTTGACTTTAGAAGAGCAAAGAGTGACCATTCTCCACCGATCATCGATGGATCATCCGTGGTGATCGTCAAGAAAACCAAATACCTTGGTGTTCATCTGGCGGAGAACCTCACCTGGTCACTAAACACCAGCTCCACCAGTAAAAAAGCCCAGCAGCGTCTCTACTTCCTGAGAAGGCTGAGGAAAGCTCATTTACCTCCCCCCATCCTCACGATGTTCTACAGAGGGACTATCGAGAGCATCCTGAGCAGCTGCATCACTGTCTGGTTTGGGAACCGCACCGTTTCGGATCGCAAGACCCTACAGAGGATAGTGAGGACGGCCGAGAAAATCATTGGAGTCTCTCTCCCCTATGTCATGGACATTTACACCACACGCTGCATCTGCAAAGCAAACTGCATTTTGGACGACTCCACACACTCCTCACACACACTGTTCACACTGCTTCCATCAGGAAAGAGGTTCCGGAGCATTCGGGCCCTCACAACAGTTTTTGTGCAACAGTTTTTTTCCCCACAAGCCATCAGGCTTCTCAACACACAGAACTTGAATTGATGTATATTATCCTTCACCATTTCATTCCATATTCATGCACATCTCCATCATACTCATATTTATTATTTATTACAACTATGTTTACTTTTACATGCTATTTTGCACCTTTTGCTGCTATGTATGCTATTTTTGCACATATTGTACCTTTCACATCCTGTTTACTGTTTCTGTAATACAATTTCAATAGATTTTGTTATTACTTTACGCTCTTTGTTGTTTGTCCTGCGCTGTCTTGTCTGTTTTTGCACTGTGTTGTTTCTGCACTGTTTGCACTAGGCTGCACACGATGCACTTTATGTTCTAAGTTAGTCCTTAGTTCTCTGTCGTGTTGTATGTTATATGTTGTTTTATGTAGCACCAGGGTTCTGGAGGAACGTTGTTTCATTTCCCTATGTACTGCATCAGCTTATATGGTTGAAATGACAAATAAAAGCTTCTTGACTCTTGACTTGACTTGGAGATAAAATTATTTTCAGCCCCCCAAGCACCAAACCCCAAACCCCACCCTCACCACCTTGCGCGAACATACGCCAAGGATATAAAAATGTTTTTTTACATACCTTGTTTCCAAGCAGTGCCTGTAACACAGCGGTAAAACACCTCAGCCTTTAGAAATCATTTAGTGAATGCCGCCAGCAGCTGGCCGGGTGAAAGTGAAACCGCGCTTCCGGACCGCCGGTCGCCGTTACAGCTTGAATGAATAATTACATCTGATAAAACATGACTAACTTTGATACCTCATTCACTTCTCTAAGGAAAGTATTAAAGAAGTTATTTCGCACCACCAGATATGGATGAAATTTCATGTGCAGATAGATACAAATGTGACTGAATATCCTACATACTGTAACGTTTGCACAGACGCTATTAAAGCTACAAGGAGGTGTCAACAAGCTTATCATTGCAAGAAAAAATGGACATACACCAAAACAACAGTGGCTCCAAAATGACAAGCCTCCTATTCAACCAGAACACAAACATGCACAACCCTAATGTTCGCTACGCACCTTTTATCTTGTCCCGACGCTCCCATCAATGACAGTATAAATCCCGTACCAATTTAAAGAGGAAGAAGTAGACTAGCTGCATGCATTTAAATGAAAATACTTCCCTATCCTATGAAACATTGCATATTTTAGGACGTCCACATAGACTTTTCTAACAGAGCGGGCACGCTCAGCGTCACATGACGTCAATCGCGTGCCCCAGTCAACCGGCATGACTAAACAAACGGTTACAACGGTAATATTTATCATTAAATAGCTAAAAAAAACACACATCCATATAAAACCTGCCGTGCTTCCGTGGTTTCCTAGTATCGATTAAATCGTTTGATTACCTTCCAAACAATAAATGTCGTCTGGAATGGCAATTTGGCGAGCACAGATCGATGTAGTTGGATCATAGGAATATAAATTGATACATCGATCTAGTGAGTGAATCGTTACACCCTTATCATTTGACATTCTCAACACTTCTGGCCTTAAAAATAAGAGTGAAGTTTTCCCAACGTTGTCTAACTCTTTGAACAAAACAAGCGTTCTTGTATCTTACATATGTTGTTGGAATTGCATGCATGACTAATCCTCCTTAATCACAAGCACAGACTTCACACTTTGTTGAAGGTTTTGCAGCAATGTGTGCAGAGGATGACATCCCATTAGAAAAATTAGCCAGGCTACATCCATTTCCCAATTACTGGGCAAAACTGTCCATTGACGATCTGCATCAATAAATGTAAGGATTTTTGCATTTAATTAATGGGCATTTTTTTCACTAACCCAAAAAGCACACATTCTAGACTGGTAAAAATAGGAATTCTTAAATAAAAAAAGGAATTCAAAAATATTCTAAAAATGGAAAAACAGAATAAGAAAAAAATAAAATGGAATTTGGGAACCGGACCCGGACCCGGATAAGCGGTGGAAAATGGATGGATGGATGGATGGAATTTGGGAAAAATATAACAGATTTTATAGAGACTAGGCACAGTGATGAAGTGTCATTCAGCGTGCCAGTGTACACTGAATGGCGTTGAACACAAGAATATGCTGAAAGCGTAATTGAGGCTGGTCGATTGGATCCAAATGTTTCTTTTGACGCTATGAGGAGGGACGGGCTCAAGTGAGTGTCTGGCATGTGTGAGCTGTTTAATTATTGCACTTTTGACTTACTAATTACATGATGAGGAGCAAACACATCAAATGTAAAATAGGAGATGCTAAAGGGAGGCCGAGACCCCCAAATTTACAGGGGAGAGGATCAAGTGCGCTTGACGAGAGGAGGAAAGAGACACGGCCGCTCTACGCTTGAGCAAGCGATGCCTCGTTGCTATGGCAGCAATGTCTCTCTGGTCTCCGTGGCAACCGCTGAATCCTATTGCAGCTCGACTTTGCCCCTGGGCGAGAGAGTTAGAGTCAGAGAGAGAGAGGAACTGGGGGGGGAGACAAAGAGAGAAGAAAAACAGTAACAGACTGGCCGAGAGTTTAGCCCTGGGCATTTGGGCTGACCTGGAAAATGTTGGGCGTGAGCTCATTCCCTCGCTCTTTGTCTCGCTCTCACCCTCATTGTCTCCCTTTAATCTCTGCTTTCCTTGTCAATGGTGATTCCTCACAAGACAGACAATTTAAAGCACAAACCAAACCTGTGCTTCATCGCTGTCAAGTACATAAAAAGAAATAAAGTGCTCCAGCTTTGCTTCTCAGGCTTTCACATGTGTCAAAATTAGAATGCACGAGCATGAAGAAGCATCCGAAGGCGGCGGCGGCGTGTGACACAACACATGGTTCCGCTCCGACATTAATCACCCCAAAAGCAGCGTATAACTAAGCCTTGGGGTGGCGTCATCTCATTTTGAGTTGAAATGAGAGCTTCACATGACAGTAGGTGATATCAGCTGTCACCAAGTAGCACTAAACATGCCTCAAGTGTGATTTATGCGCAGGCTGCACTGGCTAAAATGGAAGCGCTCACGTCGGGTTTCTAGAGCAGTGTTGGGAAAGCCGTAATCCATCAATATGTGACAACACTCTATCAAGCATGTGCAAAAACCTCCCCCAACTGATTAAACACACACCCACCCCTGCGTCACACAAACAAGCAACATGTTTGTGTGTTTATTTGTTTCGGACCCGGCTCCAGCCCATTTACAGAGCATAAGCAGCCCTATTAGCGGGCCAACTAGCCAAGAAAACAGATGATCCGCTCCGACAGAGCTCTTATTGTTACGTTCCGCTGCAAAACAATGGCACTCTCTTTCCGCGCCACAGAGCCACAATTCAGCGCCGGCCTTCAGCTGCCCGCTCGCTACTCTATAAGCCGCCGCCACGGGGCAACAGGAGGAGCTTGTACGCGCAGACATTTGTGGGGCAAGTTTCATTTATGAGAATGTTGCGGCATTATTCCAAGTTGATGGGTTTTTACTTCACAGGCTTTGATGACTTATTATTTTACAGCAAGATTAGTTCTCTTGCTGCATTGTTAATAAAAAGATGATGGGTATTATTCCTCGAGCTGATGTGGATTTTTGGCTATTTATGAAATGCTGGGACATGCAGAATGTAAAAAAAAATGGTATCGGTTTTCTTCCATTTGACAGTGAGAGCAACAAATTGCAGCTTTTCCATGTCAAAGCACGTCACAGTAAGAGGTAGCGCTTTAAGCCCTGACTGACAAGTTAAGTACGTAACTGTAAATTACATTAGTGGCTTCACCTACAGTATGGTTTGCTCAAAATGCTATGAAAGACAAGCATAAAGCATAAATATCATGCAGATATCTATCCATCCATTTTCTATGCCTCTTATCCTCATTAGGGTCGCGGGTATGCTGGAGCCTATCCCAGCTGACTTTGGGCGAGAGGCGGGGTACACCCTGGACTGGTCGCCAGTCAATCGCAGGGCACATATAGACAAACAAACATTCACACTCACAATTTAGAGTCACCAATTAACTTAACATGCATGTTTGTGGAATGTGGGAGGAAACCGGAGTACCCAGAGAAAACCCCCACACACACAGGGAGAACATGCAGACTCCACACAGAGATGCCCAACGGAGATTTGAACCCTGATCTTCTGACTATGTGGCCAACATGCTACCCACTGAGCCACCGTGCGGCCCATAATGCAGATATCCTCTAAGTTTAACGATCATGAGACAACCGAGTCAATGATAAATGAACAATTTGCCCTACAAAGACGTTTTTGTATGATGGAAGCCATGTTTTTCAACCAATCTTGTTCAAATTCTACCCACATGCGATTGTCAGGCCCCTAAAGTTGTTCACCAAATGTCATGGTCATCTCTTGTAGCATTGAGCTGTGTGAGCTGAACTCGATTTATGAGCTAAACTTTGGGTTTGAAAACAACACCGCCCTGTAGTGTATTTGTAAGTCAAATAATAGCACAATCAGCCACCCAGATGTATAAATTGTTCATGGAAAAGCATGTGATCCGCATATACCTTTCAAAACCAAAAAAAACCAAAAAAACAAAGCAGCAGTTCAGGAGTACAGTAATCCCTCGTCATATCGCGGTTCACCTATCGCGCCTTCAGTACATCACGACATAAAAAATATATTATATGTAAAGTCTATATTGAGGACTTTTTATATCGCGTTTTTTTGAGGAGATAAGTGTTATATTTTCTTCTAATTTTATTTTATTTTTTAATTAAAAACGCTATTTTTTTCTTTTACGTAAAGCATGTACAAGTAATTTGTTATAAAAATTAAGACTGTATAAAGGGTTTATATAAGTATGTTGGGAGGGTTCACAAAAGCTTAAATTTATACAAATAAAAAAAAGAATAGGAAAAAAAATATCCCGTAGATTTATATACTCTACTTTGCGGTTTTTCACTTTTATCGCGGTGGTGTCTGGAACCTAACACCCGCAAAAGGTAAAGGTAAAGAATATGGATTGAATTATATAATAATAATAATAATAGCTGCAATGACATGTTTTCTTCCACTTTTACATCCTCTAGGTGGAATAGAAAGCTGTCCCAATACTTTTGTCCACCGCACATAAACGAAACCGCAATCTTCAAACCAGCGCCATCTAGTCAGGATTTGCCACCACGACGCGTGGCCAACATATCAAAGGTAATGTTTATCCACTCATCCACCGTCTAACACCTGTATGAGATTAAAATCCTCAAGGCCAGTCTTAATTCCCAGTAATCTGAGACGATTGCAGCTCACAGGGCGCCAGGATTTATTTATTTTAATGCCGAAGCTGATAAACGCCACCAACCGGCTAATAGATTACTCAATTCCCCAAATCCTCACACATCCAACGAATGCTGAATATCTGCACTCGGTTTTGCTTCTCTTGAGCTTGTCAATCAAGTCGGGCTGAGTGAAAGCCTTGAAAGTTGCATGAATGTGTATTTTAAAAGGTTAATTCTGGGTATGAGATTCTGGTGCTTGGCAAACATGAGAGAATTGGGACATGAAATGTACTTTTCCATAAATGTACCATAAAGCATATCACTTAATTACAACATGTGTGATTGCCGGATTAACTCCATTTGATCCTGTATTGATTGAGGCCGCTGGACTTTCTATCATCTAATTCTCCTCTTTGTCATTTTACATTCAGTATATATTAAAACTCAGTGGTGGAAAACAGCAGGGCAGTGTCTGACTCGCACAAGAGTGAAAGCTGCAGTTGTTTGGGCCTTCTTTTCAAGAGGGATTTGCTGCTTTGTTGTGTGTGTGTGTGTGTGTGTGTGTGCGTGTGTGTGTGTGTGTGTGTATAATCAGTTTTGTCCGTCGTAATGAAAGTGGCTTTCAAGACTAGTTTCACTTTTACTGCACGAACACTATAATTCTCAGTTAGTAGAGAGAACAATGAATAGCGTGTTGATCAAACACCTCCGCGTAGCTTTAATAACGTCTGTGCAAACGTTACAGTATGTAGGATATTCATTTTATTATCTATCTACACATGAAATGTCATTCAAATCTGGTGGTGCGAAATAACGTCTTTAATACTTTGGTTAGAGAAGTGAATGAGGTATCAAATTATAGTTAGTCATGTTTTATCAGATGGAATTAAACATTCAACCTGTTCATTCATTCTTTGTTAATTCAACCTGAAGTGTTGGTTGCACTTTATTTAAATAAGATGTGAATGTATTTGCCATAAATTGTTGTTTACCTCTTTGTTTATATGCAAAATTAATGCATACCTGACTCTCTAACAAAAAGCAAAGGATTTTTAGGAAAGTTCACCTGCACTGTTCAGTATCCGGCTATTTATTTCACCGTCAGACTGCTTGAATTTTTGGCAAAAAAAAGTTACTGAATCAATTTAAAGTTACGGAATCGTTTTGGATCGTATCGTTCTAAACGAATCAATATTGTCTTTGAATAGAATCGGCAACCACGAATTGTGTTACCAATTGAATCGAATGAATCATTGCAACCCTAACAAATACCAAAACGAGTTTAGAATTTGCTTCCAATCAAAGCAAAGCTGCTTGCAATGATGGCCTGTGTCCACTGGAGGAAGCCAGGGCTGCCGTTGCAGTCGAATGGGAAGCAATGCATGATGGGAAGCGGTTTGTATAGTTATCGTTTGTTCTACACTCGTATTGGTACTTGACTTGGATATTTCGTACCTACCTTTTGCATGTTAAATTGCTGTGTGATGACTTTAGCGGACTGTTATGTTCAGTAATGACCTCCTGCATTTTCCGATGGGTTGACAAGCTTGTTGTGAGTTTGTGGACATGTAATATAGTATGTAGTTTTGTTCTGTTTCTCTATGTAATTTGCACACTACAACGCCATATAGTCTTTGCTATGTGAGTATGATATAATGACAAATATTGTGTATTATAAGTGTAGAGGCTGCACGATGGCCGAGTGGTTAGCTTGTTCTCACAGTCAGAAGTTTTCTCCAGGTACCCCGGTTTGATCTCACATTCCAAAGAAAACATGCATGTTAGGTTAGATTCGGTTGGCCATAAGTATGAATTCGAGTGTGAATGATTGTTCATCTATATGTGCCCTGCAATTGATTGGCGACCAATTCGGAGTGTACCCGGCCTCAACCGGGATAGGGTCCAGCTTACCCCCGCACCATTAATGAGGATAAGTGGCATACAACTGCTAAAAATATTCATACAAATCACAACAGTCAATATTTTCAAACCCTTTTTTAACACTCTGCAGCACAGGGAACAGTCATCAGGGTTGTTAGTGACTGAGCGAAAACCGAGTGAGTAGCACGTCATGTTTGATGGCTGTACAATTAATACCGATGTTATAGCCATTTCATCTCCCCGTCACACATGCAGCAGGAGAGAAAGGGGGACACAATTTCAGCTTACATTTTCAGAGTTAGAATCTGAATGTTTAATCATTCCCAGCTCTTTGCTAGGAACGTGCATGAATTTTTCACAGCGTGGAGGAGGGTGGGCGTAGAAAAAAGAAGGCAAAAAAGCCGAATAGAAAACACAGAACTGCAGCCAAAAGAACTTGAAATTGGTATATGTTTGTCTTTAAATGATATTTTTTATTACCATGGCAACATTCATTTCAGAATGGCCACTTTCTGATACAGCATGCCTATTGTTTTTAACATGACTTTGCCAGAAGGAATGTGCTCTCTTAGATCTTAAGACAAAAGCCCACAGCGGACGACTGCATCAAAACAGCTGTCGCCACGTTGCTTCTACGCAGAGTGAAGAGGTTTTCTCTGGAATAATAATAAGCAAGCATTGGGGTCTCGTCTTGTAAACTCATGCAATCCTGTGAATATGCGGCATAGCATGTGTGTACAGTTGTGTGTAACCGCTATATCATTTTCAAGTGCAGTAGGTGTGCATAAATATATCTGCACGTTGTTTACCTAAATATCGACACATGCATACAAACATACACTACAACTACAACTGCGGGTATATGCACTCATAAACCCTCAGTGATTCTTCAGCGCATCAGAACTCGAATCAAATGTAAATACAATACAGAAAACGCAATGCATTATCTTCAGGAATCACACCACAAGGCTAGACATTAGCTGAAAAAGACAGAAAAACGAATGCAGCATCGACAACAGGTGAAGTAAAGTCTATTCCTTTAAACGCAGACTCTCAGCCGCTCACATATTCAGTATTTATGACCTTTACTGCAATTTACTGGTACCTGGCCAGAGTTTTGCATCTATAAGATTTAGCGGCCTGTCAAAAACTGTAATGTGAAATTGAGAAAGAGTCTGGAAAAACTGCTGAGGCAGTTAAATAGTTCTGCATGGTATAGCCACACACACACACACACACACACACACAAGCGCAAACACACGCATACAAGTGAGAAAGTTTAGACATAGTACTGAAACTATTGCACACCATTATACACAGTACGTACTGTATGTGTATGGTATGTGAGGCAATGCGCGCTACAAAATACCCACTGTAACTTTAGGGCGTTTAAATTTAGTACACACCTTCAAGGGACTGACAAACACGTCTGTAAAATTTGAGCAAGAGCGGTTGGAAAAACATGGCCGCTAACAAGCAAAATACTGATTTAGAGTTGATTGATTGAATTTAGTAGTCGATTGTATTAAGTATTATTGTCTCATGCGTCACATGCAGCCTCCTGAACACTCTCCTGCACCCTCTCAGGAGGGTGTTGCCATGGATACCATCACTTTCATTTACTTTGGACATTGATTTGAGATGATGGTCCGCTCGAGGGGTGGCCTCGTGTGAATAGACACCTACCCGCCTACCACGAGATGAAAATAAACACAAACAGTGATGCGTGCACCCAGACTCCAGATGTCTATTTGCACCTTTTGCGTGTTTACACTAACTTCTAATATGGTTTCCCATTAGTTTGTGGCCTAATTGTCATCTCCAGCCCTTCTTGCACAGCATGTACCGCTTCTCTCTCTCTCTCTCGTTGGCTTTCCTCTTAACGCCCACAGAGTCAGATTCGCTCTCTCCCTCTCGCTAACCTTTACCCCGTCTTCCCCTCCGGCTCTCTCCTCACTAATCTCAGTGGGAAGCTCTGAAATTAACCGCCAGTTTCAATCAAGAGCAGCAACACTCTGCCCTGTTGAGTGACCTGTACGTCACACACACACACAAATGAGTATACATGAATCCCACTCTCGTTTAGGCCGGTCACACACCAGGCTCGCTCTAATCAAGGGAAAATTGTGATTTTTTTTTTTTTAATCTCGTATGTGTGTACAAGCACTATCTTTGTGTTCAATGATGCCCTCATTCACCCCGGCAGGCTGTTGACACAGTAAAGTCTACTTGCAGAGAGAAGTGTACCCGTACTGTTCTGCTTGGTACAACGCGTAGGTCACACTTGCATCATTTTGTGTTTGTACTCTCATGCAAATGTTGACAGCAACGCACATCATCTTACCTTTACCGTCTTGCAATAAAAAATGTGTGATAATGGTGTTTTAGGTTTCCACACACCAATCTCGGTAAACTTAAAGTTTAATGTCTCCTATTATACAGTGTGTAGCTTTGCAACACATTGTAAAATAACGCCTGCCAACTATTGGTCAGTGTAATCATTTGTTTTTCCTCAGCAGATGTGCCAACACGCCTTTGCTGAGACTGAGTGGGAAAACAAAACGAAACATTCTCCTCTCATTCCATGTGGAAGTGGTAGGTTTTGGGCTTTTTTTGTCCTTCCCCCCCACTCCATTTGAAACACTTTCTGAAGTTTAGAATAAGTAAATTGAGAGAGGCTAACTAGTTAGCTCGGTAGCCTGCTATGCTAGCGTCGGTTATGTCTTCCCTGCAGTGATCCCATAGCCTCTGCAATGTGATGTAATCAAAGAAAAACAGGAGCGTAAAAGTGACTATTGGGGTGTTATTTCATATCTACAGGACCTTAAAATTGTTGAAACCCATATTTAGGAAGTCAAACATAGTTTTGTATGATCTGTGAAAATATTTCTCACAAAACGGCATGTTCCCAGTTGGGCTTATTAAAAGCATTTTAAACTGTCCATATTCCAGCATCTAAGACTGATTTTGACCAAACCACTTCCAATGCACTGTTGTGGTACCAAGTTGTTGAAAAAAAAAATATGATGAGACCTTCAGGATATGTAGTGTTATGAGCATTTATGAAGTACATTTTTAGATATGTGTTCAGAATTTAATGTCTGGCTGGATCGAATGCTCTAAAGAGGTTACATGAATCACATCAGGGAATGGATGCGTAATTTTGGAAATTATGTAAACTTTACAACACCAAAATTCATTCTACTTGAACTACAAAGTGGACTGATTTAAATGTTCCACCAAAATATGAAGCTAAAATAAATTGTGTGCCATAGGGAAGCTGTACTATAGGATTTTATTATACGAGCGACATATTCACAGAAATGCATCCTGGAGTATTTGCCTGGACAAGGAGCTAATCGCTATGTCAACACCACAGTTGCCATGGAGATTACAGGGGCTTTTTGTGTTTTTTTCTTGTCGCCAGTATCGTTTTCCCCAGTAGCCCAATTTGTGCTCGTCATCGCCGTGTCATTGAAGTTCTCCACAAGCTCTCAACCTTTACCCCTGCGCCATTTACCTAGCCATTGTATCCCGCTGATTGCAGTGTAATTTGAATAATACCTGCAGCGCTTCCAGAAAACACAAGACCTCTTTTCCTCTTGAACCGAGGAGTACAAATGAAGACGTGGATTAGAAGTAAACAAAGCACCTTGCACATAGCCTGTAAAGGCCAGCATTTCTCCACCTTTGTGCTTACTTGTAAAAACAGCAATGAAGCAGAATGATATGACAAATATTGCGTCTTTGGAGAACCTTAACAGAGTCAGAAGGGTAGCTGTGTACAAAGGAATGAACCCTTGACAAGGTTGAGAAACTGGTCCTGTTGTGTTGAAAGCAATTGTTGATGTGTAAAAGGGTACCCAGTTGCATTAACATCCTGCTGCGTTCTGCATGCAGGATATTATTTTAAGGCATTTCTGTGTGAAAGACTTTAATATTTCATTCTTAGAGTACCTCAAGGTCACTGCTGGAATAGAATGAATAGACTTGTGATGCTCATTGTTATTGGTGGCAAAAAGGCTGAAGGGAAAGAGGCAGAATGTGTGGTACTTCAAGAAAATATGAGATGATGAAAAAGTCTAGTTGTTGTCTTATCTGCCACGAAAGTCAGGATGAACATGAATTGTGAGCACTAGGGATGTGCATGTCATGTACAAGTCGTTGATCTGACGAGTGCTCGAGGTGAATCGAGCACCAATACATTTTCCTATCACTCGTAAGCACATGCAATGGTGACTGACTTCTTTTTTTCAGGTTTATATTAGTCAGCGAGTCCACATCTGAACACAAAATGTGCTTTTTAAATGAAATTTTTTATATTAAGGGCAAAACAATTCCAAACCTACATAGCCCTGTGTGAAAAAGCGATTGTACCCCCACATTAAAACATAATTTAACTGAGATTACCATAAATTCTGATGTAAAAGCCACACCAATTAAATTTAGAGGAAAAAAGAAATTTGTATATAAGCAGTATATAAGCCAAACATGTCCATCATAAAATGGCATATTATGGCGTGCGTCCGTGAGGACCAGGCATCTCTTTATTTGACAAGAGCCAATCATGAGCTATGAAAAAACTCACGACAAGCTTGTCTACCCATTGGAAATTGCAGGAGGTCATTACTAAATAGAACAGTCTGACCCAGGTGGTCGTCTTATAAAGAACACTAAACTCACCACAGCAACTTAGCACTCAAAGACTAAAAAAAACAAATATTTTCCCATAATGCATAATCTGAGCACGGTAATTAATTGGAGGACAAGCGGCATAGAATCTGGAAGGATGAATGGATAAATGGATGGCCCTGCAATGCTGCTTCTGTCCACCAGCAGACCAGCAGCGACTCATCCAAGAGGTCACAAAAAACCCCACAACAATATGCAAAGAAATGCAGACCTCACTTGTCTCAGCTAAGGTCAGTGTTCATGACTCCACTATAAGAAAGACACTGGGCAAAAATGACCTGCATGGCCACATTTCAGAAAAAGAACATCATACATCATACAAACAGTACATTATGGTGGTGGTACTGTGACGTCTGGGGCCGTTTTTTCTGTTTGAGGACCTGGAAGACTTGCTGGGATGAATGGAATCAAAAAAATATCAAAAAGGAGAATGTCCAACCATCTGTTTGTGACGTCAAGCTGACACCAATTTATATTCTACACCAGGACAGTGATCCAAAACACACCAGCAAGTCCACCTCTGAATGACTGACGAGAAAAAAGGAAAACTTTGGAGTGGCCTAATCAAAACTCCTGACATGAATCCTGTTGAGATGGTGGGGCATGACCTTAAAAAAGTGGCTCATGCTGGAAAACCCGCTAATGTGGCTTACAACATTTCTGCAAAGATGAGTGGGTCAAAATTTCTCCACAGCGCTGTAAGATACTTATTCCAAGTTATCGCAAACACCTGCTTGCAGTTGTTACTACTAAGGGTGGATTTTTTTTCTCCCTTAATAATAAAGAGTTTTCTGTTCAATTGCGTTGTCATTGCCTAATATTTAAATTGGATTGGTGATCTGAAAAATAAGTGTGAGAAACACGCAAAAAAATGAAATCAGGACAGGGGTAAACGGTTTTTCCCACCACTGTATCTGACTTTTGCCACTATTTTTGTGTGTTTTCAAGAGGGTGGCGCACCAACTCAACTTTGCAGTATGAGTGACAACCTGTGACCAAATGCAGCTCTTTTTCACATCTTGTGACCAATCAACAAACCAAGCAGTTGGCCTGAAGACATGTATATCTCTCTTAGCATGACTGTAAAAGACGGGCTTAGCAAAAAAAACAACTTTAGTTTCAAAAAGCTCCTCAGCTAAGACTTCAAAGAAATCTTCAATGGTGTGTTTAACAGCTCCAACGATCACCACTGGTTTACCCCCCAAGATGTTTTTAAGTTGCAAACATCAGCTGACCAAACTGAACTGCACCATCAGGGGCTTTTCCCGCCTGCGTTAAAATATTCCGTTGGCCATAAGGATCAAAACCACACTAATATTCCAAACAAGTCGAGCCAAAATAAAGTAAACTCGAGGGCCTTATTTGATCTGCTTTTCAAGACAGGGACAATGTCAGAAAGTTTAAAAATTGTTTAAAAATGTTTTAACACTCTCTGTAGCAGTGGTTCTCAAATAGTGGGGGAGCTCTCCGTTTTGTTGCATTTTCCGGGTTTCAGTTTCAAATTCACTTTGTACAGTACAGATAAATAAATAGATATTATCAGTCATCAATAGTATTTCAAATGGGGGGGGGGGGCGCGACAACATTTCTGGCCCCTGGGGGGAGCGTGACAAAAAATAACTGAGAACTCGACTTTAAAAATGTGATGTAAATGTCCTGTATGTGTACAATTCTATCACTGCAAAGCTCAAGAAGTAAAAAAAACCAACAGAAAACATTACTGAGTTTTCATTTAATGCTAAGCTATTCAACTACACTGGTCTTGTAGCTACTTTGTTAACGTAAAAAAAAACATCATTTTGAGTTTTAGAAGAAGTTGGAAGAACTTTTTAGAAAGCAAGTGGCATGTTTTTGGAGTATTAATATTGTGAATAGAAATACTGTAGCAAGCAGTAGGCACTATGTGAAATGTAAAAAAAAACATTGTTGCAGCAGTACAATCTTTACCATTGTGTTGTGTATGGATTGCAATAATAATTGAACTATTAAAAGTTTGGGAACTGGTTTTAGCAATAAAAGCAAATCGTGTAGAATGGCCATTGTCAAAAAACTCAACTTAAATAGACGATGATATTCTTTTGGAAATGCTAAAGTAACTGACTGGAAAAAAAACTTAGTTGGGTCCCTTCAAAGACAAAACACACATCCAAAATAAAGACTCCTCCGGCGTATTTCCTTTCACAGATGGCTGAAAAGTCCTGTGGCTATCTTTTGCCAAAACGGGTCTTTCGCTGCTATTTTTATACTTTTCAGCCACATTCCCTTCTTGGACTTTTCTTAGACAGTTGGTCACAAGTTTGTAATTTGTCATCAATGAGACAGACCAAAAAGTATCTTCCTTAAAATGCATGCAGTTTTAAAATGCAAAGGAAGTCTGAGCCAATAAAGAGACTAGATTGGGGCTGTCTTTGCCTAATCGAATCTGATTTGTTAGATCCACTTTCTATGCCACTTATCCTCATTAGGGTTGCGGGTATGCTGGTGCCTATCCCAGCTGACATCAGGCGAGAGGCGGTGTACACCCTGGACTGGTCACCAGTCAATCGCAGGGCAGACAAACTAACATTCACACTCACAATAATACCTATGGACAATTTAGAGTCACCAAATAACCTAACATGCATGTTTTTGGAATGTGGGAGGAAAACGGACACATGGGGAGAACATGCAAACTCCACATAGAGATGCGAAGCGAAAGTTCGAACCCAGATCTTCTAAATCTCCTGACTGTGTGGCCATCAACTAGACCTTAGTTGACTTACAAAGTTATAATGGCGATCCCGACAAATAAACCGATCTCATTTCCAAGATTGTCCACCGCAGTGAAACAGGCTACGACAATCATAAACAAATAAGCATGGTAAGTTTGCAGTACCTTCATTTATTTACTGACTGTGTGCAAACGGAAACAGTCGCTGTCATCACATATCAGATAAGTCTACATAGGATAAGAACACTATGGCTTGAAAGACAAAAATTTACCATAACTCTCAGTTAGGAAACTCATGTCTTGCATTGCATTTCTTGCACAAGTTCCATTTCATCTTTAACCTTTTCAACTCATACTTCCACACTTTTATTTTTATTTTTTTTGTCGCCATTGTAAGCCAATACGTCCGTCGATGTTGACGGTCTTCCTATTGTTCAGAGCTAGAGTTCACTTCGTCTCCTTTGAATTGTGCCACTAAAGTGGGTGATTTTTATTAATGCGTGGTAAGTATAGGTCTTCTGTTAAACACACACATCATTTTTTAATTCTTTACTAACATATATCAGGCTGTTTTAAATCAGAATGGGCTATTTATAACAAAAACAAAGATTTGTAAAAATGTCTGCTCTGCAGTAACCAACCTGTGGTCACTCCCCATGTAGTCAGAATGGTACAATCTTGACCATTTCACATTTTGATATGATTTGAGATTGATAGTCGAATCAGACTTCTCCAAATAAAAACACACAATAATTAACTATTCTAAGACAACCCTAGGCTAAATGTGTTAATACAGTCAAGTGATGATAAGCATGACACCACATCCCAACAAATGATGATAAAGACCTTCAGCTTTCCAGGAATGTCATGTTCCCATCAGGTGGGCGCATTCACAGAAAATGCACGAGCACATTTTCCGCAGCGATACGAGGAGGACGCGAAAAGCTGACTAAATGGAGCTGAATAGACTCACAGGCGAGACAAGGGTGGGCATAATGCTAGGAACTGATTGGCTGACGGCGAAGGTAATCACAACCGATTTCTCTGTGGGGCCGGTATCACAGCTTTTTAACACTCAAGAGTTGTTTTTGCAGTCCATGACCCAGATAAATTAGCTTGGGTAGCAACATTCAAGAAATCTCCTGCAAATCTTAAGAGTGTTTATCCAGCCTTTGGCAAAAGTACTGGTGCCCAATCGCGCTGTGTGCGCTGATCCCTGGCACTGAAACCACACACAACCTGAGTGGAGCAAGATTGTTTTAAAGAAAAAGACAAAACAAAGTGACCTTACTGAAAAGACACATGAACATAAGGTACTTTTATTGCATACAGTACAGGCAAATCATACAAATCATGTTAAAATTCCTAAATCTGCTTTACCACATTCTCAAATACAACCCATGTGCTCTTCCTTAAGGTAATCTAATCAAGTCAGCCTCATAGGTGGAATTCTTTCTTCTCTCAAAACATTACATTGCATAATAGTTCTTTGTTTTCCAATTAATGTATGCCTGTTGAACAAATTAATATATATAATTCATTACAGCTAATTAACGCAAATATTATTATAAGTTTGTCTGACTTAGACTTGCATTTTATAAGTTTCACAGCTGGGGGAGCTGGGAACGTATGGAAAGAAAATCTTCTTACTTTGTGATTTT